>JASDQU010103734.1:157793-183320 GCA_032191745.1 Picea mariana
AATTGTTTAAGCTCAAGGAAAATTGATTCACACACCCCCCCCCTCTTAGTTGTATTAGTAATTTCAACACAAGTAGTGTCAAGCACTCCGTAATAAGTAAGATATGAGAGGGAAGAAACTACTAGGAGCGCAGTAGAAAGAATCAGGGCATTAGCCTCACAATGAAAGAAACTCAGTAATCAAAGCACGTAGACTTATGAGCACCTTGCAGAAGACTCGGATCTGAGGATATTGGAGGCACAGCTCCAGGAGCCGAAGTAGTAGGCATCGACCATCCAAGTACAGCTGAAGCAGCTTATGGCCATTGAGAAGATGAAGAGATCGTAGGAGCATTGCACAGTTTAGCAGCAACTCACTGATATCCAGAGCAGAGTGATGGATGTGACACAGCAACTCCAGTCGGTGCAAGACAAAGCCTGCACCCTATTTGAAGAAATCGAGGGACAAGAATCACAGCTAGAATAGGTGGTCGCAATAGTGGAGTAGCACCTAGAAGGGCCTATCACCGAGAAATTCATTCAGAAGTTCACCGAGCAGGAGGCTCTGGCAAAGTAGCAAGTTGAGGTAGCTCGAGGCCTTTGGTGCAGTATTGCCCAGATCAAAGTGACTCGAGATGAGTCACAGGTGAGTGTTGGGGACCTGTTGGCCCTCGACCAAGTTTTTTGGAAACGTTGGTTGTTTTTTACCATGTTTGGGACTTCAGCAGGTTGGTCAAAGATGGAGTGCCAAGGCGAAGTGGAGATCGCGGGATCTTGCCCTTTTTTGCGAGATTTTTGGGCTTTTAGGGTTTATGTAATGGGTATGGGATGTCGTCCCATGGGTTTTACCCATGTTTAGGACTTTTTGTAATGTATAAATAAGTATCTAGGCAAGGTAAGAAGGATTTGATGGCTTAGTGCTAATATTATTTATGTGCAAGAAGATGTGTTAAGGCTTGCAGAGCTATGTGCAAGTGTTTTGTAAGTACTTTGTGAATAGACTATGTAAGGCTTTGTGCTTTGATCTAACTTGGGGAAGGAGGATCTGGCGAGGTGCGCACAGATCTCCTATACTGTGTAGAGTTGGCTTTGTGGCTTGGTGCTTGTAAGGATATTGAAGAGACTAATAAAGAAGAGAAGAAGATTTGGTGGACGTAGCCCCACACTGAGGTGAACCATGTATATCTTGTGTCAATGTGATTTGTGCTATGATGTTAATGTTGTTTATGTATTTAATTTCTTAGTATAGTAATCTTGGTGTAATAGGTAGATCCATTGATGCTTAGTGCTTTATACATGAATGAATGACTAGATATGCTCTGATGATATGTGTTGAATGGTTAAAGGTACTTGATCTTGGTTGTTACTGGGTCAATCTATAATAAGGGTTTAACCTAGGATGTGAATAAGGGTTAAAGACTAATGAATGTTAATTTCTAAGTGCTTTGTTAAAGTATTGTGATCACATATATGTGTCCCAGCTAGGTTGTAGACACCTGAATCCTGCAACCCCCCCTACCTCTACCTCAGGTGAGACTTCATCTGCTTCACAGGTGTTACCAAAAGGGTCGGTAGTTAGGGTTTTTTTGGTGCGTTGTTGAAGCATTGAACCATGGGTCTGCCCCTGTGCCAAAAAATATGCATAACCATAGTAGCAAGGGTCATGATCACCCAACCTTCACCGTGAAAAATACACAACCTTAAAACTTGGAATATAATTATTTCATTCAAAAGGGTAGCATTATCATATTTTATGAGAGATCATCCACACCACTTGTCAGCACAGGGGCATACCTAGGGTTCAACACTACAACTAGGCACCAACAAAACCCTAACTACCGGCCCTTTTAGAAACACTTGCGAAGCAGATGAAGTCTCACCCGAGGTAGAGGCAGGGGTGGTTGCAGGACTCAAGTGTCTGGAACCTTAGCTGGGACACAGATCTGTGATTATAATACTTAACAGAGCACTTTAGCATCAAAAGTTCATCAATATTCAACCAATAACTATTGCGCAGATAGAACAGAGCATCGCATCATTCACTCAGATCTTATGTATTTAAGCACTTTATCAGAAACAAGCAGGTTATATCTAGCATATCAAGAACTAAGCACCTTCATATAGGTTATATATAACATTATTACACATCATTAGCACAAAGCATCAGCAGATTTATCTATCTCTATCAAAGAAATTAGCAAGAGAAGTTATAAACACATCAAGACAAGAACAAAGCAGAACAGCACAGTGTTTACATGGTTCATCCACACCCTAGGGCTACGTCCACCAACTCTTCTTCTTTATTGTCTTCAATCAATCGGTTACAAGCACAGGTCCTCAAAACCCTACTTTTCCTAGGACAGGAGATCTACGCACCTCGCTAGATCCTCCTTCCTTACATTATAGCACAAAGCACTTCACGGCCTGTTACAATACCTTGCACCTAGCTCTGCAAGTCTCTCCTAGTATGCATAGAGCATCTACAAACCATACTTTCACTTAGAACTTAGATTATCAGCCTCACATCACATAGATACCATTTTTTTCTCTTACATAGCCTAGACATCTATTTATACATTACAAAATAGGCCTAAACATGGGTAAACCCATGGGCCGACATCCCATACCCATTACATAATCCCAAAAACCCAAAAGGGACCCAAAAAAGGGGCCAAGATCCATGATATTTGCTTCATCTTGCGTTCCTCCTTCAACAGGCTGTCAAATTACAAAAATAGGTTAAACTTGACTAGATCCCTCAAAACTTGGTCAAGGGTCAACAAGCCCCCAACACTCACTTGTTACTCATCCCAAGTCACTCTGATGTGGTAATTTTGGCTTCGAATGCTTCGAGCTTGGATCGAACTACTTCGACTTGTTGTTGTGCTACAAGCTCTTGTTCATCAAACTCTTGAATGACTGCATCATTCACATGTCCTTCCAGGCATTGTTCTGTTGTGGTGCTAACTTTCTCCAATTTTGCTCCCTAGCTCTCGATCTTTAAGAACAAATGGTAAGCCTTGTCTTGTACATATCAAAGTCTCTGAGTTACTTCCATAACTCTACTTTGGATAGTGTGGATCTGTTGCTGGGCGGTTCCCTGCTCTTGAGATCTCTTCATTCTCTCCACAGTTGTCAGAGCTTTCAAATGTGCCTGTAGTGTTTCTGCGTGTTGCTTCGCTTCCTTGAGTTGCGACGCCAATGCCTACAATTCTGGGTTCTTGGTAAGTTTCTCATATGTCCGGGCACTGCAATAAAAGAATTTCTTGCATTCTAAGGTAAAGGCCTTTATCCTTTCAACTGTGCTCCTAGCAGTTGCTTCTCTTTGGATCTTTACCTCCTGTGGGGTCTCAGGCACAGTGCGTAGTTCTAGGTTTGCGATGCATTGTTGCAATTGTTGGATCACTTATTCAAGTTGTGCTACTTTCTTCATGACTTGATCCTCTGACTTTACTTCTATGATAGTTACAGAGCACAGTGCTCTGTTGACCGTTTCCTTCACTTCAAGTTGCTCAGCAAGCAATTGTTCCTTGCCTTGCTGCAGTTGTGCCTTTTCTTCATCGAAATTCACTTGGAGAGCACTCTTTTTCTGTTCGGCAACTTGGCACTATTCTACAAGTACTGATTGTACTTGTACCAAATCCTAGGTGGCTTGCATTGTTTCCTCTTGTGCTTGTCGAAGGTGAGCTTCGACTGTATCAGCGAGCCGGTGGAGTTGGGATGGCTCATCTTCCAATTCTAGTGTTCCCAGTAGCATAGGCATAGTGGAGACTGTGCGGTTGGACTATAGTACCTACTCCACCCCTTGGAGTTTGACCTCAATTCTATTATACATCTCCTCCATCTTAGCTTCTTGCTTCTCTGCTATCTCCAGTGAAGCATCGTTCAAGGATGCTATTGTGAAATTGAAATCATCATAGGTGAGGACGGACTACATATTAGTTATAGGGGCTTTTGATCTCTTCTAGGAGGAAGGTTTCGGAGGGGAAACCTTCCTTTTCTTAGAGGGGTCCTCCTCATCTCTGGGTGGTGTTACTTCACCTTTCCTTTATTCAGCTTATGTGCCATCTATCTCTTCACCATCACCTCCTTACTCTGGTGACATGGAAGCAGTCTTCACTGAGGCACTTCTTAAATCTTGTACTTCGTCAATCTTCTTCATTTTGCTAGGTTCGGGTGTATCTTGCATAGCTTTTGGGCTGTCGATGTCAGATATCTCTACAGGGTTGGCTGGAATAAGGAGGTTAGTGAACCATTCCTTAGTAATCTCCTCTAATTCCTCTGCCATCATTTTATAGTAGGATTTAAATTGTTTCTTATGCTCATCGACTCGCGCTGTGATATAAATGAAATGTCGATCAGCGATGAACTTCATCAAAGGCCTAAATCGATGTATATTTTTTGGCGTCATGCGAGGCTCAGACTATATGGCTATCTTTAGTTGATTGTAGTATGTATGGAACATGACATTTGACTTCCATTGCTTATTCATGTCACTTGAGTACCACAATGTACTGAACTTTGCGGCCAATGGTTCGAAAGGCTCGATGTCTAGGAAGTTCGCACCTTCCGACATCTCCCAGGCAATGAAAGAAATTAGGATCAAGAGCCAGCTGAAATGGAATTCATATCCTTGATCTTGCATTTATCTGTAGTTAAGTTCCAACTGTTTCACTAGCTACTTCTCCCAATTCATTTGTAGGCCCTTCGCACACTTCCCTGTGAGGTCGACTACAAAACCAGTCACTTGGGCAGGTCAATTCTTGCGTACTAACTTCCTTGCAATCAACTGATAGGCGAGGTGCACTGCACCATTCTAAATAGAGGATACCTTGTAGACTCACGTGCCCTTGTCAACATCACCATAAGTGTCCTTGATCCTTTGTGCGAGAGCATGGTCCATTTCTTTTCCAAGATAGAAATCCAATGGGTCGGGTCCTTGCATACTCAAACCCATGATCTGATTGATCAAGGTCGGATCAACTGTGATATGGTGGTTTAGCCACAAATACCTGCCATGGTAACAAGATAGCAGTAGCTTAAAACATGTATTCACCTCTTGGTGTCTTCCAAAGTGGGGAATTTTCATGAGGTTGAGTAGGGTGGACTGCGCGAGGTTATGGGTCCATGCTTGGGGAATTACCTTTGAGTTTTTCCCTTTTTTCCTAGTCAGATACATATGTGGGGCTAACATGTTGTAAACTTTGCAATCTTTGATGTTGAAGTCTCGAAACTTCAATGTTGTGATCTTATCTTGGTCTTCTCACACTGCGCGTATCCCCTTCAAGAGCTACGCAGTGACCAAGGCATACTCAAAATCTCTAGGTACGTTGTAGTGGTTTACAGCACCACTTAAAGGTGGTATATAGGTGGGTAAGATTGTCAGGATCATCTTAGCATTCGCTAAGTCATCCCTGTGCTTAGTTCTCTTCTCATCGGATGGTTGGGATTGTCCTACTCTATGAGCAATGGATGGAGAGGCTAGAAGCCCTCTTGTGGATGATGCTTGTATACCTATAGACATCGACATGAATCTTTTAGTCATGAGGTCGATCAAAACTTCCTCAACAACTTTTTCTGCAGTGCTCAACTCGTCTAACATACACGCCCGGGCTTAACAATCTCAAGTTCAAGGGGTAGCTTAGACACAATAACGAGATAGAGAGAAGAAGAACAATGATCACTCTATAAACTCAACTTAGTCTGTGGGCTCAAATTCTCAATTGGCAAAAGTTTTCCTGGTGCGTGGTGTGGTGGGATAAATAGCTAACTCGACAACGGGTCGCTCGCAATGGGTATGAGGCCTTCATTAACTTGGTTATGTCCATTATGGCATGGTCCCAACGGTCGTATGGTGAGATGGTTGGCCATAAATGGTTTTCTATCCATTTGGAGCATTGATCTAACAGTTATAATATCCCCAACAGCTATATTGCTTCACCATGGTGAAGTGCCATGTGTTGTTGTTATGATATCTTGGCAAAGCTCCAATTTTGCAATTTTTCTTTCTACAAGGTTACCTCTAGAGCCTTCTACAACTTATCGATCTTGCCTCTCTTCTTACTTAACTTTCTAGCCTTCTTTCTAGTGAGCTTTGTCTTTGTATTCCCTTTTTCATTATGATTTTTGTCTTCTTTTGACCTAGTCACTTCGCACTGTTGAGATTCTTCCCTAGGGTTCCCGAATAATACTTCTTATTTGTCCAGTATAGGTACTTCAATCTTCTGTGTATCCTCTAGTGTTCTTGCAACTTCAACATCTGAGTCCCTAGTGTTAAATAGATTTGATATGTTTTGTTGTTCTTCTATCAAATGTGTGATCCTTCTAGTCATGAAATCTTTTAATTCTTGCTTCTTCTGCTCCAAATATTCTTCTTATTCCTTTCATCTGGCTTGATCTCTATCAACCCAATGTTTTCCTAATAACATGGTAAATGGGGCGTTGTCCTCGATAAATTTAATAATCTCAAAATCTTATTTTGTTAAAGTTCCATTGGTAGACATAGGTATCTGAGCGAGCCTTCCACATAAGTCTATCAACTTTCCTCTGAATAACCCTATTCCTCCTAATGAAGGAATCATAGTAGGCTTTCCTAAAAGATCTTAAGTTCTTTCTGTCATAATATTCACCTATGTTTCCTCATCCATAACACAGTCAACATCGAAGTCTCTTATTCTTGCTTCAAGGCATTCTTTTTCTTTGAAGATCTCTGATAATCTGACATGTCGGTGGTCATTCAAGGTTTCGTTTATTTGTAGCAATACTTTCTCTTATTCTTTCTGGGGTTCTGCTATTTCTGTATCTACCTTAGGGTTTTCTTTATTCAAATTCATTCCTTCCATCTTAGCAATCATTCTAGGGCAATCCAACACTTCATGGTCCATAGCTTTACAACAAAGACAACTAGGTCTTTTCCCAGGGCATTCCTTAGCAATATGTCCCAATCTTATGCAACTGTAACAAAGGGTTAATCCTCTCTGTTTTTTAAGTGATCTCCAACCTTTCATGTACTACATGCTAAGCTCATAAGAGTTAACCTACAAAAAATTCTTTCTAGGATCATGCATCCATTTGTTAGTCCAAACATTCTTTCTATGCATAGGTATAACATATCTTTCACTATTCATATCAGATCTATTCATATCAAATCTTCTTTCATCTATTAATACCCTAGTTTTCAATCTAGGATAGAATCTATCAAACATACCTAGATTCATACTTTTGAAACAAAACTTTCCACTAATCTTACTTCTACAAAGCACAAAGCCTTCAAATTTATAACTTTTCACTATTCTTACCTGTATCAGAGCATAGAGCTTACAGATCTTACCTCTTTTCTTCATATATGACCTATTTTCTTGGTACAGATCACCTCAGTTCAAGTAGAATGTTGTGTACCAAGACAACAGATCTAAGCATAGAGCTTTCACAATCTTAGGTCGAATCTTTGCACAAAGCTTCTTATTTCTCAGTTCAAAACAATCAGATTTTCAGGTCTGATACTGTGCACTTTAGCAATAGATCTATGCACAGAACTTCTCTTTAGTTCCCAGAAATCACAGTTTCAGGTCCCGACAATGAAACCATTTGTTGGCACAGGGTTAGACCCAGGGTTCAAAGCTACAACAATGCACCAACAAAACCCTAACTATCGGCCCTTTCGGCAACACCTGTGAAGCAGATGAAGTCTCACCCAAGGTAGAGGTAGGGGCAGTTGGAGGAAACAAGTGTCTGTAACCTTAGTTGGGACACAGATATGTTATTATAATACTTAACAGAGCACTTTAGCATCAATAGTTCATTAATATTCAACCAATTACTACTGTGCAGATAAAACATAGCATCTCATCATTCACTCATATCTGATGTATTTAAGCACTTTATCATAAATAGACAGGTTATATCTAAAAAATCAAGCACTAAGCACCTTCATATAGGTCAGATCTAACATTCTTACACATCATTAGCACAAAGCATCAGCAGATTTATCTATCTCTAACAAAGCACTTAGCAAGAGAAGTTATAAACACTTCAAGACAAGCACAAAGTGGAACAACACAGTGTTTACGTGGTTCACCCCCACCCTGGGGCTACATCCACCAACTCTTCTTCTTTATTTTCTTCAATCAATTGGTTACAAGCAGAGAGCCTCAAACCCCTACTTCACCTAGGATAGGAGATCTGCGCACCTCGCTAGATCCTCCTTCCTTGCATTATAGCACAAACCACTTCACATCCTGTTACAACACCTTGCACCTAGCTCTGCAAATCTCTCCCAATATGCACAGAGCATCTACAAACCATACTTGCACTTAGAACTTAGCTTATCAGCCTCAAATCACATAGATACCCTTTTTTTCTCTTACATAACCTAGACATCTATTTATACATTACAAAAAGGCCTAAACATGGGTAAACCCATGGGCCAACATCCCATGCCTATTACATAATCCCAAAAACCCAAAAAGGACCCAAAAATGGGTCGAGATCCGTGATCTCTGTTTCATCTTGTGCTCCTCCTTCGACAGGTTTTCGAAGTCCGAAAATAGGTCAAACTTGACCAGATCCCTCAAAACTTGGTCAAGGGCCAACATGCCCCCAACACTCACCTATGACTCATCTCAAGTCACTCTGATGTAGGAAGTTTTGCTTCAAACGCTTCGAGCTTGGCTCGAACTGCTTCGACTTA
This sequence comes from Picea mariana, assembly GCA_032191745.1. NCBI lineage: Eukaryota > Viridiplantae > Streptophyta > Pinopsida > Pinales > Pinaceae > Picea > Picea mariana. Next base: position 166,461 of record JASDQU010103734.1, read on the forward strand.
CTGTTGTGCTACAAGCTCTTGTTCAGAAAACTCTTGAATGAATACATCATTCATAGGTCCTTCCAGGCATTGTTCTGCTACGGTGCTAACCTACTCCAGTTCTTCTCCCTAACTCTTGACCTTTAAGGACAATTGGTAAGCCTTGTCTTGTACAGGTCGGAGTCTCTGAGTTACTTCCATAACTCTTCTTTGAATAGTGTGGACCTATTGTTGGGTGGTTCGCTGCTCTTGATATCTCTTCATTCTCTCCACATCTATCAAGGATTTCAGTTGTGCCTGTAGTGTTTATGCATCCTGCTTCACTTCCTGGAGCTGCCACTCCAGTGCCTGCAATTCTGGGTTCTCAATAAGTTTCTCATATGTCTGGGCACTGTGATCAGCGAATTGTTTGCATTCTAAGGTAAGGGCCTTTAGGCTTTCAACTGTGCTCCTAGTAGTTGATTCTCTTTGGTCCTTTACCTCCTGTGGGGTCTCAAGCACATTGCGTAGTTCTAGGTTTTTGATGCATTGTTGTAGTTGTTGGATCACTTCTTCAAGTTGCGCTACTTGCTTCGTGACTTGATCCTCTACCTTTACTTCTACAACAGTCACAGAGCCCAGTGCTCTATTGACCGTTTCCTTCACTTTGAGTTGCTCGGTGAGAAACTGTTCCTTCCCTTGATACATTTGTTCCTTTTCTTCATCGAACTTCGCTTGGAGAGCAATATTTTTTTGTTTGACAGCTCGGCGCTATTCTACAGGTACTCCTTGTACTTGTACCAAATCCTGGGTGTCTTGAATTGTTTCCTCTTGTTCTCATCAAAGTCGAGTTTCTACTGTATCAGTGAGCTAGTGGAGTTGGACTAGCTCATCTCTCGATTCCGTTGTTCCCAGTGGAAGAGGTGCAGTGGAGACTGTGCGGCTCAACTGTAGTGCCTGTTGTACCCCTTGGAGTTTGACCTCAATTGTATTGTACATCTTCTGTTTCTTAGCTTCTTTATTCTCTGCTATCTCCAGCAAAGAATCGTTCAGGGAAGCTATGATGAAATTAAAATCATTAGAGGTGAGGATGATCTACATCTTAGTTATAGGGGCTTTTGATCTCTTTTGGGAGGAACGTTTCGGGGGGGGGAACCTTCCTTTTCTTCGAGGGGTCCTCCTCATCTCTAGGTGGTGTTACTTCGCCTTTCCTTTCTTCATCTTATGTTCCATCTATATCTTCTCCATCACCTCCTTGATCTGGTGAGATGGAATCAGTCTTCACTTAGGCACTGCCTAAATCTTGTACTTCGTCAGTCTTCTTTGTTTTGCTAGGTCCGGGTGTATCCTGTGCAGCTTTTGGGCTATCGATGTTGGATATCTTCACAGGGTCGAATGGAATAAGGAGATCAATGAACCATTCCTTAGGAATCTCCTCTAATTCCTCCTCCATCAGCTTATAGTAGGTTTGAATTTGTTGATTGTGCTCGTCTGCTCAAGCTATGATATAAATGAAATGTTGACCAGCATTGAACTTAATCAAAGGCTTGAATCAGTGTATAGTGTTCAGCGTCATGAGAGCTTCAAACTGTATGTCTATCTTCAGCTGATTGTAGTATGTATGGAACATGGAATTTGACTGTCATTGCTTATTCATGTCACTTGAGTACCACAATCTATTGAACTTCGTGGACAATGGTTTGAAAGGCTCGATGTCCGAGAAGGTCGCACCTTCTGGCATCTCCCCAGAAATGAAAGCGATCAAGATCAAGAGCCAGCTGAAATGGAATTCATATCCTTGATCTTGTGCTTCTCTACAGTCAAGTTCCAATTGGTTCACTAGGTACTTCACCCAATTCATTTGTAGGCCCTCCACACACTTCCCTGCGAGGTCAACTACAAAACCAGTCACTTGAGTGGGTCGGTTCTTGCATACTAACTTCCCTACAATCAACTGATAGGTGAGGTGAACTGCACCATTCTCAATAGAGGCTACCTTGTAGCCTTGCATTCCCTTATCTACATCACCATAAGTGTCCTTGATTCTTTGTACAAGAGCGCGGTCCATGGATTTTCCAGGATAGAAATCTGGTTGGTCGGGTCCTTGCATACTCAAACTCGTGATCCGATTGATCAAGGTTGGATCAACTGTGATATGGTGGTTTAGCCACAAATATCCGCCATGGTAATAAGACAGTAGCATCTTGCACATGCATTCACCTCTTGGGGTCTTCTGAAGTGGGAAATTTTCATGAAGTTGAGTAGGGTGGACTGTGTCAGGTTATGGGTCCATGCTTGGGGAATTACCTTTGAGTTTTTCCCTTTTTTTCTAGTCAGATACTTATGTGGGGATAACATGTTGTAGACTTTGCGATATCCGAGGTTGAAGTCACTAAACTTCAATGCTGTGATCTTATGTTGGTCTTCTCGCACTGCGCGTATCCCCTTCGGAAGGTACGCAGTGACCAAGGCATACTCAAAATCTCTAGGTACGCTGTAATGATTTACACCACCGCTTAAAGGTGGTATAGAGGTGGGTAAGATAGTCGGGATTAGTTTAGCATTTGCTAAGTCATCCCTGTGCTTAGTTCACTTCTCATCAGACGATCGGGATGGTCCTGCTTCGTGAGCAGTCGATGGAGAGGCTGGAAGTCCTCTTGTGGATGATGCTTGTATACCTGTAGACATCGACATGACTCTTTCAGTCATGAGGTCAATTGAAACTTCCTCAACAACTTTTTCTGAAACACTCAACTCATCCGACATACACACTCTGGGTTAACAATCTCAGGTTCGGGAGGTATCTTAGACACAGTAACAACATAGAGAGAAAAATCACAATGATCACTATATAAACTCAACTTAGTCTACGGGCTCAAATTCTCAATTGTAAAAAGTGTTCTTGGTGTGTGGCATAGTGGGATAAATAGGTAACTCGACAACGGGTCGCTTGCAACGAGTATGAGGCCTTCATTAACTCAATACTTTCCATTATGGCGCGATCCCAACGGTCGGATGGTGAACTGGTTGGCCATAAATTGCGTTCTATCCGTTCAGAGCATTGATCTAATGGTTATAATGTCCCCAATGGATATATTGCTTTGCCATGGTGAAGTGCCATGTGTCATTGTTCCGATATCCTGGTGAAGCTCTAATTTTGAAATTTTTCCTTTTGTGAGGTTCCCTCTAGAACCTTATACAACTTATCGATCTTATCTCTCTTCTTACTTATCTTTCTAGCCTTATTTCCAGTGAGCTTTGTCTCGGTATTCCATTTTCCATTCTGATTTTTGTCTTCTTTTTAACTAGTCACTTCGTGTTGTTGAGATTCTTCCCTAGGGTTCCCGAATAATACTTCTTCTTTGTATGGGATAGGTACTTCAATATTATGTGGATCCTCTAGTGTTCTTGAAACTTCGACATCTGGGTCTATAGTGTTAAATATCTATGATTTGTTCTGTTGTTCTTCGATCAAGTGTGTGATCCTTCTAGTCATGAAATCTTTTAATTCTTGCTTCTTCTGCTCCAAATATTCTTATTCTTCCTTTAGTTTGGCTCAATCTCTATCAATCTAAGGTTTTCCTAAACATGGTAAATGGGGCGTTGTCCTCAATAAATTTAATAATCTCAAAATCTTCTTCTATCAAATTTCCATTGGCAGTCATAGGTATTTGAGCGAGCCTTCCACATAGGTTTATCAGCTTTCCTCTTAATAACCCTATTCCTCCTAATGAAGGAATCATAGCAGGCTTTCCTAAAAGTTCCCAAGATCTTTCTGTCATAATATTCACCTGTGTTTCCAACAAAACCCTAACTACTGGCCCTTTCGGCAACAACTGCGAAACAAATGAAGTCTCACCTGAGGTAGAGGCAGGGGTGGTTGTAGGACTCAAGTGTCTGCAACCTTGGCCAGGACACAGATATGTGATTATAATACTTAACAGAGCACTTTAGCATCAACAGTTCATCAATATTAAACCAATAACTATTGTGCAAATAGAATAGAGCATCACATCATTCACTCAGATTTGATGTATTTAAGCACTTTATCATAAACAGGTAGGTTATATCTAGCAGATCAAGCACTAAGCACCTCCATATAGGTCAGATCTAACATTCTTACACATCATTAACACAAAGAATCAACAAATTTCTCTATCTCTATCAAATCACTTAGAAAGAAAAGTTATAAACACATCAAGACAAGCACAAAGTGGAACAACACAGTGTTTATGTGGTCCACCCCCACCCTGGGGCTATGTCCACCAACTCTTATTCTTTATTATCTTCAATTAGTCGGTTACAAGCACGGAGCCTCAAAACCCTACTTCGCCTAGGACAGGAGATATGTGTACCTCGCTAGATTCTCCTTCCTTGCATTATAGCACAAAGCACTTCACAGCCTATTACAATACCTTGCACCTAGCTCTTCAAGTCTCTCCCAGTATGCACAGAGCATATACAAACCATACTTGCACTTAGCACTTAGCTTATCAGCCTCACATCACATAGATCCCCTTTTTTTCTCTTACATAACCTATATATCTATTTATACATTACAAAATAGGACTAAAGATGGGTAAACCCATGGGACGACATCCCATGCCTGTTACATAATCCCAAAAACCCAAAAAGGACCCAAAAAAGGGGCTGAGACCCGTGATCTCTACTTCGTCTTGCACTCCTCCTTCGACAGGCTGTCGAAGTTCTAAAATAGGTCAAACTTGACCAGATCCCTCAAAACTTGGTCAAGGGCCAATAGGCCCCTAACAATCACATGTGACTCATCCCAAGTCACTCTGATGCAGGAAGTTCTGCTTCGAATGCTTCGAGCTTGGCTTGAACTTCTTCGACTTGTTTTTGTACTACAAGCTCTTGTTCAACAAACTCTTGATTGACTACATCATTCATAGGTCCTTCCAGGCATTGTTCTATTGTGGTGCTAATCTGCTCCAGTTCTTCTCCCTGGATCTCAACCTTTAAGAACAATTGGTAAGCCTTGTATTGTATAGGTCGGAGTCTCTGAGTTACTTCCATAAATCTGCTTTGGATAGCATGGATCTTTTGTTGGGTGGTTTGATACTCTTAAGATCCCTTCATTCTCTCCACAACTGTCAGGGATTTCAGTTGTGCCTGTAGTTTTTTTATGTCATGCTTTGTTTCCTGGAGCTGCAACTCTAGTGCCTGCAATTCTAGGTTCTCGGTAAGTTTATCATATGTCTGGGTACTGCGATCAGTGAATTTATTTCATTCTAAGGTAAGGGCCTTTATCCTTTCAATTGTACTCCTGGAAGTTGCTTCTCTTTGGTCTTTTACCTCCTGTGGCATCCCAAGCACAGTACGTAGTTCTAGGTCTGTGATGCATTGTTGCAGTTGTTGGATCACTTCTTCAAGTTGCACTACTTGCTTTGTGACTTGATCCTCTGCCTTTACTTCTACGATAGTCACAAAGTTCATTTATTTGTTGATTGTTTCCTTCACTTCGAGTTGCTCGGTGAGCAACTGTTCCTTGCCTTGCTATAGTTGTGCCTTTTCTTCATCGGCCAACACCACTCAGCTGTGTGTTTTAATCATTCAACCACCACATATTACCGTCACATTTTAAACCATGATTTGAAGCAAATGAACTATAGAGAACTGTGTTTCTACCATCACATAGATAGAAAAAAAAATGCAAGTGTTGCTTATCCATCCATATTTCCATGAGTATAATAAGGGGGTCCCACCTACTAGTATATTATTAATATAGATAAATAATAAAGCTTGGAAATCATTTTTTATCATAGTATTCATCCTTGCATTTTTAAGCGTCAACAAGGTATTGGATTTTGGAGAAGATGAAGTGCTTGGGACAGCACCTTTTCTGCACAAATTGTAATCTCTAGTGGCATATTTCATAACTAGTGTATATCCAATAAAAACTTCTTCAGTTTTTTCATCATCTAAGTCAATATACCAATCCCACAAGGACATATCATACTCTTGAGGGGTTTCCTTGGTATTCTCCTCATTTCCTGCTTTAGTGATTTGTTCGTCATTTAAGCTTTGTTGATCTAAAAATTTGTTGATAATCGAGGTCTTAGGGTTGACCCACTGGAGACAGGTTTTTTTGGAGTGATTCTATTGGTGATATGAGTAGAAGTTGTCATTGTTGGAGGTATCTATGTTTAGTTCGATTTGTGGGACCTCAGGTGGTTTGGGTTGGTTGTTGTTCTTCTTGAATAATGGGTGGAAAGCTCTAGGTCTTGAAGGTCCTTCCCCAACATTCTTTTTGATGTTGATGACTTCATTGGATAGCTTCTTAACCAACTTAACCACACTATCGATATCCTTTGGTTCCTTCTCAGGGGTCTTGGTCAACAATAGTGGTTTTTTTCCAACTGATTTGATTTCTCCGGAATATGGGTGACTGTTGTAAGAGGATAAATCTTTCTCAACTATTTTGAATAGGTGGATTCTCTACCTAAAAGGTGTAAGGGAAAATCATGTACACCATGTCTTCATCTCGAACATTGAGGAGGAAGATAGCTAAGAAGAAATTTTTAACATGATCCTCAGGTGAACCAGGTCTGTCTTGGTCAAATTTTGGAAGAAGATTTTCCAGTTTTCTAGGCATTTCATGTAAAGGCTCTGCCAATTTCAGAGCACCTATAGACAACCATGGTGATATTACAACCCTTCATTATTAATGTTCACCTGTGATCTGTTCGAGATTTATTTCCTAGTTTTCATCGTCAAATTCATGTTCTGTTTCAAGAGGGGTATGAAGGATATGATCTAAAGGTATGGGTACTTCCTGGAAGGAGGTTTCAATTAAATCTTCAACAGAGTCAACCAGAATGTTTGGGTGGTTGTTTGGTCATCTTAGATGGGTAGTTATTCTCCTAGGTAGTTATGAGGTTGTGGGTAGATTTCCAACCAATTTGGCATAGGCTCGGGTGATACGAAAAGTTTCACTAAATTATTCATAGGGTACAGGAAACCAATTTTATGTATGGTTTTCAGGACTGTCAGTGAATATTTAGAATGGAGGGATTGTGCCTTCAAAGGTAAATTCTTGTTCTGAATTGATGTGAGGTGAAAAGGTTGGATCAGGAGTGCTCTTAGAGGACTGGTTGTGCATATGTAGTGTTTTTATTTCATCCCTCCTTCTACCTCCAATTATGTTGATGGGGAGGAAATGCTTAGCAACAGTAAGGGGTACTCCCCAATACAAAGTCCTATTTAAAATATGCATCGTTTGGTTTATGAGACCCATCTAAATTATAGCTCGACTTCCATTACTGGTTATGAGAGTGAAGATGGATGGTTATGCAATGTTAAGATGTAGATGAAGACTATCTATAAAAAGATATCTACTTTACTTCTACTCTATCCTATCCTATATAAGAGAAATTATCGTAACTGAATGAGCTAGAATGAACTAATCTCTACTTAAAACCCAATCAGATAGTTGTAATGAAAGCACAAAGTTAAAAACACATGCATACAAATATATAACCAGAAAAGTCTAAATAATATATTTGCATACAACAAAAACTCATATGCTTGGGACATGAAGTATAAGAGAGAATAAAAAAACTACAAGAGTAATATAGATTGCATAAGAAAAGTCTATAAGCAAAGATGTCCTTACAGCCCATGTGAGTAGCTACCATTTTGTTGGAAATAGTCGCAGCAAATAGGAATACACAACATTTTTTCTCTCTCTCAAAAGTTGGCCCTGAGGGCTTCTCAATATTAATTAACCAGGTAATTTCTCCAAAATGAGTTCTAGAGTGTATACAAAGATTAAAGAGCCCCTTACAAATGGGTCTCTTCCCTTATTGATACAATTATTTCTAACTATTAAAAATGACTTCTTGCATTCCTAAAGAAGTAGTTACAAAATTGTCTAGCTTCCTTCTACATAGTTGATGACATGTGTATACAGTGAAAGAAAGAAAAAACTAAGGTAGTTGGAAAAAGAAAAAATAGAATACAGTTAGTAGTAATTTCAAGTTGTTATTTTGTCTTATTCATGGTCCTTGGTCTCTGACGTATGTTGTCCATATCTCCAATGATCATATAGAGACATGACTCTATGGTATGCCAACTCTTCGAGAGCAGTTTTTTGCATGGTCGTGTTGTCTTTGATGGTTTTCATATCTTTTGACAACATAGACATGAATGTTTGAATCATAGTATGGACTTTGGTTGGTTGTATGAGATGCTTCTCAATCAATTCCATTGTTACTTTGGTGGTGAACTCGGTGAATTTTTATCTGCGACTTGTATTGTCTTGTATTGTTTTGACCAGTTCTTCCATTATGAGATTCTTTCCAAGCTATTCTAATGGGGGGAGTTGGTATCTCTTGATCCATTCTTGCATCGCTTTGTGAAATCACAAACATATTTCCATTGAATTGGTTGTCTCTTTGTTGACTCTTTGTCCATCTTGTTGACATCGCTCTAGTGAATAAAGATCAATATGTCTTTCTATGTATAAAGGGTGATAGAGTTCAGCTAGCGCATTGCTGAGTTGAGAAAAAGGTATAAATATCCTCCTTATCACCATGGTTTATGATATAATATTGATTGAATTTTCTATTAATTCGAAATAATTAGGAAAGAAATGATTAAAAAGGCTTCTAGAAATGTTATTGAGTGATATTAGATAATTTCTAAATTTTGGTTTTAATCATTTGATTTTATTGCAGGAATGGACAAATATTATTAAACTCAAGATAGCTAAGAAGATTATGAAGATGCGTAGACTATTAGAGGTAGAAGAAATCGGGCACAAATCAGTTTTGAGAAAGATTGATTCTCTATTTTGTAATCTTTATAAATAGTAAAAGCAATCCTGAGGATCTATCGATCCTCAGGATAGCTTAATTTACCCATATCATTGTAATATATAGAGGATGATGAACCATAGAGAAACATCTAAGAAATTTATCCAGGCATTTGGATCTTTGAATTGCTTTGTACAAGCAATCTGTTGTAAATGTTTTACCAGTTATGAAGTTAATGGAATCCTTGAGCGTTTTTACCATCTTTTCATATTGATTTTCTAGCAGCAGTATTTCTGAAGATTGTGGGCCCAGTCGGAAGGAGTTAGCGTCTCAATCTGTAATCGTATCAATTTAATTTCAGTTCTTTGATTTAAATCTCTTTGCAATAATTAATATAAATGTGTGAGTGTGTTGATGTTTTCATAAATTGGTTATGCCATTTAATTATAGAAGATATATGTTTCATTAGGTTATCGATTGTTGTTCCATTTCCCATTGTTGTAGTTTATTGCTTGAAAGTTCCTATCATTTTCACAAGTGCTATTCCTTTTATTAAATTTACAGTTGTTGTTCCTTTTGCTTAAATCTTCATTTGTTGTTTCTTTTCAACTATACAGAACTTAGTTGTTATTTTCCAGCAGGTTAGGTAATCGTTGATAGATTGGTTTATTAAGTATTTTCATAGGTTAAATTCTTGTTTCTTAGCTAGATGAATTCATCAAAATTGGTTAATGCCTTTAATTCGCAGCATGTTATAGATTAGATTATAATTATGTTGAGTAAGATATTAGTTTCATAGTTTTAATGAATGTGTGAGGAACTTGATTATTGATAAACTCAGATTTGCTTTGACTACATGATTTTAACCCCTACAGCGATCTACATAGAATTTGATGATATTCTTGGAAGAAAAGACGAATCCACGGTTGATAAATTAATGTTAAACTAAGGTTGTTTTTAAGACATCTTTAGAGCCCAACATTTTGGCGTCGTTTCCAGGGAGAATGTCAAAGATAGCATAGGTTGTGTCTTTGGAGGATGAGGTATTGAAAACAGAAGGTAAAAACCTACGTAGGCAACAAGTAAAATGTGTATGCCAACCCCTACCTTCAGCTGATGCATAAGAGGTTGTATAGGTACTTAGAATTTTGTGTTAGTGTGTATGAATAATAAGAAAGAACCATAAAAACTAAAACCCCCACCAAAAACTACAAAAGCCCAAGGATCGGTGCCCCCTAGAAGGAGCACTTACATAGACGACATTATCTGGAAAGATAAATCTCAAGCTCTGGTTGGACCTTGAAAAGGATCCACTAGAATCCCTCAAGCAAAAAATTCACCAACTACAGCTCATCCTGAGGTTCATAGCAGAACTGAAGGAATTGAGCAAAGTTTCCAAAATGCACATACTCTGCCTCTTAGTCCTTTAGACAAGGGAAATTCTTGTATTTTGGAGGAAGGATAAGGGGATACTAGTGGAGTTGCTAAAGAAAACCCATCACCACCACCTAATCCTGGATCTCCTATGATTCTGATAGGAGGAGGTACACCTGAAATCCCAGATAGAGGTGGTGCGATTAAATCCCCTAGGGGACCAAGTAATCAATCACCCCAAATAGAACACCCAGGCTGATAAATCCATGAAGGATATTGGCACATCTTTGACCAAATGGCACAGCAAAATCCACCACGACCCCAAACTTCCACTTTGGAATATCTTATATTTGATCTGGTTGTTAATGCCCCAATGAACGCCATTCCATTACAGAATCCGCCAACCTTTCATGGATTGATCTCAGAGGACCTTGATGTGTTCTTATTTGAATTGTATGTCTTGTGTAGAGGATATGACTACACCTCTGAACCCCAGAAACTGAAGTTATTCCCTTTCACTTTAAAAGTAGCAGCTTTACTCTGGTTTATGGGATTAGGAGGAGGAACTATAAATTCATGGGATGAAATGAAACAAGCCTTCCTGATGAAATATCAATATTAATGTAGAAACAGGGATCTAAAAGATGAAATGTTTCAAATGACTGCAAAAGAAAATGAGACACTAAAAGAATATGTTGAAAGGTTTCAATATAATTTGCAAATATCACCTTACGGGACATTACCAGGTGAGGTACTTAAAGCCAATCTGATAAAAGGTATGAAGGATGAATGGGTAGAAGCATTCAATTTAATGGGGAAAGGTGATATTTATCAAGAAACTTATGATAACATTATCCAATTGTGCATCGCGTGTTCATGTGGAAGTACATGAACCAGATCGGAAATGCAGGCTCCCCTCACTAGAAATAGAAACATAACTAGCAAGGGTGTCACTCGAACAGAAGTTGGTAATCTTTTAGAAAATTTAAAAACTAACATTTTGAGTGCTCTGACTACACAATTGGATGTTCTGCAGGTTAAAGAGAAACAAGCAGAAGCAGAACATTCCTTAGCCATATTTTTCAACCGATGCATAAAGAAACATGGTCCGAGGGAATGTCCTTTGGATGTGGTTCGATTTTGTGCCATCTGTGTTAAAGACCATGCAACAAAGAAATGTCCATCGCTCCCAAGACTAAAAGTTGTATTTAAATAAGTGGAAGAGGAAACAGAACCGGTATATCTGATGGCTCAGTGTCTCCAATGGCAGACTCATCCCCCAGGTATGCTACAATATCCTTACTCTTTATTTTCTAGGCAGTATAGTCAGCAGCATAATTCTAGAAACACATGGCAGGGCCAACCATTTGCTAACTCTACCTGGCAGTCCTAGCAATATCCTACTACACCCTGTCCAAATCAATCAGCTGCAAATACCACTTGGCCAAATAAGTCAACTGCAAATCCCACATGGCCAAATCAATCAGTTGCAAATCCCACCTGGCCTAACTCGCAATACCCTACCCCATCATGGAAGAATTCAAATAATAACCCTATCCTTCACAATGGACTAGCACATTTGCCCAAGCCCCCAATTCGAATCAAAACTGGCAGTTCCCCATGGGGATGACCAATCAACCCATGGGGATGGATCCTCAAGCTCAGCCCACTTTACAAGCTCAACTCCAATTACCCCAGAACCATCAACCTCAAATGCGCCCTTAATTACCAGCTCAACCCAACCCAAATCCTAATAATAGACCATCCCAGCTTGTGCAAATTATTGAGAATTTGGATGGGGAAATCAACTATGTAGGGTACAATGAGCTATGGTTGAGGTCAGGGCGCATAATTTCTCTTGAAGAAAGTAACATTCACCAAGAAAAGGAGAATTAAAATAACATACAACCAGCAATAACACCCTCTACTGTGGTCATAATGGAATAAGTAGAGCAGGGGGGTAACACAGTTGAGCAACAGAATTCTAATGAGGACGTAATTTCTTCTCCCCCGTTTCCTAAAAGATTAATGATATAAAAACTAGCTGCATGCCGTAACTTTGATATTTTCGAGGAAATTAAAAATTTATATGTTAAAATCCCACTCCTACAGGCCCTACAAGATATTCCTATCTATGCAAAAATGATCAATGAATAAAGTCAGAAGAATCTTGTCAGAAAAGATAAAAGTCCACCAATTGTTCACGTGGCAGTAGCCTTGTCCGATCTTATTCTAGGTAAGCAAGAGTCGATCAAGTATACATACCCAAGGAATCCCATGGTAATAGTGTAGATACAGGGCTATTTTTTTCCAAATACACCAGTGGGTTTGGGGGCAACCATAAATATTCTGACCATCAAAACCTGTAACACCCTAGGTATCACCTCCTTCGAACCTACTTCAATTATGTTACAATTGGTTGATAGATCAGTGGTTAAACTAGTTGGCACATTACAAGATATAGCAATTTCGGTTGACTCTTGGGAATACCCAGTTAATTTTTTCATTATCAACCCAAGAAGTGGACTCGATGGACACCCATTAATATTGGGAAGACTGTGGCTCTCAATAGCAGATGCATACATAGGATGTCACACGGGCAACATGACAATTTCTAGAGGAAATGCTACAAAGAACCTCATCATGTATCCTCCAGTTAAATCAAGTCTGCCTATCATACATCAGCAGTTGCCACCACCTAGACATCTAGAAAGAATCGATGATATCCTCTCACACTGGAAGAATCTCTCAAAATCAAGAACCAACTAGAATACGATGTGATCAGTAGCTTCATTAACAGCCCAGCCATTATAATCAACCCAACATGTCAAATGATAAAAGTTGTTTTATATAATGAAGCATGGGGAGATCTTCTGGAAGAGTTGATGGAGCAAGAGATTCCCACTACTATTGTCCATAACATCATATCAATTGAAATTTCACCAGGGAGGTTTCTGAATATTAATTCTAATTTGAATGAGCAACAACAACAAAAATTGATTCAGATCCTTTCTAAATATCAGTAGGATTTTGCTTGGGAGTATCCTAACATGAAGGCCATCGATCCCCAACTCTGTACACATCATATGTCTATTGAGAAATATGCCCAACCCATCTGATAGCCCCAACAAATATTGAACCATCATCTCAGGGGTGTTGTTAAAGAAGAGTTATAGAAATTTTTGGATGTGGATTTTATATATCCTATTTCAGACAGTCGGTGGGTTTCCCCACTAGTAATCGTCCCTGAGAAGAATGGGAAATGGTGGATCGGTGTATATTACAGTGAACTTAATAAATATACCTAGAAATACCACTTACCCCTACCTTTTATTGACCCAATCCTTGATACTTTAGCGGGAAAGCAATTTTTTTCTTTCTTAGATGGCTTTAGTGGTTATAATCATATCCAGATTGCTCTGGAAGTCCAAGACAAAACTACATTTACATGTCCCTAGGGTACCTTCGCATATAGGGTATTTCCCTTTGGATTATGTAATTCTCCAGCCACATTCCAGAGAGAAATTCAAAGCATATTTACCGATTTGATTAATGAAGGATTTGAATTTTACATGGACGATTTCACCCCTTACGGCATTGATTTTGATCAAGATCTAAGTAATATGGAGAAGGTATTTGAATGATGCATTGCTACCAGGCTATGTTTGAGTCATGAGAAATTCCATATGATGATGACCAAAGGTGTGGTACTTGGACACTATGTTTCTGCAGATGGAATCAGGGTAGATCTAGCAAAAATAGAGGTAATCCTTAATCTACCTACACCTCATACACAAACTGAGGTACGTAGTTTCCTTGGCTGTGCGGGCTATTATCATAGATTCATATAAAAAAAAATCAAGAACAATTGCACCTTTACATTCTTTAACTGGTAATGCGGAATTTCAGTGGTCTGATAAGTGCATTTGCAGAACTCAAAAGGTTGGTCTCAACAACGCCGGTGCTAAGAGGAACAAACTGGAAACTGCCATTTCATATTTCTACAGATGCATTGGATATTTCCATAGGTGTTGTACTTGGATAGGAATAAGACAAGAAACCTTATGCTATTTATTTTATTAGCAAAAATATTACTCCCGCTGAATTAAATTACACAGTAAAAGAAAAAGAATTTTTAGTCATTATACATGCTATTAATAAATTTTGCCACTATATAACAGGATATCTAGTTTTTTTGTATATTGATCATTCTGCTATTAAATATTTATCTAACAAACCTATTACTAATAGACAGGTTACTTGGTGGTTATTACTATTGCAAGAATTCAACATCACCATCAAGGATCGACCTGGAAGAGAAAATCATGTTGCAGATTTCTTGTCTCACGTGCCCAAAACAGATGATTCTTTGACAGTTGAAGACTAATTTCCAGATGAACACATGTTTGCTGTCACTATTAAGACACCATGGTATGTTGATGTGGTGAATTATCTAGCATCTGGGAAACTACCAGCACACATATCATCAAGGGAAAGGAAATTGATCATCCAACGTAGTGCACGGTTCACCTGGATTGGTGGATATCTTTTCCACATAGGGGCTGACCTCCAGATCTGAAGATGCGTAAGAGATGACAAAATTTATGATGTATTGAAGGCAGGTCATGATGAGCCTTGTGGCGGACATTTTGCAGACCACAAAAATGGGCATAATATTTTACAGATGGGCTACTATTGGCCCTCAATATTTAAATATGCAAAGAAGTATGTCCAAGCCTACAATAGTTGTCGAAGGATGGGTCGACCAAGACAAGCTATTGAAATCCCCCTACAAGCACAGGTAGTCGTAGAACCTTTCGAGAGATGAGCACTCGACTTTGTTGGCCCCTTCAACCCAAAATCAAACTAAAAGGCCTATATACTAGTTGCAATAGACTATATGACCAAATAGGTAGAGGCAGTAGCCTTGTCAAACGCAACGGAGGAAGTAATCATTAAGTTTCTCTTCAAATTATTTGTATGCTATGGATTACCCAGGGAAGTAATCATTGATGGAGGATCGCAATTTATAGCCCATAAAATCATGGCCACCCTGCGTAATTATCATATTAAACACAAATTTACTTCCCCCTACCATCCACTGGAAAACGGACTAGTAGAAAGTAATAATAAAGACTTGGAGGCAATTTTGACAAAAAAAGTCTCAACCAACCATCAGAATTGGGTAGTTAAGCTTCCAAATGCCTTGTGGGCCTATCGCACAACATGGTGTAACACTACTAGCTACTTTCCTTATCATCTAGTCTATTGGAAAGAACCCATCTTTCCAATTGAATTTGAGATCAAGACTCTAAGGATGGCCCAGGAAATTGGATTGGATATTATGGAGGCACATACACAATGCTTACAGTAGCTCAATGAGTTAGATGAAGCACGCATATTATCCCTACAGTGCACAGCTTTTATTCAGCAACAAAGAGATAGTTGGCACGACAAACATATCAAGAAGAAATCCTTCCAAAAAGGTGATTAGGCGCTTCTCTATGATTCAAAATTTTAGGATTTTTCTGGAAAATTACAGACGAGGTGGTTGGGACTGTATGAAATCAATGAAGTTCATGATAATGGCACTGTCACTTTAGTTACCATCGACGGGTCTAGTTCTCCTTTTCTAGTAAATGGACATCGACTACAACTCTACCACCAGTCGTTGTCAAAAGAATCATTTTTTGTCAAGAAGTAAGTAAGGACCCTACTGTTCAGATTTTAGCTAGCTGGGAAGGTAACCCAACAGCTTCAAATTCATAAAATTATGATTTTTACCAGCATTGTACATATTGCATATAGCTCTCTTTACAGACTTGATTGAGTTTTTAGTTTTAACTTTCTAGGGAAGTCACTTGAGAGAATAAGAACTAGAAAAGATGATTGTAATGATTGTAATGAGAGATAGCAAGCTTGGACAAGGAGACTTCCAAGAGGCCTATCTTTCTCATTTTTCGATCGATTGAGGTGCCAAAAGAGTCCAGACAGGGGTTTTGGGACATTGGGAAGCCATTGGAGCAGTTGGTTTGTCAGTTTGAGCATTGTAAGACATGTTTTTGAGCACTTTTTGAGCAATTAATAATAATGATCCATTGGAAGCTGGACCAGGAGATGTAGCCCATAAGAGGGGTGAACTCCTTTATCAATTGTTTTGTTTTATGTCTGTTGTTCAATATTTATGTTGTTGTCTATGTGTATTTTGCATAAGTAATCCTTAATTTATGTGTTGCAAACTAATTCTGTTGCTTTAAACACATAACATTTCACTTGCAATAATTATTCAAGTTTTTCAAGTCTTCTTCATTTTTAGATCAAGTTGGTATCAGAGCACTGGTTTTAAAGACTTGATTGTTTGCAAGTTTTGTTTCTGATGCTCACAAGGTTGAAACTCACAAGAGGAGAAGGTCAACTTGTGGAGCCAAGTTCTTATCTGACAAGGAGGAAGCATTTTCATTCACCGCAAGTTGCAGAGAGGCATTCACCAAGCATGGCTCATGCAGAAAGTCATGAACGTGTTCCGGCTGAAGAAGAAGATCTCAGACAAACTGTCATAGAGTTGAGAGATATGATGAAGATATTGTTGGAACGGAACATAATGTTGCAGGGTGAAGGCTCCAACCCTTCAATGCATAAGGGAGGCGGTGGTGGCAAGACTCCAGGCGGAAATGGAGGGAATGGTGCTTCTCCACCACCCTCTCCTCCTCCATCATCTTCTTCTTCTTCTTCTTCTACCAGTTCGAAACAT
>JASDQU010103734.1:199931-214620 GCA_032191745.1 Picea mariana
CTCTTGTAATAAAGATCTGATACCAGTTTACACTTTTGACGGAAACACATATGATGTTGTACTATATTAGTCCCTGAGTTTTTCATGCTTGATGTGTTGTTAGTTGCTTCTCAAATCTTCATTTTTCTGATTCATCCTAACATAAAATTTTGGTGATGCAGAGATAACTGCTTCGCCCAGTACGTCGCCATTGTTGGCAGCCACATAGGTTTTTGATTTTTTTAAACATGATCGAGAGGCATTCCATTTTTTGTAGCTGCCATCACCCTGTCTATAAACAATTTTACAAGTTTATTATGAATGATTGGGTTAAAGACTGCATTAGTAATGTTTCCTATTTCGATTTTTGGACTGCTTTATTTTAATGCATGACTGCAAGCATGAATTAAAATAAAGCTTGGCTTGTTATTTTAGTGATTTTATTCTTTAGGTATATCGTTTAGCAAACCCTTTCATATGAGTTTGAATTATAGATTTTATAAAATGATTGTTAGACTCATTTTTGTGTTAATATGATTACTGTTTCGATGGTTTGATATTTTTCAATTTACCAAGAGCCTTTGATACATTGGTTAGTCCTCTTGCAAATTATGGTCATTTCAATAGACTTTCAATTAATGTACATCTGCTATACCTGTGTCCTTATCTCACTCTGCTGGCACAATGCATTAACAAGCCATTCATTACAGGTATAGGGTTTCGACTCTGTATGTCTAGCTCTCATTACATGGAATGGTAAAATTTTTGTAATCAAAACCTCGATGTTTTCTCCCATTACCTTTGATATGATAACACACAGGCCTTGTTATGGTTTTTTTCCCCCAATATCCATTCATATTTGTTCCTATTGCTCCTATCATTCAAACCTAAAAATGTTTTGAGTCATCCCTATTGCATTCTTGTTATATTTGTCGTGGCACCTGTGATATGAATCCAACGAAATGACTCCGAGTTCTTTTTGTTTGAAAAAGCTATAATTGCATGCGCGAGACACATTTTTGAGGGAGAATTTCTAAGAAAACGATTAAGAATTAGGCCACGCTGTTTAAAACCCATTTCGGAAATGGGGTCATTTACCTGCCATGTGGGCATATTCTTCAAAAACAAATCCATTTTAGAGGTATGTTTCATTTTCTGGATAGAATTTTCTCAGAAAATTTGTTTCGCCTCAGGTTTTCTTTTTCCCCTTTCCTCTCTGTGGGTGTGAATATATGTAGAAAAAGACTGAATTCTATCATAGATAGAAGATAAACCCTACTATCAAAGGCTTGTGTGTTAATCCACATGATCACTATCTCTTCGCTGAACCAAAATTCGTTCTTTTGCAAACCCCCATGGTTAAGAAACCATGATGCATTTTTTTCAACCATAATAACGTTGGAATAGGTAATGGAAGTGCAGAAAGGAAGGTTCTCTCATATTCTTGTTTCTGAGCATAATCAAGGTCATATTAACAAACATACTGTCAAGAAATTTCAAGAAAAAATGAGAAACATAGTAACTTAGATTCGATATTTATAAACAATAAAACTAAGTAGCCTAATAATATGATCATTAGAAAACTGAAAAAAAAATTCCACCATCATAAATTCGAATTTGTCAAATTACTGATATAGTTAATAGTTGTTTATTTTTGGATTTGATTCTATTTGAAAAAAATAAAATAAATAGTTTTTTATTGTTGATTTTTACTATTTTAGACTAGCTATAGAACCCTGTAGCTAGCTATAGAAACATGTAGCTTATCTTTTTCTAAAATCAAGTCTCATTTAATTAGAAATTAGTTATGGGTAATTGTCTAACTTATTCTTGTTTGTTTTTTTAGGAAATAGTAGATCCTGTTGCTGATCATATGGGGAGAACATGTTCGATTATGCATTCAAATGATTAGTATTTCCTTTTCTGTTTATTTTGTAAAAACTTTTTTTAATTTTTGAAGAATCAACTCTGTTATGAGTGGTTGTTAGCCCTCTATTTTTGTAATATTTTTGATCTCATGAAATCCTATCCTATCCTAGGAGATAGAGAGGTGAAATTTCAAAACACTTTAAATACTCTTCATTTTGTAAGTGAAAGACATCTTTGCCTGCAACAGATTATGGACAAATGATTTTCAGAACTTAATGGAACAACTTATAACATTTCAGCTTTAGACCAATGTGAATGTTGTCTCATTTATGTTTTGTCTCTCTTATTTTGGAATAACAATGTGTTGTATAGCTTTAGTCTCTATGACATGTGATATTCCATTTTATTTGATATTTTAAATGTTGTCTTCAATTGTTGTTTCAATTAATTATCGTTGTGATCATCATATCAACTGTCAGATCATGATTTTTATCTGATGTTAGTTGATTGATAATATGAACACTTTACATTAAGATTTAGATTAATGTGATTGTTCATAATTATAAGATCATTGTGTATACTTGTCTATTATTTTTTTCTCATATCCTGGCTGCCAACAAACATCTGGAGTTTGTTCTGGAGGCATCATCATAATCCTGTCATAGATTTTTCTTACAGGCAGAACAACTGGAGTATTGGATTGCACAAAATACATAGACATGATATAAAACTCAGGTTAGCTTTATTTCTATTCACTTTTTCGTTAATTTTCCTATTAGTGAAGTAGGAAAGTTTTATATTGGATTTGACCATCTGTACATCCTTGTTTCACAACTTAGTTAATTCAAGTTTTATTGGATTTATAATTAGAAAACAAAAAATACAAAAATGTGCTTTCTTTATCTGCTTCTGAAAACAATTACCTTTACATTGATTTTGAAAGGCTTTCATTAAAACTTGCAACCTATAAATTCTGTTTATAAGTGATATGTTCATATTCTCTTTTTTGTTTAATATACTTGTAAAAATAATTAGAATAAAGTTCATAGATTATTTTAGTTTTAGCAGTAGTTAGTTTACCTCTTTTCTTAGTTTTAGGACCTTAGTTGGCTAACAGAGCCGTTAAACCCATCAGAATAGGTTACACCAAATGACTTGGGTTATTTAGACAACCTCGGAGCAGATCTATTCTTCTAGTGGACGACATGTCAAAATTTCCCATCAACACGACCTTAGTATGTAACTTAATGAACCTTAAGTGAAACAAATTATTTCTAGCATCAAGTCCATCACCAATTTTACCTATCATACCAACCAATGAACCTTTAATTCAGCACCTAAATCCGATCCCAAGTCTGTTGGTTGTGTTGTTGCCGCAACTGTTTGCCTCCCTTTATTTTCCTTGAACCACTTCGGTCTCTTTTTGGGATGCAATTGCCAACAACGGTCCTCATCATGCCCCTCTTTCTTGCAATGCTTGCAAGAGGGATTATCTTCCTTTCTTACCACTGAATTTTCCTTTTTTCCATTCCACTTCCTTTTGTCCTCTTTCCTTGAAGACGATTCCCCTGTTACACCAACCCCTGTTTTCCCTGCTTCAATGTAGGTCACTTGAAAAAAAACCTCATCAATATTAGTAGGTCCAAACATGAATACAATATTTCGAATATGTGTAGGTAAACCTCCTATATACTTCATAAGAGTTTCTTGGGTATGTAAAGGAATATCTAACATCAATGCCATTTTATGAAAGCCATCTGTGTATTCTTGCACTGTTTGTCCTTTTCTTAGTTTAAGAGCTTTCCATTCAATTAACGCTTTCTCTTTATAACCCAAAGGATATAATTGATTTCTAAGTGCAGAAATAAAACTTTGCCATGATGGAAATACATTACCCACTTGTTGTGTGCCATTTTGCAACTTGCTTTGCCACTAGATGAGTGTTGTGCCTACAAGTCTAAGTGATGCCAACTTGATCTGAGTTGCCTCATCCTTAATTTGTTGCACACTGTAATAAACCTCCATATGTATGACCCAATTTTCAAGTCTCTCTGCATTAAATTCACCATCATACATGGGTAATTCGAATTTAAAATCAAGTTTTAGTAAAGGCATTTCATTCTTATGTTTATGGACATATTTCTTTGCGGTGCTTTTAGAATTTGAACTTGAAGAAGAATGAGAAGAAGGAGGTGAAGATGGAGGTGAATGAGGAATTTGAGGAGGATCCTCTCATTATTAAATTATTTCCTTTGAATATTCACCTAGATTCAGTCTTTTCCATTCCAAGTAATCCTCGTACAAAACCTTCATCATCTCCGACATGGCAAAGAAAGTTTTACAAAACTCTTTCTCATCCTGAGAAAGTCCCTCTTCCGATGCCATCTTCTCGCTTTGAGAAGTTATCTTTCTCAATCCAATCAATGGATTCTCTTCAACAAGATCACCTTCACCATGATGTATCTTTTCCCTGGTTAACATGCAAAACTCAAATCCAAAATGTCAACTAGCTCTGATACCACTTGATCCAAAAATATATTTTAAACGACAATGGTTGAGTTATTATGCATGTATTAATTAACCATTTAGGAAGATAAATGAAAGAGGAATAATTATAAAGTAAACATGGCATCCAGAAATAAATATATATATCTAAACATAAGCATGAGAACAACAAACCATAAAACACCAAAGTGATAACGAAGTTTGACAATCTCGCCTACGTCTCCGTGCCTTTGTCTTAGTGGGTGAGGATTTCTTATTTCTGTTTGAAGCTTTAAAAAGACACCACAACAGTGCCAAAAAGGTTTCAAAATGATTTGGTCTTATTCTACTAGATCTCTAGAACCCAACAAAATAGACGACAATGAAATCGGATGATCGAAGCTCCAAAAAATGGCCCGCAAAGGTGCACTCCTCAACAACTTCCCTGCATAAAAATGGCTTTGGCTTGGAAAATATTCAGCATAAACTTGTGCTTAAATTCCTCCTATGGCTTCAAGAACACTTGGTTTTATAGATCTGAAGTTGGTAACCATATCCCAACTTTCCCCCAAGATTTGGCCTCAAAAAGGGCCCAATATCTCCCATTATTAGCCAAAATCTCACAAATCTACTGATAATATCAAATTAAAAACCATATAATAAAGTTTAAACCCACTATTTGCATAAATTCAGGGCGTATCCCCTATTCGTGGGCCCCTGGTCATATATATCCCTCCATGTGGCCTCAAGCTTATCTCCAGGTGTGCTGGCCCCTTAGCTCTCGGCCCTGGTCCTGTGCACACCGACCATATGGATGTGGTTCTAGCCTCCATGTTCCCTTTACTAGTTAGAGCCCTTGATATATAACACACGATTAGGCCCTTGGTCGGTGGGCTAGCCTGACCGACCAGGGCCTAAACCCTACCTCTATGCCAAAACTTAAATAAAATATGGGTCTTATGGTAGTATCATAGGATCGGGGGATGGTCGTTTAACATTCGCGCCAACCGTTTACAGAACAAAGGTCAAATTGCAATGGTCATGTGGATAGTGCCAGGGCTGGGTGCTAGACCCCAACCCTAATTTCCACTGATGGGACCACCGCTTCAACATAAATATAAGTTTTGTGGTATGGTAAACAAGGAGCATCTACGAGCGGGTTGACTAGCCCAGCCCTACGAAACCCTTAGCCTGGTCAGAGTTCATGCGGTCGAACCTCATAAACTCCAAACATTTTTACCATAACAATGAGACAATGGAGGGGTGCCATGTAGCAACCTAGGACTGGGCCACATGGCACCACATTACTCATCCACCTATACACCAAGTGTCAAGTCTATATTTTCCAGCAGTACACATCATCTTCCCTGTCAACGTGTTGACCGTGCCCTGCCACGTGTCACCCTTATAGTGGTGACACATGTCACTCCCTGATTGGTCCACATGTCCGAAACTTCATCCGTTTGTATTCCTTGTCACCCTGCCACGTGTTACCTCCTGATGATACCACGTCAATGCTAACTGTGCCTGCCATGTCAACTGTATGGCCGTATGCCTGTATAATTAGCTGCCATGTGGCACTATACGGACTATACAATCATCATTTTGTTTTGCTTGTTTGACAAAATGAACAGATCGCGATATATGAAGCATACACCATCCATTTGAGCCCGTTCAAGTTTCATTAGGTTCATATCGACGAGGCCTACACACACGTCCTTTTTGAATACATTATGAGAACTTTGATTTTTAGGCCTTTTTGAGCCCCATCAAGCTCCTCGATCCAATTTTGGATCAGGCATGAAATGTTTTAGGCTGGCACCACCGTGGACATGTGGTACCTTCTTATTGGCATGTACTAGTACTAATGTGGCATATAGGTGGGATAGGTGTCACCCATATTTGAGGCTTTTAGCCCTGCATGTGGTGGGTTTTACATGTCCATGTGGCAACTCTAGATTGGCCCTAACAATGCCCTGTTGGCTAGCTGACGTGACACTTGGCCATTTTTTTTTTTTGGAGAAGATATGGACCACTGATATGGGGTGCACTTATTTAAATATGGAATATCCATTAAAGGATCCTCTTTAGAGAGCTTGAGTCTTGGATACGAATTTGACTCTGAAGATGGGACCCCGAAACTGTATCTTGATTGTCGATATTGACAGTGGGCATGCAGTAAGATATGAGCCATCGGTCTTTCTGGGTCTGAAGAACTATCTATTCCACGTGCTTAGGCCATGGTATTGTGATAAGCCCATTGGACTATAGACTTAGCATTTTTTTTGAGTGCAACAAGCCCTTTTGGCCTATGCCAAACCCTTTTTGGATTGCGATAAGCCCCCTTTTGACCGCGATAAGATTTCGAGGGATTAATTTTTCCTTATGCACACCAAGGAATGTATTTTCTTGCTATAGAGGCTCCTGATATTTGACTTTCAGCTGATAACGCATATGATCTCGGCCTTATAACCTCATCTATCCTTCATTTGCTTGCAGGAACAAATACAATACTAATAGATTCCACACTCTGTTCAAGTCAAATGAAGTGCCCAATTTAAGAAATTCACATACGACAAAGTGTCAGGTTGGATTGTACAATAACAAGTGAAGAAAGTGCTAGTCATAGGGGGGAATCCAATTTCATTTCTTACACAGACCCCTATAATAGGAAATGTATGTGAAGATCCATTCACCATAGCCTCCGCTAGCTAAGCTTTCATGAACACCATGGAAGATAATGTACGGAATTTATGCTAGCAAAATATGGAGAAGGATGAAAGGATCAGAGAACTGGAGTGAAAAATCTAGTAGGTAAATATCAATGAGGTAAACCTATAGAGTTTCAAAGCTAGTGCAGATAAGGTTAGAACATAACTAGAAGAGCGATCATCGACATGTACACCCACCTGCACTTATTTCACCAAATGAATGCCACCATCATTGATCAACATAGCAGAGTACAAGACAAGAATACACATTTTAACACCATTCGGGAGGGTATGGATGATATAGACAAATGGAATGCAGAGAACCTAGATGCATGTTCGGCTCTAAAGATATCTTAAAAACAACCTTAGTTTAACATTAATTTATCAACCGTGGATTCGTCTTTTCTTTCAAGAATATCAACAAAGTCTATGCAGATAGTTGTAGAGGTTAAAATCGTGTAGTCAAAGCAAATATGAGTTTATCGATAATCAAGTTCCTCACACATTTATTAAAACTCTGAAACTAAGATCTTACTCAACAAAATTATAATCTAATTTATAACATGCTGTGAATTAAAGGCATTAAACAATTTTGATGAATTCATCTAGCTAAGAAACAAGAATTTAACCTATGAAAATACTTAATAAACCAATCTATCAACGATTACCTAACCTGTTGGAAAATAACAACCAAGTACTATAGAATTGAAAAGGAACAACAAATGCAGATTTAAGCGAAAGGAACAACAACTGTAAATTTAATAAAAGGAACACCACATGTGAAAATGAGAGGAACTTTCAAGCAATAAAATATAGTAATGGGAAATGGAACATCAATTGATAACCTAATGAAACATCTATCTTCTGTAATTAAATGGCATAACGAATTTATGAAAACATCAACACACTCATGCATTTATCTTAACTATTGCAAAGAGATTTAAATGACAGAACTGAAATCAAATTGATATGATTACAGATTGAGATAGTAACTCCTTTCGACTGGGCCCACGGTCTTCATAATTACTACTACTGGAAACTTAGTATGCAAAGATGGTAAAAATGCTCAAGGATTCCATTAACTTCATAACTGGTAAAACATTTACAACAGACTGCTTGTACAGAGCAATTCAAAGATCCGAATGCTTGGACAAATTTCTTAGATGTTTCTGTATGGTTCATCACCTTCTATATATTACAATGATATGGGTAAATTAAGCTATCATGAGGATCGAGAGATCCTTAGGATTGCTTTTACTATTTATAAGTATTACAAAATAGAGAATCAATCTTCCTCAAAACTGCTTTGCGCCTGATTTCTTCAACCTCCAATAGTCTACGCATATTCATAATCTTCTTAGCTATCTTGAGTTTAACAATATTTGTCCATTCCTGCAATAAAATCAAACAATTCAAACCAAAATTCAGAAATTATCTAATATCATTCGATAACATTTTAGAAGCCTTTTTAATCATTTTCTTTCCTAATTATTTCTAATTAATAGAAAATTTAATCAAGATTATATCATAAACCATTGTGATAAGGAGGTTATTTATACCTTTTTCTCAACTCAACATACCCCCCATCTTACCTTCTTGCATGTCCTCATGCAAGAAAAGACTTTACATGTAAAGCAATGATGCTGAAGGGAGGAGAGGTCTTTTCTCCAGGTCTCCTGAATCCATTCTTACTTTTGAGCTCTTCAAAAGAAGCTTCTTCCTCCTTCTTACGAATCTCATAATTAATCTGATAACCCTCTGGAGGATACCAAATAAAACGAGGACTATATATGCACCCATTCCAGGGAGGCCCTTCATCCAGGATCATTTTGGTATACCTCTCCAAACTGAAGGTAGATGCATGAATGTTTTTTAAACCAAAGGGTTCCTTATTCTTGACTGCATTTGGGGAGACACCCCATCTTAGTTTGAAAGAAGAAATAGATTCTTCTTTAAGCCCACTAAAATATGGTAGACCTAAACATACAACTTGTCGGTGGATAGGAGATAAAGATTCTACAAACTTCTCCCTCTTCATGAATGTTCTGTGCTGCATAATGGATGTAAAGGATTTATAAGGTTCCCCTCTGATCCAGAGGTCTATCCCAATCTCCCTTTTCATGAAAACATTGTGTTCTTTATCCTACCTGGTTTGGTTCTTGGTAAAAGACAAGAATGCTTGAAACTGTATGTCCCCAATGAAAGGATTAGGGTTCTCTTTTATGTTTTCTACCAAGATGAAGTTGTGAAGGTATAGATCACACAGAAAGTATTGTAATCCTTGTTCTCTAAAACATGAAAAAAACTCAGAAACAATGGTGAAATCAAAAGGTTTTCCTGCTCTAATAGCTTTTATTCTTAGCAAAAAATAATGTTCCAATAAAAATAAGGTGTAATTAGTAGAAGGAGCCCTGCAAGCTACTATATCAGAATAAACATAGAAAATCTCTTTTATTTGCTCCAAAACTTTATCTAATTGACTTTGTACTTTCTTTACCTTTCCCTGAGATCTGTTGAGCTCAAAAAAAGTCTCGTTCTCTATTGCTGAAATGGCTTGAAGTTGTTTGACAACTTTATGATGCTCTGCCATTGTTACCATTTCACTCCTACATTGAGTTAGGGTCTGTTGGGTTTGTACCAGCTCTGCCTCCAAACTATTAATAATGGCACTCTATTCAGGAGACTAAAATGCTTCCTCATTTTGAACAACTATCTCTTTTGTTGCTAGGGCATCTGTCCGGGTCTCTGTATCAATTGTCTCCAAAGGAAAAGGAAAATCTGTAGGAAGCACTCCCTCAGTTTGGAAAACTGTTTCTTCTGCTGCTAGAATCTCTATTTGAGTTTCTATCTCTGCTGCTTCCAAAGGAGTAGGCAATTTTGTTTGTGTCCCAACAAAATTGGTGTGGACTGTCCTCTTAGGGAAGTGGGTTTCTTCCCTATATTCTATGTCTCTTGGATTTCTTCCTCTCATAGGGCTTATCAACTTGCTCCATCTGTTTCCTTAATTCTCTAATTATTTCTTTGAGTCTACCAACTTTTTGTTTCAATACTTTGATTTTTTTAACCCTTTTCCTCAATATCTTGTTCTCCTGCTTCAATTTTATGATTTTATTGTGGCCTTTGCCTGTTGTTTTCGGTTTGTGGGGAATTTTAAGGTCTTCCACACCTTGATTAGTAGGTGAATGCTCCCCTGTTTCTTCTGAGTGCTCTGTCTTTTCTATAGGTCTGTTTACCTCAATGTGAGGTACTGGATATTCTGTATCTTCAGGGGATGGCATCTCCATGTCAGGGAGATCCAAGGCAAGGTTTGAAGGAGAAGTTGGTGCTTGGTGTTCTTCAGACCTACCTGTGTCTTCGGTAACTGATGTCCCTAAATTCCCCAGTACTTGATCCATCTCTACCTCATAACTTTTGAAAAATTGTTCTGTAAGGTTTTCGAGTGATGGTTATTCTGTCTGTGCATTTTCTTGAGTGTTCTCATGTGAGGGCTGCATAGTTTCCTACCTGTTTCTAGGCTGAATTGTCTTTTTACCCCTTCTTCTTTTCACAGTAGAGGTTTCAGGAACATCAATTGTTATTTGTCTCCTCTTCATTGATGTTTCTTCCTGTTTGGTCTGGGTTTCTACCAGCTAGATGGGGTCTGCTTCAATTTTAGGCTGGGGTAGTGGAGTTTCAATTTGGGCACTGCCTCCTTCTTCTTGAGCTATATCAATTCCCTGTGAGGTAATTTCTTGGTGGATTTTGAGTTGTTCAATTTGTAGGGGCCTATCGACCTCGATTAAATCTCCCCAAGTTATTTGACTTTGGCTCAGGGCCCTGTTTACTATTAACTTTACTAGGCCATGGTGACTAATTATAGTGACAAGGTCTTTAGCCTTCTGAGTTCTTGCAACAACTTCATGTAGCATGGAATTTAAAAACAATGGCAAATTTATTACTAACCTTTGTTTTAGTGCTACTAAAAATTTGAGGTGGTGTGACCTCACCACATCGTACCTCCCATCACATGTGATATACCTTTGTATTACTCCTACTAGCTCCCTCCATGTCTCGCTGAGAGTGATGGGGTTGAGTCCCTTCCCTTTTTTATCGAGTTCTTCTCTAAGTTATACGAAAGATTCAACAACCTCCTTGAGTGCTATATAGTTTCCAGTCCATTGTATGCCTTCATTGGGGAGCCCTGTAACCTCCACTATAATTTCCATAGTGACCAGAATTTGTATGTCTCAGATCACAAAGACTCCTCTCAACAAGTTCTGGAAAAATGCTAGCATGATATTTGTGTCATATCCCTGCAATCTGTTGAAATATTATGTCCACCCCAGACGATGTAAAATTTCCCTTGCCTAGTCGGTTACCCGCAACAATGTGGGCTCTTGGTGTACACTTTGATCACCCATGTCTTTTGTGAATAGAGGAGGACAACTATCGTTCCCGACTGTAGCTTAGTTCGGCCATCTTTTGAGACAATATCACCAGAAATAACGAATATCATAGAACAACAAATGTATACAAAAATGTGATTTTTCCCATTTATTGCAATCATTATGATCTATCGATAGATATGAAGAATATCCACCCCCTCATAAATGAAAAGGTCAACCTCGATCGTCGATATGTGCGAGTGTAATGATGGAAGGTAGTTCAAGTGAGGGGTAATTATGTCGCCGCTGCCGCCGCTGGGAGAACAATCATAAATAACCTTCAAAATCACTTTAATGGTAATCATGAACTGTTTTCATCCTAATACACACTTGCAAACGTGAGGTAAGTCTGACTCACTTAGTGTGTCCTTGGAGGCACAATGCCTAGGTTCATAGCCCACGCTGTCACTTTGACCGCAACCTCTTCCATCTAGGCTTACTCCTAGGGAAGCCAAAGGGGGTAGACCTTAGTTACTATATGTGTTAAAGTTAAGTTCTAGAAGTTAGTTTTAATTATTTACAAGGTTTGGGGGGATTCTAATCCTAAGATGCTAAGGCAACAATGCAAGATGCAAGGGTTAGCATGTAAAGCAAGCCTTTTCCCTAGGTCAACTAAGACTAGTGCCTAAAGATTGGGAAAGGGGTCAACTATGTTAAGGGGTTGTTTGTTACAAGTATATTACAAGTTACTGACAGGATTACAAATGAATAAATTGAATCAAAGAATATTAGATACACTTAATTACAAGTAAATATACAAATGATACAAGAGCAAGCTAACCACGTTCTACTTATATGTGTACAGGATATCAAAAGACTAGAGCATCACATCACATCACCACATTTATGAGATCATCATCAACACATTCCAAAGATTTATAAGATTTAAGCACAATTGTTATAAAGATTATTGAAGATGATCCACACTCTTAGTTGTTAAACCCACGAGTAGTTTATTAGATTTGGTCAAGTGTTTAATTATTAGGATTTCTTAAGATTTATCAAATTTTATTAAAGCTTTCACCAAAGCCTCCTCCTCCTATTGCCAAATAACTACTGGATGCTCAATAAGTGTTTCCACCCTAGATTCACAGGTCAACCCAAAACAAGAGTAATTCGCGAAGAGGACACACACTTGGTGTGCCATGAGACAGTCCCCTGCCACTACCCTCCTTTGTTTTCCTCAAGCCCCGTTTTAGATGGTGAATATGGTGGTCTAAGGTACTCTAAATAGTCTATTAAGTATAGATATTGATTAGGTAGACTTTTATGTGATTATTAGAGTGTTTTGAAGATTTTAAGACACTTTTAAAGTGTGATTTAGGGATATGGACGAAACTGTTATGAGTTTTTAAGTGTGTTGCTTCAAACTTATGTCATTAAGAATATAAACACATGTAAATCAAACAAATATGGCTGAAAAAGATTTAGATTATCACTTCCACATATGAGATTGCTATTAAAAGAAACCACAATGACAAGGACAACTTGCCTTCAAGAGATGGAAATAAAATTTAGTGTGTTTGCCTATTTAACCAATCAATAACATTCAAGCCCAAGCAAATGAATTCCAATAGATATAAGCAATAGAAAGCTAAACCATTCACTTATTCAAGCACTTAGATGTTAATCATTTAAGATCTAAACCATGTGCATGAGAGAGGGAGAAAATAGAATTGAAATTAAACTGAGAAATATGATAGATCTTGTTAGATTATTTAAGTGTTGCCCAATAGGCTTAAGATTATGATGTTGATCTAAAACATAAGCAAGTGTGACATCAAACCATAGATCATTAATCACATCAAATCATTTACCACTTAACCTCACCTATTGGGGTGTTCCTCTCCCAACTAGGTAGGCAATTAATTAAGTTTTTCTTAGTTAGGTTAAGTTCTTTCAAGATTTAGGGATTAGGGAAAACAAGTAAAAGATTGAAGAGATAGAGAAACTAAGAAAGTAAACTACCAAGAAAGCAAGAAAGCAAAGACAAACCTACCCCTCGTCCTAGGTTGAGAAGGTGCCCCTTACCTTCTAAACCTCACATCCTAGCTAAAAGGAAAAGCAAAAATGCTAAAAATGAAAACCCTAAGCTAGATCTACACTATCCAACAAGCTCACACAAAGAGAAAGGCCGTACCACTTCTTCCCCTATAGGTGTGAACCACCAACAAGCAAGAAAAAGGAAGCAAAACATACCAAAATGCCAAAAAATGAAAGGTAGGGTTGAGAGATAGCTACCAAACCCCTTGGAGGGCCTCTTAGTGTTGTGTGGATGTCCTTTGGGCAGTCAATAGTCCTCTCAATCAGATCTGAAACCTACAAAACCAACAAGCTATGCTTGCTAGAAAGCTACACACAACCAAGAAAAATGATGGAAAACCCTTGCTTTTTAGGGAAAGACCTTTCCACAAGAACAAGAGAGTATATTGTATATAAATGACCTATCTAAACATGTTATGCTAGCTGAAAAATGAATGTGTATGAAGAACAATATAGATGAAGAGTAAAGGGTTAGAGAAGTGGAGTGCATGAGTGCTTCAAGAGACCCTTCTCCTTGAAGGAGTTCCCAATGAAACCCTTGAAGTATAAACCTGCAAAACTTCCTTAAGTGATGTGCATACAAGAGATACTATGTTGATGTATGTAAATAAAATGACACTTCAATCCTATCTAATACATCAAGATAGATAAACCCATAAGCATACACATTAATAGATCTACTTAGATAACACTTTACCTAAGATCAAAAGTTGCAATTACCCAAAGAAATTGATACAATGTTATATCATAAGCATAAGAAGATCAAGCATATGCATTGATCCTCTAGTTATCCTCCAAAGTTTATCCTTTATTATTACTCAAGAAAATAGATATTGGAAAGAAAATACTCCAAAACCCTAAGAGAATATAATGGAAAAATGGAATAATGGAGAGAGAGAGAAATGAAAATCAAGTAGCATAACAATAGGTCAAGATATGGTGAGTTGGGAGTGATAAATGAGATATATTTATACTTGGAGAGGAAAACCTACCTCTCTTTGATCTATGCCAAGTGTCCACCACCAAGAAAATGAGTAGATCTCAAGTCTAGGGCGCACCATCTAGGGTTTGAAAGCTAGATCTAGGGTGTAGAAAAATGTAGGAGGTGTTGGGATCAAGAAAAGAGGTGTGGGAGGCCTTGGGATTGATGCCAAGGAAGGTGAGAATTCTCAAATAATT
>JASDQU010103734.1:230946-250618 GCA_032191745.1 Picea mariana
ATGTGTGTGTGGTTTGGCCGGTGGTTTAACCGTGCAGGACTTATACCGTTGGAATGGTTCAAATGAACTAACCACCTTTTTGCCCAGCCTTTGGTCGCATGCGCCATACGCCCAAGTGCCGAGGCGGTTAGGGGCTGGAGGTGCCTTAACCATCCTACGGTTTGCACCATTGGCGTAGTTGCGCCCGGTGCCAGGTTTTTACGCTTTAAAGAGTGTGTGAGCCAGATTCACTCAAGGGGGAGTGCGAATTGTAGAACCAGAGACAACAAGCTTGAAGAGGGAGACTTCTAGGAGGCCTAACTTCTTCATTTTTTGACCGATTGAGGTGCCGAAAGAGCCCAGACAGGGGTTTTGGGATGCTGGGAAGACATTGGAGCAGTCGGTTTGTCAGTTTGAGCATTGTAAGACATGTTTTTGAGCACTTTTTGAGCAATTAATAATAATGATCCATTGGAAGCTGGACCAAGAGATGTAGCCCATAAGAGGGGTGAACTCCTTTATCAATTGTTGTGCACATGTGTTTATGTTCAATGTTTATGCTGCTGTCTATGTGTATTTTGCATAAGTAATCCTTAATTTATGTGTTGCAAATTGATCCTGTTTCTTTAAACACATAACATTTCACTTGCAATAATTATTCAAGTTTTTCAAGTCTTCTTCAATTTTAGATCATCAAATGAACCTAGCACACACGCAATATAAAGCGTGAAAACCCAACACTGGGTGCAACCGCGCCAATGGTGAAAACCATAGGACGGTTAAGGGTGCACCAACCCCTAACCACCTAGCACCTGGGCGTATGAGAATCATGTGACCGCGTGCATTGGTAAAAGGGCTAAACGGTTGAACCATTCTAACTTCCCGTGCACTTAACTAGGGTCATATGAAATGTCAGCATATAACCATGTGCCAAAGTGTAAACCATTCAAACCACTTCCAAAACCCATGTGTTGCATAGCAACCACACGCATATATATACAGTGGCCATATGAAATGAGTATATGACCATGGGTCGGGGCTAATCCCTGGCCCGACCCCCGCCCATATGTACAATCATATGATTTTAAAAACAATGCAAACAATTATATGTTAAGTCACATAGTGTGGGCGTATTGGTCAGCAGTCATTGTTAGATCTTTACACTTGTGGGGAGGTCCGGGGGTCGAACCCCATGGAGTCCAATACATTTTAACATATCAACCAATCAACCAATGCTGGGGTACCACATGGCAGCCCACGATTGGGCCACGTGGCACCCAATCATTGACCAAGAAAATTCCACATCATCGTATGGTTTGTATGGCCCTGCCACATCATCCTATATGGACTGTACGGACTGTACAATCAACATCAAATTTTTTTACCTATTTGACTTGACGAACAGATTGCAATATCTCTTGCTCCCGACGTCCGTTTGAGATGAAACGAATTGCATAGGGTTCGCAACGACGAGGCCTACACTCTCGTCCAATTTGAAATGATTCTAGGCACTTTGAATTTTTGAGCAAAATTTGATCCCCTGATCACTTCATTACTTGGAGGGGGTTTCACAGGAGAGGGAGGAATACCCCCCGGCACAGTAGAGTCTGTATTAACAAGAAAAACATGGGCAGTATTGGGTTTACTCTCTAGAGAGAGAGTAGGATCGACCGATGATTGGATCGTATCAACCAATGGTGGACTTGGATAGACCACTCTAGAACTCTTCATAGGAAGAGTGGGATTGATCAAGGAAGGGACTAGATCAGTCACTTTGACATTCCTTAATGGAGGAATGGGATCGAACAATGGAGAAACTGGATCGACCACTTGAGTTTCATTCTCCAAGGGAAGAATGGGGTGGACGAGTGGAAAAGGATCAACCGCTTTGGTGTCACTCTCTAACAGGAGAGTGGGATCGACCAAGGATGAAAATAGATCGACCACTTTGGTGTCACTCTTTTGATGAAGAGCGAGGTTGATTGATGACAGAACTGGATCAGCTACTTGGGTTCATGGTTCAATCGAGGAGGAAACTAGATTGACCACCTGATCAACTGGACTGATTGGGGATGGAACCAAATTGACCAGTCCATCAACCAACGATGGGTTGGAGGAAATATTACGATAACCTTTTGGAATTTGAAGTTTTTCCAAAAGAGAAGAAGCCTCATCCATGCAAGGACAAAGGTGAGAGTAATGATTACCTTTACATAACATGCAAGGGAACTTGATAGTTTTCTTCTTCTTACCAACCTGAACATCACTAGTTGATGGGGTATCATCCACATGACTGATAGAGGCTGATGACATGGAGGACCACACTTCTAAGACCTGGATAAGACCAGAGAAATTCCTCAGAAAGTGGTCACCCTTAAAAAGGATGCAAGGGAATTTAGGTTTTGGATTTTTCATTTTAATCTTGTTGACCTCATCAACACTCCTAGTACTATCAACAGTAACTGGTTTTGCAGATCCAACATCTGATGTTGTTGGGGCCTTTGTCCTTTTTGGGTTCTTCTTCTTCTTCTCTTTTCATTTCTTCTTCTTCTGATCAACCTGGCTACTTGCTTTAGAGCTTTCACTAGGAGAAGAAGGAGAAATGGAAGGAGACTTTATGGACGAGGAAGGTGAAAAGTCAACATGAGTTTGATGTGTGGGTGGTGTATTGACATCCAAAGTATTAGGTGCAACTAAAAAATTGGGAGGATTTGGGATCACTGGAGTGGGGAACAACCAAACTAGTAATCCAATAGTGAGTCCTGGAAGACTCAGTG
This sequence comes from Picea mariana, assembly GCA_032191745.1. Taxonomy (NCBI): domain Eukaryota; kingdom Viridiplantae; phylum Streptophyta; class Pinopsida; order Pinales; family Pinaceae; genus Picea; species Picea mariana. The sequence goes on from JASDQU010103734.1 coordinate 233,703, forward strand.
TGGTAACATATGGAGGACCAAAGTTTCCAAACGAAGGAAAAGTATAGGGTTCGCTAGGAGAAGGGGTTCCTCCATTGGTACTCCCAGGATTCAATACCATTAACACTGACTTGAACTAAGGTCCACTAAGTAAAACAAACAACACACGCTATGAATCTGAGAAGCAATCAATCAAACAAACTTTCCTATGATGAAACCACTAGTTGGTGATGAAATCCAACGTCGCGAGATCAAAATAGGAAGGGGCGGGGATAGATCGGGTGGATCATTTATGTTTGTGACCTACTTAATGGACTTACGCCTTGGTGCAAGATTCCATGCAGTAATTGTTGATTTACCCTCCAAGGAGCCTGAGTGAGTTTGACCAACATCTGTTCCAGGTACAGTGAGACTTCCCTTCACTGTCACCTTGTGTGAGACCCTAAATATTGTGGCTACTAAGGTCACCAACTCGTAGTCAGCCCCTGGGCAGGTACAGTCGACGGTCCAATTGGAATGTATGGGAAGGATAACAATTTCGAAATCAACCCTAAAGGCTCCCACACATAATCATGGGTATACCTTCCAGTGACCCCCAATATACTATTCGACCACTACAAACAGTTGGGTAACGGAGGGATAATCTTCGTAACTCACCCGAATGAGACCTCGTGCGTAACCCCTGTGTGAGAGGGGGATCCTAGCAAGCCAATACGACAATTGGATTTGACTCTCCCTACCGCAAGATATTAATTTTGTTCGATAGCTTTGGAAAGTTATCCTTTCAACCTATTCCAAAGCCCTACACCTTAAACTAATGTAGGTTTCTAACAAAGATGTAAAAAAATCTGATAAATTTTAGTTAAGCGTTGATTTTAATGGCTGTTGTTTACTCAGAGGGTGTACGAAATTGAAGCTGATGGAATGATGACTCAATTCCCAAAAATATGCATGAAATATGATAAGAAATCATTTCTTTTCAATGAATACATATTTAAGGGAAAGAGGAAGAGTCATTTTCACTATCAAAAACTTGATAAGGAATGCCCTCAATCAATTTTGTTCTCAATCAAATCCAACATGATGCTACAACATTTTAGAAATGAAAACTAATATGAAAACTAATCATTAAGATGTACTTTTGTCTTTTTCATGTGAATTATGATCAATTCAATGAAAAACTTATCCTACCAACTACCCTTTCAGATCAAGGAGATTCGGGCAAGAAAACGCAGATTTTGCACAAACAACACACCCTTTTGCAATTAAACAAGAGAAAGAAAATCAAAGATGCAAAAGGAAGGAGAAAGAAATTGTATAAGATGACCTCAAAGAACCAAATGTGAAGAGTCACAGACTTCTAATTTCCTTCACTAGAGTTCCCGCTCAGTCAGATAGGAGAGAAGAAAGCAGGGGATCGATTTCAAGCTCTCAACAACAAAAACTCAAAAAGAATGAAGAAGGGCATAAAATATGAACAAAAATGTGTTTACTTCTCARKAGGAAGCATGTCAAAGGTAAAAGGAAGAATCATTCAATCATAAAACAACCCAGCAAGTGAAAAAATAGGGTTTGGACCTCCAAAAAATGGAATTTTTGAAGAGATTTTGAGAAAAAAGGGGTTGGCACTTTTGTGTAGGGGACACCAGGGCATTATAACACTCTATCCAACACTTCCAGGGAGTGTTGGCACTCTGATAACATGGGCAGAGGGGCGCCAGGCTCAAAAAACTCATAAAAATGTCCAAAAACCCAAAATTTTGATCAAATTTTCACAGGTAAGTTGAGTGTGATGGGGTAAAGAGTCAATCAGAAAATGCAATCAGATATGAAGGAGTGAACCAGGTCTGAAAAAAATTAAAGGGTAATAGAAGGTCTATGAGGAGAAATCAAAACCAAAAGTTTCGATTCGACCATCCCCAGGGGAGGCGCCAGTTTCTGTTGAAGGAAAATCTCCCCGCGGACAGGTAGATCTGTGCAAAGAGCTAGACTCTTAACTCTAAGACAGAAAGTGCTTATCATGGTCACTGACTTCCTTTTATATCTAGGTGGACTAGTGTGTGAGGAGGAAGGAGAAAAGAAGTACCTTTTACCAGTGTTTTTCCATGCACGCTCCGAGTTGAGCTCCAATCTTTCGCTCCTCGATAAGACCTATAGACAAACAAAGTACGACCACTTCCTACTCTATCAAGACTAGTCCTAAATAGGTATATCTACTAAAGAGACAAATTCATGTGAGATTGAACACGAATTAGAAAGAAACAGACCAAGCAAATTATATTAATGAAGACAAAACATCGCTTACAGCCATAGATGAATTGCAGCAGTTTCGTCAAGTCCTCCTTGTCTACCCCTTGCTCAAAAGATCCATGATCTGAATGATGATAGCTTCACTGATTTCTCCCTATGAGATCATAGGTCTCTTGCTGCCAAATTATTTATGTTCCAACACCACTTATAAGATCATAAGTTTGGTGTGATTCTCCTTTTCCAGTCCCCTTTCACCATTAGAAAACTTGCTTATATAGCCTTGGAGAGGCTCAACAACTGGAGATATCCTTGGGGAAGTTGAGGATTTTCCTCCTTTAGTTGAGGATATACCCTAAGATCATGGATGGACTAGGGATTTGAATCCAACTGCCTTCCAAGAATGAAAGGATCCTTCCCCCATTCATCTCAACAAATTAACTACTGCCTAGAATAGGTAGCGCTCCCTCAAAAGGGCCATCATAGCACTGTAGTGCTCCCCAGTAGGCTTAAGGGGGGCACTCGCACTCCTAAATACACCAACACTCCCTTATAAGGGCCAAAGGATCTTTATAACGCTCCCAGACAGTGTAAGGGGGAGCCGTAGCGCGGCTAGAAGAGGTATAGGGGAGCACTCTCCTCCAAATCTTAGTTTTTGAGGTGCTTTCAGAGGGCAGAGGGTTTGTAAGCCTGCTGACTCACTTCTCCTCTTCTAAATCAAGTGTTTGATGTGTTTCAAATGTCCTTCTCATGTCGTTATAGGCACAACATAGGCATGATGGAAATATTCTTTCTTTAACACTTGCGACGCTTGTAAGCAAAATGCGACACTTGCAACCTTTGTAATGATGACACTTGCGACACTATCAAAGTGATTATTTTTTATGTGTAACAAATTTCCCCCCAAAGTATGAAGTTAGAAGACGAGAACTGATAACTGAAATTCTTTGTAGACTTTCAAGCAAGGGTATAGATGTAGACAACCTAACAAAAGCTTCACACAAACATCCAACAAATATTATGACATGTTTCGAACCCAAGTCAGGCATACCTATGCTTGGGTGATCAATACTTGCAAGATATGGCTGCCATAAAATACACCGTGGATCCATGATTGTATTGATAAAAAGGTATAGCCACTGGAAATACACTGTGGATCTATACTCCCATGACCTGAACTAATCGTAGCCACGAAGAATATACAGTGTATCTAGTAGATGACAAGACATAGCCACGACCAATACAAAGTGGATCTATGTAACAGTATATGTGTCATTGTTCAAGAGAAACTCCATCTCAACCTATACAAAGTACATATCAAAGCGATCACTCAACCCAGGGTCTTCTTACCAATCCCTATGTAGTACGAATCTAACCATGTGAATAGATGTCCTGATATCGAACATGGAAAAAACCACTTGATTACCAGTCAATGATGTAAACTGTTAACAAGCGTGAGGGTGATCACCATTAATGTCAATGATTCCCAAGGTACCCTAGTACATTCCAACGAATGTGAATGGATTAGCTGAATTCAAACATCCATGGAATCATCCAATCAGAGGTCAATGATGTAAACCCACTGTCAGACGTGAGGAGGCCTACCATTGAGACATGCATGTCCCAAAGTACTATCTAGTTTCTAAGGCTAGTTCCTGGATAATGTGTTGAAGTCGACAAGAATAGACTCATCTAAGGAGGGCCTTGATTTATCCCCCATCAATGACACAAACACTGAGGCATGACATCAGGAACATGATATGGACCAAAACTTTATGATGCAGTGGATGTTGTGACTTACGTCAGGTGACCCAAAGGAGTGAAAGAAACTCAAAGGATTGGCTCAGTGCAGAGGTTCAACGGATTAAAATGTGTGCAAAAGACAAAGTTTCGTGTTCAAGGGTGACTCTAAGAATTACTTGGAATGTTCTCAAGAGACTGCTTGGCTTGCTTCTTTCAATTTTTTTCCCCATCCAGATAGACGAGTACCTCTTTTTAATTTAATGAGCTCGAGGAGGATAACACATGCTCGATAAAACTCACCTTTTGTAAGTTCCTCCTCCTTTGTTTAAGGAACTGGAAGAAGTAAGGGTTCGATCCCATATGGGCCTGTCGATGTTTGTTTTAGCGAGTCCGAAGACAGAAAATTCGAAGGTTTTTCATGATTATAGAGTCTAGAAAAACACTTAAAAGAGAACTCTCTCAGTTCCTTTTTCATAAAGTAGTCTGACAAGACCGAAAAAGAGATAAACTATCGCTCAACAGATGTTTTTTTCAAACACTTTAACGAGTGTGAAGAGAACAAGGTTGCTCGGTAATCTTTTCATCTTTAGAGAGTCTGAAAAGTACTTAAAGATGACTCCAATGTTGTCCTTTTTCGTAATGTTAGTCTCATGAGGCCGAAAAAGAGATAAAGTATCACTCGAAAGATGCCCTTTCAAACCTTTTAACAAGTGGGAAAGGAAGCAAGATCACTTGGAAATCTTTTCATGTTTAGAGAGTCTGAAAAGAGCTTAAAGGAGACTCCAGGGGGTTCCTTTTTCGTGTATCCATACAGGTTTGAAAAAGAGATAAAATTCTACCTGGATGTATTCTCATGTATTTACGATCATGAAAAAGAACAAAGACTAAGCTCGGTATGCCCCTAGCTTGAAAGCTAGTGGATTAACTCTAGAAAGATCATCAAAGGCTGGAGACATTCCCACCAACCTTTGATTCATTCACTGGCTCTAAGGTCGTCACCAATTTCCCTAGTAGACGAGAAAAAGGAGAAGGGTGGATGAAAAGAAGATTTAAGAGAGGTAATTGTTTCATTTTTTAAATGAGCTTGACATAGGAAAAGAACTATGCTCAGGACCTCTGTTTCATTTTTTAACGAGCTTGCCACAGAGAAGAGAAACAATGCTCGCAGTTTCTTCTTGATCATGGATTCCGAGGGGATAATGCTTTGGAAGGGTACCATGTTAAGGGACAAAACTTGGTCATGGCTTCCAAGATATCTTCGTCGGATGGAAGAGAATCAATCCAAAAGGAACACATGTTGAGGGTCGTGACAAGGGTAAGGAGATCAGGATCCAATAACCCAACCGAACAAATCACCATGTCAACTAATGGATCCAAAGAATCAGAAGTTGAAATCATGGGAGACAATGCCACATAATTGACATGCGGCGGGGGCGATACTATCTGCATATAAGAACCACTTAGGGAGGTAAACCGATTGGGGCCAAGGAATGAAAGTTGATCAATAGTCACAATTCTTCCATTGTGAGGGAAAGATATCACACAGAAAAGAGTGGATACAATAGCTTTCATGGCATAGACATAATCCCACCCAAGGAATAAATCAAAATCCAAGGGGTCTCGGACTACCAAAACATCGATAAAGACAGTTTTCCCTCCCAAAGTTATAGGAAACTAAGGAAGAATCCCTAAAGGTTGACTAGTTCTTTTGTTAAAAGCTAACAAATTCTATGTAACCGGTGCAAGTTGCAGAAAACCCAAAGTGTACCAAGCAACAGAAGACAAGATACTAACAGACGCACCTTCATATATCAACATTTGAGGAACATCACGACCACGAACCTGTACTGTAATCTGGAAAGGAATGTGAGAGGGAAGATGAGGTCCAATTAGCACACGTCAATAAAAAAGGATGGCTTCATTACTTGGAGGGGGTTTCACAGGAGAAGGAGGAATGCCCCTCGGCACGGTAGAGTCTGTATTAACGAGAAAAGCATGGGAAGTATCTGGTTTACTCTCTAGAGAGAGAGTAGGATTGATCGATGATTGGATCGGATCAACCAATGGTGGACTTGGATAGACCACTCTAGCACTCTTCAGAGGAAGAGTGGGACTAACCGAGGAAGGGACTGGATCAGTCACTTTGACATTCCTCAATGTTGGAATGGGATCGATCGATGGAGAAACTGGATCAACCACTTGAGTTTTATTCTCCAAGGGAATAATGGGGTCGACGGGTGGAAAAGGATCGACCGCTTTGGTGTCACTGTCTAACGGGAGAGTGGGATCAACCGAGGATGAAAAAAGATCGACCGCTTTGGTGTCACTCTTTTGATGAAGAGCGGGGCTGATTGATGACGAAACTGGATCATCTACTTGGGTTCGTGGTTCAATCAAGGAGGAAACTAGATTGTCCACCTGATCAACCAGACTGACTGGGGATGGAACCAGATTGACCAGTCCATCAACTAACGATGGGTTGGAGGAAATCTTACGATAACCTTTTGGAAGTTGAAGTTTTTCCAAAAGAGAAGAAGCCTCGTCCATGCGAGGACAATGGTGAGAGTAATGATTAACTTTACATAACGTGCAAGGGAACTTCACAGTTTTCTTCTTCTTACCAACCTGAACATCAATAGTTGATGGGGTATCATTGACATCACTGACAGAGGCCGATGACATGGAGGAACACACTTCTAATACCTGGGTAAGACCGGGGCAATCCCTCAAAAAGTGATCACCCTTACAAAGGCTGCAAGAGAATTTGGGTTTTGGATTTTTCATTTTAATCTTGTTGACCTCATAAACACTCCCAGTACTATTAACAGTAACTGGTTTCGTAGAGACAACATCTGATGTTGTTGGGTCATTTGTCCTTTTCGAGTTCTTCTTCTTCTTCTCTTTTTGTTTCTTCTTCTTATGATCAAACTGGCTACTTGCTTTAGATCTTTCACTAGGCGAAGAAGGAGAAATGGAAGGAGACTTTATGGATGAGGAAGGCAAAAAGTTGACATGAGGTTGATGTGTGGGTGTTGCATTGACATCCAAAGTATTAGGTGCAACTGAAACATTGGGAGGATTCGAGATCACCGGAGTGGGGAACAACCAAACTGGTAATCCAATAGTGAGTCCTGGAAGACTCAGTGTGGCAACAATGGAGGACCAAAGTTTCCAAACGAAGGAAAATTATAGGGTTCCCCAAGAGAAGGGGTTCCTCCATTGGTACTCTCAGGATTCGATGACATTAATACTGACTTGACCTAAGGTCCACTAAGTAAAACAAAAAACACACACTATGAATCTGATAAGCAATCAGTGAAACAAACCTTCCTATGAGGAAACCACTAGTAGGTGATGAAATCCAACGTCGTGAGATCAAAATAGGAAGGGGAGGGGATAGAGTGGATGGATCAGTTACATTGGAAACCTGCTTAACGAACTTATGCTTTGGTGGAAGCTTCAATGCAGTAATTGTGGATTTACCCTCCAAGGAGCCCGAGTGAGTTTGACCAACGTCTATTTCAGGTATAGTGAAACTTCCCTTCACCATCACCTTGTTTGAGACCCTAAAGATTGTGGCTACTAAGGTCACCAACTCGTAGTTATCCCCTGGGTGGGTACAGTCAATGGTCCAATCGAAACATATGAGCAGGATAACAAGTTCGAAATAAACCCTAAAGGCTCCCACACATAATCATGGGTATACCTTCCAGTGACCCCCAATATATGATCCGACCACTACAAACAGTTGGGTCACAGAGGGATAATCTCTGTAACTCACCCAAATGTGACCTCATGTGTAATCCCTATGTGAGAGGGGTATCCTAGCAAGACAATACGACAATTGTATTTGACTCTCCCTATCGCAATATACTAAGTTTGTTCAATATCTTTGGAAATCTATCCTTTCAACCTATTCCAAATCCCTACACCTTAAACTAATGTAGGTTTTCTAACAAAGATGTAAAAAAGTCTGATAAATTTTAGTTAAGCGTTGATTTTAATGGTTGTTGTTTACTCAGAGGGTGTACGAAAGTGAAACTGATGGAATGATGACTCATTTCCCAAAAATATGCATGAAATATGATAAGAAATCATTTCTTTTCAATGAATACCTATTTAAGGGAAAGAGGAAGAGTCATTTTCACTATCAAACAATTGATAAGGAATGCCCTCAATCAATTTTGTTCTCAATCAAATCCAACATGATGCTACAACATTTCAGAAATGCAAACTAATATGCAAACTAATCATTAATATGTACTTTTTTCGTTTTCATGTGAATGATGATCAATTCAATGAAAATCTTATCCTGCCAACTACCCTTTCAGATCAAGGAGATTCGGGCAAGAAAACACAGATTTTGCACAAACAACACACCCTTTTGCAATCAAACAAGAGAAAGAAAATCAAAAACACAAAAGGAAGGAGAAAGAAATTGGATCAGATGACCTCAAAGAACCAAATCAGAATAGTCACCGACTTCTAATGTCCTTCACTAGAGTTCCCGCTTAGTCGGATAGGAGAGAAGAAAGCAGAGGATCAATTTCAAGCTCTCAACAGCAAAAACTCAAAAAGAATGAAGAAGGGCATAAAATATGAACAAAAAGGTGTTTAGTTCTCAAGAGGAAGCATGTCAAAGGTCAAAGGAAGAATCATTCAATCATAAAACAACCCAACAAGTGAAAAAATAGGGTTTGGACCTCCAAAAAATGGAATTTTTGAAGCGATTTTGAGAAAAAAGGGGTTGGCGCTCTGGTGTAAGGGACACTAGGGCGTTATAACACTATTTCCAACACTTCTAGTGAGTGCTAAAGCTCTGCTAACATGGGAAGAGGGGCTCCAGGCTCAAAAAACTCATAAAAATGTCCAAAAACCCAAAATTTTGATCAAATTTTCACAGGTAAGCTCAGTGTGATGGGGTAAAGAGTCAATCAACAAATGCAATCAGATATAAAGGGGTGAACCAGGTCTGAAAACAATAAAAGGGTAAGACAAGGTCTATGAGGAGAAATCAAAACCAAAAGTTTCGATTCGACCATCCCCAACGGAGTTGCCAGTTTCTGTTGAAGGAAAATCTCCCTGCGGACAGGTAGATCTCCAGAAAGAGCTAGACTCTTAACTCTAAGACAGAAAGTGCTTATCATGGTAACTAACTTCCTTTTAGATCTAGGTGGACTAGTGTGTGAGGAGGAAGGAGAAAAGAAGTACCTTTTACCGGTGTTTGTCCCTGCATGCTTCGAGTTGAGCTGCAATCTTTCACTCCTCGATAAGCCCTATAGACAAACAAAGTACGACCACTTCCTACTCTATCAAGATTAGTCTGAAATAGGTCTATCTACTAAAGAGACAAATTCATGTGAGATTGAACATGAATTAGAAAGAAATAGGACAAGAAAATTATATTAATGAAGAGAAAACATCGCTTACAACCATAGATGAATTGCAGCAGTTTCGTCAAGTCCTCCTTGTCTACCCCTTGCTCAAAATATCCATGATCGGAATGATGATAGCTTCACTGATTGCTCCCTATGATATCATAGGTCTCTTGCTGTCAAATTATCTATGTTTCATCACCACTTATAAGATCATAAGTTTGGTGTGATTCTCCTTTTCCAGTCCCCTTTCACCATTAAAAAGCTTGCTTATATAGCCTTGGAGAGGCTCAAAAGCTTGAGATATCCTTGGGGAAGTTGAGGATTTTCCTCCTTCAGTTGAAGATCTGCCCTAAGATCATGGATGGACTAGGGATTCGAATCCAACTTCCTTCCAAGAATGAAAGGATCCTTCCCCCATTCATCTCAACAACTTAACTACTGCCCATAATAGGTAGCGCTCCCTCAAAAGGGCCATCAGAGCGTTGTAGCGCTCCTTGGGTGGATTAAGGGGGGTGTCAGTGTTCCTAAAGACACCAACACTGCCTTAGAAGGGCCAAAGGAACTTTATAACTCTCCTAGACAGTGTAGGGGGAGTGCCAGTGCTCCCAGAAGAGGTATAGAGGAGCGCTCTCCTCCAAAACTTAGTTTTTGAGGTGCTTTCAGATGGAAGAAGGTTTGTAAGCCTGTTGACTCACTTATCCTCTTCCAAATCAAGTGTTTGAGGTGTTTCAAATGTCCTTCTCATGTCATTATAGGAACAACACAGGCATGATGGCAGTATGCTTTCTTTAACACTTGCGACACTTGTAAGCAAAATGCAACACTTGCAATCTTTGTAATGACAACACTTGCGACACTATCAAAGTGACTATTTTTTATGTGTAACACTAATATTGCAGAATTTTTCATGCAGGAAATTTCCAGGTTGCATGGGATACCTAGGAAAATCGTCTCGAACAAATATACAAAGTTTAACTCCAATTTTCGAAGGGGATTTTTTAAAGGACTTGGCACAAATCTAAACTTTAGTACCGTGTATCATCCCCAAGAAGATGGGAAAACAAAGAGGGTTAATCGAATAATTGAAGACATGCTGAGAATGTATGTGATGGATAATCCATCTAAGTGGGAAAATTACTTACACTTGGTTGAGTTTTCATATAATAAYGGGTATCAAGCTTCATTGAGAATGAGCCCATTTGAAGCCTTGTATGGTAGGAAATGCAATACTCCAGTGAGCTGGGACAACCCAACAGATATAGTGGTACTTGAGCTGGAGTTGCTCAAGGACATGGAAGACCAGGTGGTTAAGATCAAGCAGAATTTAAAAGAAGCTCAGGATAGACAGAAAGTTTAGGTAGACAAGAACATGAGAGATGTAGAATTTAAATTAGGGGAGCATGTACTTTTGAAAGTGAATCCCAAGAAAATCTCTTTGAAATTGGGTAGTTGTACAAAGATGGCAGCCAGATTCTGGCAGCTAGTAAAAGTTCAGTGGACCGACCTACTATGATCTTGAAGATGCTACCTGGGAGCATGAAGATGCCATGTGAGCAGAGTGCCCGCAAATATTTGAATAAATTTGAGATTTTGATCTCTATTTTGTATATGCACTGAGGACAATGCCAAGATAAGGGGGAGGGGATGTAACACCCTAGTTTTGAACCCCGATTTTAAATAATGTATTGTTACAAATGATGAGAGGCCAGGGTGCTCAAAAAATTATTAAAAGGACAATATTCCAAAGAAATGTGATGTTTTGATTATTATTAATAATAAACACATTGTTGGTTGCTAGAAGGACAAGGAATATAGTTATAGGGGGCTATGATTCCACAAGAGAGGGGGATCGAGGGGACACATGTTTATTCCTATGTTAATTACCCTTTTTTCCCAAGGGAGGGGGTCAGTTACATGAGCTTCTTGGGGAAGGACAGGAGGTTCTTGATTCCATAAAATGTTRCTTAAACCTGCCTTTGGTATGATGGGGGGGTTCGACTGATGGATTTTTYACTGATTTCCTGTCATCTCATTCATTTCCCTCATGCATTCCATGCACCCACTTACCCATTCATTGATCCATCCTCACCTCCRTCTTGGTTTGGGAAAGGGAACCGAACTACTGAAGAATTATCCACAGGATAGTTGATTGTGATGGTCGCTCGTGAAATCCAACCATGACTTGGGGCATGCATGTCTGAGATGTGTCAGCATGTGCCCTATTTTTCTCACAACTATGAGTCCTAAGAGTTCCATCATTGAGATTCTAGAGCAGTTGTGCTGGAAGACCTGGATAAAGGAGAAGGACTTCCTGAGGAACTGCATGGCATAGAAGGATGGAGGTCCATTCTCTCGGGTGGTATAGGCTGGGTAGAGTAGAGATGGGCACTTGGATTATTGTGGGTGTTGAGAAACCTATGAGATATTGAGAGCTTACTAGTTTGGGAACCCAAGTTGTAATGTCCCTTCCGAAATAAGATCTCTAGAGAGGAGGCTAAATTGCCCCGTTAGACTATAACCAGGGCCAAAGAGGGGTAAACAGGGTTACTAGATGTCACTCCAGTCACAGGTGTTATATTCGGAAAGTGACATTGAGATAAAAAGGGTTAAAAGTGATTTTAAATCATTATGAGCTAAAAATAGAAGTCAATAGTGAATTAGGGTTTCAGCATGATTTAGGGTTTTGGAAGTCAACAGTGAATTAGGGTTTCAGCATGATTTAGGGTTTTGGAAAGCTATAAAGGAAGGGTCAATGACCTAATTCATTATTATGCAAATTATGACTTGTCATTAAGGAGAAGAGGCTCATCTCAGGAGTGATAGTTCAGTGTATTCCAGGAGGAAGACACCAGTTGGCTAATTTCGATGTTGAAAGACACACCCTAGTCACCGAGAAGATCATCTAGGTCTTCCATCATTCTTCATTGATTCCACAGTGCTCCCATATTCTGGGTATTATATTTTAGTTACTTATTTGTATTTCGGATAAGATCCTTTTGTCTTTTGATCTAGCTGAGTGTTGTTACTTAATTCAATCACAGTTTCTTATTTGTATTCTGGCTAAGATCCTTTTGTCTTTTGATATAGCCAAGTGTTGTTACTTAATTCAGTCACAGTTGCTTATTTGTATTCCGGCTAAGATCCTTTGTCTATTGATCTAGTCAAGTATTGTCAGTTTATTCAGCCGCATTCGACCATTTTGTAATCCACAGAGATATCATAATACAAACTTTGTAGTCCTTTGTCACATTTATTATTTGTTTGATCATTTATATGCTGTAAACCTTTGATCCTACACACACATTAGCAGTATTTCCTAGACTAGCCAAGTCAGGAACTTTATAGTTGTATCAGAGCTTTAGTCCTGCCAGCCTATGACTAAAGACAATGAGTGCAACAGAAGACCCATAGGGTCATGAAAACATAGGTGATGAATATGTCACTTACAACAGGCATAAGGAAAGAAGGCATAGGCCTGATTTTCCCCCTTTTCCTCCTATCTCAGAGGAAGAGGAAGAGGCACACAGAGAAGCAGAGAGAAGGGCAGAGTGTGACACTAAGTGTGAGGTAGAGAGGATACTAGGAGAAAAATATGAGTGACTAGAGGGTAGTGGCGAGGCCCCTGTAGAGCCAAAGGTATCTTTCATGCAAGTTATCAATGGTATGTTATCTAGTCAATGAACCATGTCTAAATCCTTGGCACAGGTGGTTGATAGATTGGATAGAGTGGGCACCCTAGATACACAAGTCTCACATGCATCACAGAGGAAATCGAGAGTAGGCAGTAGACCCCAACCACCCTCTCACACATACACCTCTGCGAGTAGGATTCCAAGAACCTTGTTTCCCAGTTTCCAGAGGGCTCCCTCGGTAGCAGCACCACCACCAATAGCACATAGGCCACCCACTCATGTCGATGACATTGCAGAGTATAGGAGGGAGTATGCAACATTGGGTCATGACTTCCATCAAGACATGACCTTAGTCGAGTACTATGGACTCAAACTCAGGAATCTCCCCAAAGAGCCATAGAGGGGAGGACCACAATAGCAGCGGGGGAATAACCTCGATTTCATCCTAAAATTTGGGAAACTCACCATCCATTCTTTCAATGGGTCATCCAAATACATCACCAGAGCTTGGGTACATAAGCTATACATGTATTACAAGATCAAACAGATGACCGAGAGAGAGGCCATCAGTTTCACAACCTTACACTTGGAGGGTGAGACACATGAGTGGTGGTATCATGGACTGGTTACATTGGGTCACAGTCGCATCACCTCCTATAGGGATTTTACAAATAGTCTCATGGACAGGTTTGACAGGAAGGATCCTGAGATACACTTCAGGAATCTAGCCCAATTGCGAAAAACTGGCACAATAGAGGTGTTCATCACAGAGTTTCAGCAGGTAGATGTGGTAGTGAAAAATATATCAAAGCCCAAGATGATCATGCTATCCATAGAAGGATACACAGAGCCTTTGAGAGGATGGCTGAAGGCATACAGGCCTCCCACTTTGTAGGATTCCATCCTTCACACTTGAGATCTGGAAGACTCAGTGCCAAAGACTAAAAATTTCTCCAAACCATTTGTGCCCCAGAGGGATCAAGACAAGAAGCCATTCCAGAGAGAATGGAAGGGCAAGGAGAAGTTGGATGATGAGACTAAGTGAGAGATTATGAGGAAGAAGATTGTCTTCAGCTGCAAATATCCTTGGGTCCTAGACCACAAGTGCATGGGAAAAAGAGAAATTCATTATATTGAGGTAGCAGCATACAGCGTGGATAGAGAGGAGGAGGAGAAGGACATTGGATCCACTAGTTCAGAGGAGGAGTCAACACCAGCAAAGGAGTAGCCTCCCCATAGACCACTGACACTGGTAGGAGTCCATCCTCCAATAGTCCCACAACTTACAGAATAGGATAACAAGAGGAAACCAGCAAAGGGAGGTGTCATAGCGACCCTTTCTGGTGTTCCCAGGTATGATACCCTCCATATCAGAGGGATTATTAAGGGGCAATGGGAAATTTCCTTGATAGATGGTGGGGCCATCCACAACTTCATCGAAGCTTCACTAGTATCGAGACATGCACTTCAGATAGAGGAGTTTGAGGGGTTTGATGTTGCGGTAGCAGATGGCCACACAGTGGATTATCTAGATAGAGTTCCAAACTTAGATATAAAGTTAGGAAACTACACAGAGAGAGACACATTCTATGTTGTTGACCTATCGGACACATATGTGGTGTTAGGAGTTTAGTGGATGATTACCTTGGGAAAAATCACTACCAACTACCAAACCTTGGAAATGGGATTCAAAGATCAGGATGGGAAGAAGGTTGTTCTAAGAGGTATGTCGACAGGAGCACCTAGGAAAGTTTCATCCAAGAGGATGGAGAGAATATTTATACATGGGGAGGTAGCATATGTCGCGTAATGCTTGATCACTACTTAGAAGGATTCGGAAGGTCGACAACAATACCATACCAAGATCAATAATTTATTGGGACGACATCAGCAGGTCTTTGAGGCAATTCCACCAGGGAGACCACCTGACAAGGGGTTTGAGCAAACCATTGAGTTGGAGGAGAGGGCCAAACCTATGATCACCCCCCCTATCATCATCCGAGGAGGTTCAAGCATGATATAGAGAAGGAAATCAAGGAATTTCTAGGGATGGGACACATCAGACCGAGAAGTAGCCCATTTGCTTCTTCAGTTGTCTTAGTTCTAAAGAAGGATGGCGCCATGAGGTTGTGCATTGATTATTGATCCTTTAACAAGAAAACCATCAAGAATTGGTACCCTATCCCACACATTGACGAGTTGATAGATGAACTACATGGGGCAGTTTTCTTCTCAAAAATTGATCTATGCTCTGGATATCATCAGATCAACATCCGAGAGAAGGACATAGAAAAGACGACATTTTGAAGTCATTTTGGACACTTCGAGTTCCTGGTTATGCCATTTGGGCTAACCAATGCACCCGCTACATTCCAGTATTGCATGAACCATATAATCAAGGATCATTTAAGGAAATCAGTCTTGGTTTTCTTTGATGACATCTTGATCTATAGTCGGTCATGGTAAGAGCATATGAGGCACCTGGATGAGGTATTGAGCATCATGGAGGCAAAATCATTATATGCCAAAGAGTCCAAGTGTGATTTTGGTATGACAGAGTTGTTTTAATTAGGCCACATCATCAGTGCACAGGGGGTACAAGTGCACCAAGAGAATATCAGGGCCATTCTGGATTGGTCGATGCCTAAGAACGTGACATAATTGAGGAGTTTCTTCGGGTTGTGCAACTATTACAGGTGGTTCATCCGGGGTTTTTCTCATCTTGGAGAACCGCTAAAAAGTATTACCAATCATGGGGCCTTCATATGGACCGAGAAATCACAGGAAGCATTTGATCACATGAAGGAATTCATGGGCACTTGTCCAATGTTGGCACTACCAAACTTCACCTTGCCATTTGTACTAGAGTGTGATAGATCTGATGAAGGGATCGGTGCAATTTTTATGCAGGGAGGAAACCCCATTGTATTCCAGAGCTGGAAGCTTAGTCAACCTGAGAGGTTGTACTCCATTTATGAAAAGGAAATGTTGGCAATCATGCATTCCTTGACCAAGTTCAGACAATATTTGGTGGGCAACAAATTCGTGGTCAAGACCGATCACAACAGTTTGAAGTATTTCCTTGAGCATAAGGACCTCAGTGAGTGCCAACATAAATGGGTGAGGAAGGTACATGCATTCGACTTTGACATAGAGTATGTCAAGGGGAAGAATAACATTGTGGTCGATGCACTATCGAGGAGACTTGCGACATGTTCTTTGATGGAGATTTTATCAGATTGGAAATCCCACTTATTAGTGGAATATTCTAAGAACAAGTTCGCTTGTGAGGTGATGGATGGGAAGATACAGGATGACCAGTATAGGGTCATTGACGATGTCATATTTTACAAGGATAGAGTCTACTTGGTGCCAGATTTAGGGCTTAAGAAGAAGATCCTCACTGCAGTTCATGATTCACCTCTAGCAGGCCATCAGGGGTTCTTCAAAACCTACAGATAGATAAAAGAGAGGTTCTAATGGAAGGGCCTCAAACAAGATGTTATGAAACATGTCAGTGAGTGTGTGACTTGCCAATAGAACAAGTCAGAGCACGCTCTTCCAGTAGGGCTACTTCATCCACTCCCCATTCCAGAGCAGAAATGGGAGAGTATATCTATGGACTTCATCAAAGGTCTACCCAAGGTCCAAGGTAAGGACTCTATCTATGTAGTGGTCGACAGATTGACCAAGTTTCTAACTTCTACGCCATGTCGACAAAGTATAGCGTAGTTCAGGTAGTCGAGCTTTTCTTCAGGGAGCTCTTCATACTTCATGGGTTGCCGAAGAACATCGTCAGTGACAGGGACAGTCGGTTCATAGGGACATTTTGGAGTTGTTTTGGTTGGTGGGGGTAGAGTTGACACCTAGCATTAGCTGTCACCCTCAGACATATGGGAAAATAGAGATTGTCAACAAGTGGGTTGAAGGGAATTTG
>JASDQU010103734.1:278134-290907 GCA_032191745.1 Picea mariana
GCCAAATGATTTGTACATGATGATGCCTTTAATGTGATGTGTTTTAATTTACATGTGATGTACAATTTGTTTTCCTTCATGAAACCTTATCTATGGGCGAGATACCGATCCATGATGTAATTAGCTAACAAATCCGAAACATTGTTAAGTTCTCTTGGAATATGTCTGTATTCAATGTAATCAAACATTCGTTCTAGACGACGAACTTGTAGGTGGAGACGTAGCGGGATAGGATTATGAATAGCGTAGATTCTATTGAGTTGATAGACCATGAGTTGGGAGTCTAGGTTAACAATGATACGAGAGATACCTAGGGAGGAGGCTTGGGTCAAAAGTCCGATGACAGCATGGTATTCTACCATGTTATTAGTCGTTGGTCCTAAGCAAATACCTCCTGAACTCACCACCTCGTCAAATTGGTAAATGACCCATGCTGTCGAAGCAATGTTCCGGGTGTGTCGACTAGCGCCATCTGTGAAATCGACAAAGATAGGGAAGGAAGACGTCATCTGTGCATGAAAACATAAGGCACAGTTATGAGTGGCGAAGGTAAAGACTCGAACAGGCAAAAGAAATGGACACACCAAACTAAAATACAATAATGTACAAAGTACACATGCTAGGTGATCTAGGCATAGTACTTTTTAAGGTAAAGCCCATTCCGGGGCTCTCCCAGGGAGGTTCCATCATAATCGACTAAATCGTAGGAACCTCTGTGTAGAACATGTTTCACAATGTAAGGGCCATGCCACAAAGGTTCTAACTTAACTGTCCCTAGTTTGTCATGAGCTTGGTCATAGACGAGGACTAAGTCTCCTTCTGGAAAAGTCTGAGGATGCACGGATTTGTCGTATTGATTTTTTATTCGTTTCTTATGTGCCTCGTTAACGAGAGTGGCATCACAACGTGTTTCGTCCAATTTGGTCAGATATAATAAATGTTCTTCTTCGACAGAAGTATGGGGTAGGAGTTCTACTTTAAGTTTCAGAGATGGAATCTCACACTCGATTGGTAAAACGACTTCGATGCCATACACTAACTGGAAAGGAGTGAACCCAGTTGCAGTTTTCACAGAAGTACAGTAAGCTCAGAGAGTGGAGAAAAGTTGTAGATGCCAGGATGTCTTATTTTCCCCTACCATGCATTGAATCATGGTTTTGAGGACCTTGTTGATAGCTTCAACTTGTCCGTTGGCCTGAGGATAGTATGGGGATGCGTTTTCATGGCGAAAACCCAAATTGACATGCAATTCACTCATCATATGGTTCTTAAAGTGTGCACCGTGATCAATGACAATGGCGCATGGTACACCAAAATGAGTTATGATGTGGTTAAAAAGAAACAGAGATGCAGTACGACCATCATTCAGAAAGGTAGGCATAGCCTCAACCCATTTGGTAAAGTAGTCGACAACGACGATTATATAACCGTGCCCCCCGAATGAGGTAGGCTTACAGTGCATGAAATCGATACCCCACTTGGCAAAGGGGCTGATGGCGATAATGGGGTGCAGTGTAGTAGGGTGGGTGCGTGCCTTGTTGTTAAAAACTTGGTAGGGTGGGCATTTTTTGACTTCCTCAATAAAATATTTGAAAATCGAGGGCCAAAAATAGTTAGCACGTAGAATTTTTTGGGCTGTGGCCATCCCAGAAAGGTGACTGCCATAGGCTCCAAGGTGACAGTCATTCAGAATGTGTTCAGCCTCCGCGTGAATCAAACATCGTCGAAGGATAGTATCAATACCACAGCGATACAAGGTGTTGCCGATAATAAGATAACGATGAGAATGGTGGCGAATACGTCGACGTTCTTCATGGGAAGTGTTAGGCTGAAAGCGTTGGGTTTGGAGGTAAAGGAGGATGTCTCCATACCAAGGATCAGAGGTGCTAATGAGAAAAAGAGTTTCGTCAGGGAGAGAATCTCTAGGTTCAATATCTTCATCAACATGAGGGAGATCCCAGATAAGTTCCACAAACACCAGGGAATTTTTGTCTTTGGACTTCGCAAATTCAAGATCAAATTCCTGAAGGATGGTGATCCATTTAGAGTATTTTCCCCTAAGCACTTGACGTGTCAAGAAATGGTACATGGGGTTTGAGTCCGCAATCACAGTGGTGGTGCGTAGTAGGATGTAATGGCGAAATCGCTCAACAACGATGACGACTGTAAGAGCCAGTTTTTCTACATGTGAATATCAGAGTTCGGGTCCAGATAGGCTCTTGCTCAAATAATAGATCACATGTTCCTCACCGTTGGGGTCCTCCTGAACTAACACCATTGCAATAGTGGAAGTAGAGGCAGCTAAGTAAAGGATGTAGTCCTTTGTATACTCGGGAGGGTGCAACAAAGGTGCGTGGGTCAAGGCATGCTTGAGAGTGTCAAACGATCATTGAGCTATGTCATCTCAGATGAAAGGGGTGTTTTTCTGCAACAATAGCATGAATCCTTTAGTTATCTTAGCGTAGTTACAAATGAAACGGCAAAGGAAGTTTGCTTTTCCTTACAAAATTTGGAGTTGGGTCAAATTAGTAGGTGGGGGTAAGGCTAGAATAGCCTTAATCTTTAAGGGATCCACCCGAATCCCATCTTTGGAGACAACAAAACCAAGGAGTCGATCGGATTCGACAGCAAAAATACACTTATGTGGGTTCAAGCGAATACGGTAAAACCGACATCGAAGAAAAATAGCCCGTAAGTGATCAACGTGATCTGATCGATTGGATGAGTGGGCAGGTAAGTCATCAAGGTAAGGCTCTGCAATATGCTTAATATTGTGGAAAGTGTACGAGATGGCCCACTGGAAAGTAGCACCAGCATTTTTGAGACCAAAAGGTAGCTTTTGATAGACGAAAATTCCCCATGGGCAGATAAAGGCGGTCTTATGTTGATTAGCAGGTAAAATTTCAATCTGGTTGTACTCGGAGAAACCATCCATGAAAGAGAAGATTATGCTCCCAATGAAATTATCAATAATTTGGTCGATGAAGGGCTTAGGGTAGTTGTCCTTTGGACAAGCCTTATTGAGATCCCGATAGTCAACAAAGACACGGATGGTCCCTTGTTTTTTGGCAACCAGAACAAGGTTGGAGACCCATTTTGTCAAAGGGAGAGGGTAGATAAAGCCGGATTTTAAAAGTTTCTCCACTTCTGCCTTTATGGCTGTGATTTTATTGGGATGAACCGGATGGAGTTTCTGTCGAATAGGTTTCGCACCTGGGTAAGTCTTGATTTCATGCACGACAAGTGAGGGGTCAATTCCTAGCATTTCTTCGTAGCTCCAAGTGAAGACATCGCAAAATTCTTTAAACAGAGCGGTGTAAGATACCACTTCTTCGGGTGTTCAATTAGCACCAAGGTTAATGTTTTCCACAATGCCCTCTTTGATTGAAATATTAATAACGATCATAGTAGAGATATTACCCATATTCCCCTCAGAAAGAGTATCTTGTGTGAGGATGGGAGATTGTGGAGAATCGGTAACATCAGGAGGGAAAACAGAGTGTATGTCTTTGTGAATTTCTTCCAGAGGTGGAAGAAAAGAGGATCGATGATGGTTATCATCCCAAGGTACATCATCAATACTAAGCATCTCATGATAGATTCGTCGGAAGGAAAAATTTGGGAAATGTAGTCGATTGTGAACGATAGGGAATCCAACCATGACGACATCGAGTAGGCATTGGGAGCCAATAGATGGGGGTTGTCCGGGGAGGGAGAGGCAGATTGGATAGCTATGTATGTGGCCTCACGCTGGTCTGAGTGGCATGGTGTCACCGAGCACATCGAATTCCAAAGGACTAGGTACAATCCAAGGGTTAGATGATTCCAAAGATTGATAAGCCATAGTCGAAATCATATTGACAGTGGCAATATGATGTGTGGTGGGTGGAAGTGGTGTAGGGAAAGTACCCATGAGGCTAGAATATTTCAACAATCCAACACCAATGCTGTCATACGTAACTGGTTGGTCTCCCAAAAAAGGAATGTTGTTGGTGACATGGGCACGAGCGTCGGGTGTACAGAAATCTAGTTGATCGATAGTGACAATTTTTCCTTGATGGGGGAATTGAACACATCAAAAAACCGACGAGGTGATGACAGTCATAGCGTAGAACCAACTACTTCCAATTAGTAGGTTGTAATCGAGGGAGGCGTCGACCACCTCGACATCAACAATAACAGTTTTGCCGCCCAACTGAATGGCTAAGGATTGTAAAATTCTGTGAGGATGAAAACCTCACCTATCAAAAGTGCATAACATCATAGGGGATTTGTTAAGGGCAGGTGATTTTAAGCCTTTCCAACAAGCTAAAGACATGACACAAGTGGAGGCTCCCTCATCCAAGATAGTTCGGTGGATTTGTTGATTGTGAACAACAACATCGATTTGAAAAGCTAGTTGGTGGGAGAGTCGAGGTTGATGATCATACAGATTAAATGTGAGGCTATTAGACAACTCAAGATCAAAAGCATCAATGGAAGCTAAGAGCGTTCTACATTGGCTAGGACAGTGTTGTAGAACTTCCAAGGCAGACATAGCACACAGTGCTTGAGCCAAATCTTCAACAATGTTGTAGTTTTGGGTAGCCTGTGAAGTAGGATTAAAGATATATTTCCAGATAGTGCTCTTAGGAGGGTGTAGGATGGAGTCAAACTAAGGTTTCTCTATCTGGAGCATTCCGAACGGAGGGCTAGCAGATGGAGGACTAACGAAAGATGGTAATGGGTCCAGTAAGGAACCGTTAGTAGTCTTCGACTTATCAGGTTTAATTGGTGTGTCATATGTCGTAGTGCGAGTGGTCAGATTAATCCTGTTAAACATGTAAATGTGGGCACTCGTCAAGGCCTCATCATGGGGTTGGTTGGAACTGCCCCCTGGAGTGGGGGTTTGAGCAACCAAAGATTGCTGCTGTGGAAAAGGTTGGGTAAGCACAGTGGGTTGTGAATTTCCCTTAAAAAGTTTGTCCACTTCATCATGATGTGGACAATCTCAGGTGTAGTGATCATCAAAACAAATGAGACATGGGAATTTCAGTTTCTGTTGTGTTTTTTTTCCGGTAGCAGGGGTTTGAGGTTGATTTTTTGTTTGTTCATTGTTGTTGTTTTTCTTGGGTTTATTTCTTGCTTTCTTCTTTCCCCCAGGTTGTTCTGAAGGGGTCGATTGGACCGCATTCACCTCAGAGACCTAAGTTTGAGGGGGGGGTAGAAGAGGGTGCAGTCAAACTAGGAGCAGGCGTCGGAGCGGACCATTGGGTTGTTCCAGTCGACTGGGAAGTAGATTGGGTTTTGATAGAGCCAATAACTCCATCCGCGTGTGAGGTAGATGATGGTTTGGATGGATCATTAGTGGCACAGGTAGCATTTGGTATCAACTCGTATAGAGTACCAGATTGTGAATAAACCAAATCTAAGTACTGAGCTCGAGCGATAGCTTCTTCCTCGGTGACTACACCACCCATAGCAACACCACGAGCGATTTGGGGTAGCAGTGATTTGGTGAACCATTCCGCTAATAATTGGTCAGGAATGACCACTTTGATTAGCCTTCATCGTCGTCTCCATTCATGAATATGATCAAAGATATGTACGGAGGTTGTCTAATGAAGGGAGGTCAATAGTTCGGTACCCATCTCGTATTGAATGGGTAGTTGGAAGTGTGTGAGGAAGGACATGGCAAGGGAGTTGAAATCGTGAAAAGAAGCACGTGGTAGTTCAATATACCATTTTGCTGCAGAACCCGTAAGCGTTCGTTGGAAAAGACACAAACATATAGAATCATCCATGAGGGAGTTGGATGAACACCACAAATGGAAAGTCATCACATGGTTGTTTGGGTCTTCTCAGAACTTTTCGTCGAATTTTGGAACATCATAAGGAAGTTTAGCTGGAATAGTTGGCCAAACCGAGGAATGAAAAATAGGATCATTCGTTAACTGAGACAAGTCTGGGGGGTCCAAAGTTTCTAGGAAAGGTAGTTGTCGGTTAACCTGCGGGTAATACTGGTGTGGCATAGGAACACCAGTAGGACCATACACTGGGTTAGACGGATAATTGTAACCAGTTGGCCCTCTTGTATAAGGTTGGTGTTGACCAGGGTACACAGGATTTGAGGTGGTTCAAGAAACAAGCGCGAGCGGAGGATAACCGAATGGGTTTTGAGGATTATAAGCTGAATTTGGCATTTTTCCATAAGGAGGATATAGATGGGTCCCTTGAGGGGGAAGAGATTGTTGTCGAGCTTGAGGATTGTGTCCCCTCAAGAACTGTGGGTTTCCTGGAAAAGGGATGTTCCACGGATTGGGTGTGGTAGACACATTTTGTCTATATAGTTGATGGTAGGCTTCGGATTGAGGCTACCCCACAGCATGAGGATGCCTTCCAAATGGAAGTTGTCCTCCGATGGGAGGATTCCCCCTAGCTTGAGGTGGATTTCCCAAAATTTGGGAACCAGACGTAGACGACTGACTGGTGCTGCTTAATGGATTAAAGCTACCAAGACCAGTTCCTCTGGGTTGTTGTATAGGTATAGAACTTCCAGGCGTAACTTGGGTAGTAGTGACAATAGAAGAATCCAGTGCTCTATACCCAAAAGGGAGTGATGATGAAAGTCTAGGTGTTATTGGTGTGCCAATTGCAGCTTGTCTAACCACCGCATTATGGGCGGGAATAGTCAGCACGTGAGGGACCATTGTAGAGTGAGCCATCTGGAGAGAAAAAGTGGACCTTGGGCCAACAGACGATGTGTTCGAACCGACGGACGGTGTGGCTGAAAAATGGTAGTACCGGTAAAATGGTTTAAAGATACCGTGTAGGTGATAGGCACGTCGACACCTATTCCTGTTCCATAAAGATCCCGCACCATGCGTGGTAGACTCTAAACAATGTCTGCGGTCCAAAAGGGGTCATCAACTAGAGGGTTTGAATGAGGTCCATTCGGAATGTCGGAAGGATTGAAGACGACAAATTCACCGGCTGAATTCAGTTGGAGAACACGTCTCTCATATCCCTCCGGAATGCAGAAAGCCTCCGAAGACTCTGAAAAAATCAAAAAATTCTCTAAAGAGGTGGGAACTTCTTCTTGGGAGGTTATAGTGTCGTGAATCTCACTCTATTGAGGAGATTCCTACATAGAATGAGGGGGTAAAGGGGTATTCTCTTCCATATTTTCTGGAAGAAGTCCCTGTAACCTCTGTGAACGGCGTGGAGGGTCGATGCTGGCGAAAAAGAGTCGGCGGAAAAAATCTATGGCCAACTACCGAAAAGAAGCAACATACACTAATAGAATCTAGGAGTCACAACTAAGCAAACATGACCTTCTCTTGATGACCGTACTAGTTGGTGATGAAATCCAACGTTGCGTGATCAAGTCAAGAAGGGGTGGGGATATGGTGGAACAATTACAATGGCGACCTGCTTAATGGACTTACACCTTGGTGCAAGCTTCCATGCAGTAATTGTGGATTTACCCTCCAAGGAGCCCAAGTGAGTTTGACCAATGTTTGCTCCAAGTACAGCGAGACTTCCCTTCATTGTCAACTTGTGTAAGACCCTAAAGATTATGGCCACTAAGGTTACCAATTTGCAGTCAGCCCCTGGGCAGGTATAGTCGATAGTCCAGTTCGAATGTATGGGCAGGGGTAAGGATATTGGAAACCAAGCTAAGTGTGATGGGGTAAGGAGTCAATCAACACATGAAATCAATCAAAAAGGGTAAGACAAGGTTTATGAGGAGAAATCAAAACCAAAAAGTTTCGATTCGATACTCCCCAACGGAGTCGCCAGTTTCTATTGAAGGAAAATCTCCCTGTGGACATGTAGATATCCTCTTGAGATCTAGACTCTTAACTCTTAAGACAGAAGACACTTAACGTGGACATTGACTTCCTTTCATATCTATACAAACTAATGCATGAGGAGGAAGGAGAAAATAAGTACCTTTTATCGACATTTGTCCCTGCACGCTCCGAGTTGAGCTCCAATCTTTCGCTCCTTGATGAGCCCTGTAGAAAAACAGTAGTACAACCACTTCCTACTCTATTGATATTAGCTTGAAATAGATCTATCTATCATAGACAAGTTTATGCAAAATTAAACACAAACTAGAAAGAAATAGGCCAAGCATGTCATATTAATGAGGACAATGACAGAAGTAGCTTACAACCGTATATGCGAATGCAACAGCTTCGTCAAGTCCCCTTTGTCTAACCCTTGCTCAAAATATCCACGATCCGGACGACAACAACTTTACTGATTACTTTCCTCCAGTTCAATATATGTTTCCTATGAGATCATAGGTTTCATGCTTCCAATTCTTTCCTCCTTTTTACC
The DNA here is from genome assembly GCA_032191745.1 of Picea mariana. Classification (NCBI taxonomy): domain Eukaryota; kingdom Viridiplantae; phylum Streptophyta; class Pinopsida; order Pinales; family Pinaceae; genus Picea; species Picea mariana. The sequence continues at coordinate 286,463 of JASDQU010103734.1, forward strand.
ATCATAGATCCTGCTTATATAGGTTCAGAGAGGCCTAACCTCTTGAGGTATCTTTAGGGTAAGTTGAGGAATTCCCTCCTTAGATCAGGGATCTTCTCCTAAGGTCATGTTTGAAACAGGAATTCGAATGCAATTGCCTTCCAAACTCGAAAGATCTTCCCCTTATTCTCCTCAATAGATCAACTACTGCCTAGATTAGACAACACTCCCTCAAAATGGGCATCAGGGCGCTATAACGCTCCCTAGTAGGCTCAAGGGGGGTGCTAGCACTCTAAAAGTCCATAATGCTCCCTCAGAAGGGCAGTTTGGTGTTATAACGCTCCCTAGCACCTTATAGGGGAGCGCCAACGCTCCTAAGGGTGATATAGGGGAGCGTTGTCTCCGAAAACCTTAAATTAAGTGCTCCTTTCAGGTGGCAAGAGGTTCTTATCTTCAGTTAGCCATTCCTCATTCTTCAAATCAAGTGTTTGAGGCATTTTAAGTGTCTTCTTAGTGTCGTCGTCATGGCAGTATGCTTTGCTTGATACTTGCGACACGTGTGAGCAACATGCAACACTTGCAACACTTGCCAAAGCGAGTAATGTTGATGTGTAACATTATCTATTGTATATGCAATTCTAGTTTGTGTATGGATAAAATCATTTTTGTTTTGATCATAAACATCTAACTTTATTTTTGTTTTGTTTTAGTAAACATTTGACAAAATCCAATAAAGATGTGTGGTAATTCTAAGCGAGTGAGCGAGCATTTCTGGAGTGCAATATAGATTTCTGGAGTGTAATATGGATATATGAGTGCAATATAGATTCTTGAGTGAATATTTTCTATCCTTGTATGTGTGTGTAGACAATCATTTGGTAGATTTAATGTTGTAGTGTTGTTTCTATCTTGAAAATCTAGGGATAATTAAGATCTCCATATTTCAACCTACATGAGCCTATAATGGATTATCTCAACATATCTAGAGTTTCTTCCCGAATTAATTAGGTTACACCTTGCAAACACATGCACAATCAAGACCTCCATCTCTCACCCTACATGTGCCTAAAATTGAGTGTCTTCCTTCACATGTGATTTCCTCTAGAATTGATTGATGTTTTCCTTTGAGCATATGCAGAGTGTTATCTTTTATTAGTCTAGATGCAACAAGAACAGAGTCAGAGTTCATATTTCTACTTCATGAGCCTATAATGAGTAGACTAGTCACCTAAGCAAGAGTTTGAATCATATTTTTTTATGAGCTTTGCTTTCCATCTTTTGAATTGTGTGAATATTGTTATTTTTAAAAGTGTGTGTTGATTTCTAAATGGTTTTCTTTTCTAAGCTATACTAAACAGACATAGGAACATATCTGTTATCGACACATATAGTGCATCATCTTTACTGATTACGAATCCCGGTCAATAATTTGTGTTTGGTAATATATTATGCATATAATTGCACCAACAACATCCATAAAGAAACATGTTTTCATTTAAAAAAAAACACCACCTCTTATAGATGCCAAGCCAAAATAAAAACTCCAAATCACTTAATATTAAAATAAGGAAATGACAATACAAGAGCTGTGTTGTGACTCTCTACAATTTTTTAGGTAATGGTTTTCGAAAGCATGTGTTATAGCAAGATTTCCCTATGCAATATTGCATAGAAGGCCTTTTTCCATTTCGCCATGCAGAATTATCATCCCTGTTTGTAAAATTCAAAGCCACAAATACATATTTTTCCATATGTATGCATCTTGCATATTATACAACATACATCTATGCAGTTTGCTCCACTACAACCGGTGTACATTGGGATTTGTGCCAAAAAATGATAATTAATGTCGGGCTTCCATGTCATGATAGGAGATGTATGATCCTTGGCCTTCCATATACTGGAAGCATTCTGACTTGGCCCTTCAGTTCCATTTTGAAGGATATAAATGGGACAATTCTGAGCTACGAAAAGAGGAGAAAGAATTCAACTTAGAGATCAAAGTTACTCTGGAGAAATTGTTTATTTCCTATTGAGTCTACATCCCTTTGTCCTTTAAGTCTGAACGCAGTGTTCAACCCCCAAGATCTTCCCTTATTGATTAAGAACCTCATTGTTTCTCTCTTATGATCTTGCCTTTGGTGGAGGATTGAAGTGGTGGAGACCAGCTAGAAGGAACTTAGTTTCTCGGTTTCGAGCCATGCCGACACGGAAGTCTCTAATATTTTAACTTCTGCTGATCATTTATTAATAGAAATACTCCTTTCCTGTCCAATTGATGTCTTGCAAATATATGATTTGTTATCCATGGCTGTATTTGTTATGTATAATAATGGATTATGATATATAATGTGCTAACCTTTTATATTATCACCATATGCTTTATTTTCTTGTTTGTTGAGAACTAGTTGCATGTATATAGCTTTGGGTCCAAGTGCTCAATGGTGGACTTCATTGAACATTTGGATGAGGTAGGCCTCTTTCTTATCTCGCTTTCATATTGGTTTATATAGCACATTTTTGGGATTGAGTTGATTTCTGCAGCCATTTTCGTCTGTTGTGGTTTACCCTAGCCATAGAGAGATTTTCCTCGTAACATAAATGGTGACTATACTGGGGATTGAATCTTCTTGCTTAGGGTTTGGAGTACTTTTATCCTTAGATTGATGTCGTTCTTATGGTGTTTCTTGTCGTATCATTGCTTGAAAACCTCTGTTCACTCTGGGTGTAAGTTTTCATCCTTCTCCCTTGCCTGGCCTTGTTTTTGAAACATATACGCATTTTTTTCCTTGATAGTCGCGTATATATGCAGGTTGTCTCTCTGCAAGCTGCATACGTACGCTCCATTTTCCTAAACAGTCGCATACATCATTTTTCCTTGCTTGTTTTTTTGGTCTGGTGGTTCTTGGGTGGGATTTGATGTTTTTTGAGGCTTCTTGGGTCTTTGTAGTGCCTGTTAAGTGCTTGTGGGATGACAGGAAACTTATCTTTGGTTTAATTTCTGGGCGGAGTCTTTCTCATTATATTTTCATTTTGATTGTCCTTGTACATTAGGCTGGGTGCTTTGTTTCTTGGTCTCCTGCTTGATTTATCTCTTTCTATACACAATAGCGTTATATATCAAGTTACTTTTCAGTCCATGCATTTTCATTTTTATTATATTGAAAATAAATAAATAAATAGGCATTTTGCATTGCTTGGCATTTTTGTCTTTTGAGTCCTTGTCATTAGCTTAGTGCATATAATGAAAGATTTCATTTTTACTTCAGAATTGCAGAGTTGAAATTGAATATTGCATTTGTTATTAGAAGCATATCATTCATTGAAAGTTAAACTTAGGACTTTGCATTATTTTCATAATTACTTTTCTTGCAGAGTCATAACACCATGAGTTTCACTACCATACCTTTTTGAGTAATCACGGCCACTAAAATTAACGCTATAATTTAAAATTGATTAGTCACTATTTTATTTTCTAGGGTGCACAAACTAGCTTAGGATTTAGTGCCTTGGAGTAGGATTTTGTGAGTAAACTTCTCTAAGGAAATTAAATCAACATATGTATCTAAGAAAGGGAGTGGAGAAATCCATTGTATAATTGGTGAGATCAGGAGGCCCTGATCACACTGGATTTAATCACAAGGTCGTACAAGGTTGGTTGAAGCGATATCACGCTGATACCTTCTTAGCATCAGAGATATTTCTGGGGATCTATTCGTATCTGGGGATATTGCTAGTGCCTTTACCTCCATGAGAGGCGGTAATTTCAAGGTTTTAGGATTTGCTACCTTGCCCATACGACGGACCTGACTTATGCCTGCTTGCATGTGAATCAATTATATAGTGGTTTATTAGTTTCTTGACTTAGGTTTCTCATAGGTTACTTGGAGGGGTTATTTAGCAGGTACCTTGGGTCAGATAAGGGTCAGAAAACACACAACCTTTTTGGAGGATTACCTCTCCCGGGGGATTTGACTGAATGGTTGTTAATTCCATGCGGTCCCTTATAATTGATTCTATTACCTCTGATTTTTAGTAGGGAGTCTCAAGCCCCTATTGGGTGAGACATACCTTCTTTAGGGAGGGAGGCCACTCTCAACCACTTTACCCCATTTGTATGCATATTGGACGTTTGAATTTTGGTTTGCTCTTTGATTACTAGTCGGCCTTAGAATATATTTTTTATCTTTAGAGTCTTAAGTCATCATGGAGTCAGACCAACTTCCCTCAAGTCTCGTCGCTTGTTACAGTTACCACCAGATTTCGAGTCTTTTCCTTCTAAAAGGTGTAGAGCTATTAGGTGTGGTAAACACACATCCACCATTCAGATTTGTGATTATACAAGGATGAGTACTGAACCTAGTCTTCAAAATAATGGGAGCCCTTCGACTCCCACACCGACTATATTTAATGGCACCCCTTTGACTTCTTCAACCACAATGGTAGTCCCAAAGGCTCCTATCATT
>JASDQU010103734.1:316004-341374 GCA_032191745.1 Picea mariana
CATTTGATACACAAGTCGAATTTTAGAGGAAATCAGAAGTAAAGAAGGTTGGATTTCAAGGGAGGATGAAGTCTTTTGGGGATGTGTTCTAAGGTATGTTATTTTCAGGTCATCGTACCATTTTTGTTGTAATGTTTTTTCTAGAATGATTCAGATGGTGAAATTGCTATAGTATTGAGAAGACATATCAAGTTATTTGTGGTAAAAAATTCAGCTCTTGATTCGCTATAAGTATGGAGATACACTCTATGGAAGATACGGTTTGTGACGAGTCCTGAAGCTAGTCAATAAACATGTGTTTCGGGTAAAACAATCATAACTTCTTCATAGAGAATCCAAATGAAGTGGGACAAATTTCATTGGAAAGAGTACGGACTTTAGGTTCGTGTGTGCAATTTTCTGAATCTGATGTTAAATATTGAGCGTGAGGCATTCTGTGAAAATTCACTCTCCTAAATAGACCATAATTGAATAAAGTCTAGCATTCTTTCTATAACTTCTTTTTGAGGAGGATTCAAGGGGTGAAACATGGAGAAGTTTTAGAGAATACATTGAGTAATGTTATCTATAGGATCAGAGTACTCCAATAATTGAAGAATTACATAAATTGAAGAAGTCTCAGGAAGCATTATCAAGTTCTATGTGATGATTGGTTGATGGTGATGATTTAATGTAAAGTTTTACTATCTCTCATATATTCTTGGGTGGAAGCAAGGGGAAAGGATGGAGAGTTAAATCCTCTCTTGATATTGGAGTACTATATATTCCTCTTGGAGGTTTATCCCTCCCTTTACATTTGGAAGTTGTAGCTACCTTTAGAAGTCATTACTTCCCTTGAACAATAACTATTGATTATTTCTCATATATTATGCATGGTGTATTGTGGTGTATTGGTGTTACTCTTATACTATTGTTCATTGCTCATTGGATATAATTGAATGGTTTAAGTATAAGTTCAAAAAGGTTTTAAATTGTTCTTGATATTGATTCACCCCCCTCTCAGTATCAACACAAATCCCATGGAAAACCAAAATAATCCTTCCAGACCTTGGCTCGATCAAGATGTCATGGTTGTGGTCGGACCCCTACACCCATTAGCTAAACATTTGAAGAAATGGATGCCCAAATTTGATCTATATTCTAAGAAATCAGCCGAGGATCACATCAAGAAATTTATGTTAGTTGTTAGACTCTAGAGTGTCGAACACGAAGATGTCATGTGCATATTATTTCCTTATACTTTTGAGGGAAATGCCTCTGCCTGGTATTTTTCTCAATAGACTCAGACCATCGTCTCTTGGGATAAGTTTGAAACCTGCTTTCTAGAAAAATTTGGAGATGATAAATCTCTAGAAGTCTTGGTAATGGAACTCTCTAGATTAAAGATGAACCCTAAAGAAAAATTTAAAGACTTTAACCAGTGGTTCCTAACACTAAAAAAAAAAATCCCTGCAAATTCGATACCTGCAGAAAACTTAATTGTAGCATATTATACGAAGGCCTTGAATAACAACATAGCCATATGGGTTAAAAGGTCCAAAAAGAACACGTTGTTAGATGCCTTTGAGGAGGCAAGTCAGATTGAGAAATATATATTGATCTTAAAAGATAATCTAAGTAGTGAAGCTGAAATATCTTTGTCTTCTAAGAAGAAAATAGAAATTCTCACTAGGCCTCCTCAACCTAAGAACCAACAAGAAACATTAGACTTGGAGAGCTTGCAGAAAGCTTTCCAAAAACTATCCAACCAAGTCATTGAATTGAAAATATCCGTCGAGGAGGTATCTACAAGTAAAGGAAGTTTCAAACCTCCTTTTAGAAAACCCTTCCCTCCAAACCAGCCAAACCCGACCATAGAAGGTATAAATTTTGAAAGTTTACAGTATGCAAACAATATTGGAAGTGCTTGACAAGTCTGTTTTTGTTCCTCCTGAAAATTATGATGATACAGTTGAGGAAGAGGTACCAAAAGAGGAAGACTCATCTCCTTATGTTTTTAGGCACTTGTCGAACAATATCTTTCAAGCAAATTTTGAAACTGTCCACCCCTACAACACTAGAAGTAAAACACTAAAAAAATCTCCACCCAAAACAAGTAAAAACATGTTTTCAAAACAACCAAAGCAAACTAAAACTAGACAAATCCTAGATGCCCTAGTTTTAGAGTATGATCTAATTGAAGATCTAAAAAAGTTAAGGGAAAATATTATGTTTTTGAATTGTTGAAATTTCCTCTTATTTTGCAGAAAATGCTTCAAAGCATTGCTGAAAACAGTAAAAAGACTGATGTTAGCAGCAAAAAATCAGCAAAAATTGACTTAAACACAGCTAAAAATGTCCCAAGTTAAAATACATCTGAAAATCAAGACAAAAGAGACTTATCAGAAAAAACTGTAGCAAACTTAGATAAAACTGTTTCAAGGACAGCAATAAAACATCAGCAGAATTTTGCTCTTTCCGCATGAAAAAATGCCCCCCCCCCCTTTTTATTGACTTTTGAAATTTTTAATAGGAATGTACATAAATGTATGTTTGACTTTGATGCATCATCAAATGTGATGCCTATGTCTGTATGCCAGAAAATTAATGCAAAAGTAAAACCTTCTGATTTAAAAATCATTCAGCTAGATCGAACGAATGTCAAAGTCATTGGTGAACTAAAAAATGTGTTGATTAGATTATCGTCCAATCCAAATATTCATCAAGTAATCGATATTATTCTTGTTGACATTTCTAAAGTTTATGGTCTGTTTTAAGTAGAGATTGGTCAAAATAGATACACGATTATTTTACTACAGACTGGTCTCATTTGTGGCTTCCTGAAAATGGATATCCCAATAAGATCATAATAAATAGAGAATGTTACCTTAAGCGCACTGTGACAGATCTGAACGATCCAAACGAGCCTTTCGTTACCACTGCAAATTCAATTGAAATGCAGGGAATGAATACCTTTTTTGGTAACTTCATGACCGAAATTTCCTCTATCACTGATCTGGAACAACAATCTGAAGTAATAGCCTATACTCATGCATTAGCTTCTCTAAATATGCCAAATACTTCTAATGACGCACAAATCTGGTCCCTTTATTTTGATGGATCCAAATCCCAAGAAGGTGAAGGTGCTAGATGTGTGCTCATCAACCCTACAAGTAATAAAAACATTTATTGCTTGTTGATTAGAATTTGAATGTACTAACAACACAGCAAAGTACGAAGCACTTCTGCAGGGACTTAGGAAAGAACTAGACATGAATTTGCAAAATTTTATAGTATTTGGTGATTCAAAAATAGTGGTCAAATAGGTAAGAAATGCAATACATTGTTTATCACCACATCTGAAGAATTACCAAACCGAGGTATGGGGTTTAATGACATGTGTGAGAAAATTTGAATTTGAAGGCACCTCATATGGCACCTCATATGGCATTTCATATGGAACCTCACATGGCACTTCATACATACCCCTGTGTTAAATGCATTTTTACCTCCTGTAATGGATAGCCTGCAATCTTGGAATGGTTTTGACAGTCACAGTGATTAAGAGCAGAGGCAGAGTGTTCCATTGTTATTTATTTTTCCACCATGCTTACTCAATCCACTCACATAATAAATGTAATTTGAATCCTATAATGAACAGCCTGTAAAAAAAACAATCCAATAAAGTGGTTTGTTAAGGATATGTACAACAATTTATAGCACACAGGGGATTTATCATTTCAAAAATAAAATTAATGCTGATGTAATAACCTATATCATGAAAACAACACATAAATTTTTACAAAGATTTACTTCTCTAGGCAGTGATCATTTGTCAACTCATGAACCCCTCCCCCACACCTAAGTATTGTGACACCTCAAAATCAAAAATATAGGAAACCAGTTAGTTCTCCCAATAGCTGAAGATTTACAGCTTCTTAAGTGTAGAGATAAATTTCACAGATTGGTCTGACGAAACGGTTAAAAGATGATCCTTCTAAGGCCAAAATAATAATGTTTGGGACATTGTGCCAAGGCCAAAAGATAAATCAGTGGTTTCTTCCAAATGGATCTATAAGATCAAACATGTAGCTAATGGAAGTGTGGAAAAGTTTAAAGCAAGATTTGTAGCCAGAGGCTTCACTGAGAAAGAAGGAATCGACTACGAAGAGACTTTTTCTCCTGTAGCCAGGTATACCTCCATTCCAGCTATTACTTCATTAGCTTTCGTACTTGGTTGGAAACTACATCAGATGGATGTAAAAACAACATTCTTGAATGGAAAGATTGAACAGGAGGTATTTGTGGAACAACCAGATGATTTTATACTGCATAACAAAGGCACTCATGTATGCAAGCTAAGGAAGGCCTTGTATGGTCTTAAGCAGGCTCCCGGAGTTTGGTATGACAGGATTGATGGCTTTCTTAAAAGCCTGGGCTTTCAGAAAAGTGATGCTAATGCAAATCTATACTTCAAGGTAAGAGGTGACCAACCTGTTATACTAATCTTGTATGTTGATGATCTCTTTCTAACGGGAGATGAAGGGCTAATATCCTGGTGTAAGAGGGAGCTAACCTCAGAATTCGATATGAAAGAATTAGGCTTGATGCATTACTTCCTAGGATTGGAAGTGTGGAAAAGACAGGGCGAGATATTTATGGCACAAGGAAAATACACAGTGGATGTACTAAAGAGGTTTGGTATGATGGTTTGCAAATCCATGTCTACTCCGATGGTTACCAACCTGAAGAAGCTGCATGATTCTGATACAGGTTCAGATTTGGTGGATCCCACCATGTATAGGAAGCTGAGTGGATCATTGATGTACATGATCCAAACTAGGCCATATATATTCTATGCAGTGATTGCAATGAGTTTGTTCATGACTAAACCGAGACAGAGACATTGGGTGGAAACAAAGCACAACTTGAGATATCTCAGAGGGACCATTACTTATGGTCTGAGATATATATCCAATGGTGGTTTATTTCTACATGGGTATGTAGATGCTGACTGGGCAGGAAGCCTAGTGGATCGGACGAGTACTTTCGGATACTACTTCAGTTTAGGATCTACTATGATCTCTTTTTCAAGAAGAAAGTAGGGATCCATTGCACATAGTACAGCAGAGGCTGAGTACATTGCAGCAAGTGATGCTAGCAAGGAAGCAATATGGCTCGAAAAATTGGTTTCTGGGTTGTTTGGTGACAAGCTCGAGACGACAGTGGTTCACTGTGATAATCAAAGTTTCATAAAATTGACAGAGAAGTCGGTCTTTCATGACAAGTCAAAACATATTGACATGAGGTACCACTACATTCGAGACTTGGTCCAGAGAAAAACTGTAAAGTTAAAGTACATAGTCACGAGTGAGCAAGTAGTTGATATCCTGACCAAGCCTCTGACCTCGAGATAGTTTGTGCAACTGAGAGGCAAGCTTGGTGTGGCTGAGAATGACTCCCTCATTGAGAGGGAGTGTTAAATTTGGCAGCATCGACAGTCATTCTCCAATGAGAGGCCATATGGGCCACCCTGAGGCTAGCCAGGGAGATTTGGAGAATCAACCAATCTTGTGAGGTATTGACAAAAGCCAGGGGGAATGGACAACCTCTTTGAGTCAAACAAAAATTCAGGAAGAACGAGATTCTATGTGAGTCTAATGAAAAAGTCAGGGGGAACATGCAACCTCTGTGAGCATAGATGGTCTAGTGCAAAAGTCAATGGGAACATACAACCTCTGTGAGCATAGATAGACTAGTGAAAAAGTTAAGGGGAACATATAACCTCTTTGAGCCTAGTCAAACCTTATGAGCCATGAGAAAAATTCAAGGTATATAGCAAAAGTTAGGTTGAATGTAAAATTCCTATGATCTAGAAACAAACGATATTCATAATATTGCAAATGTTTTAATTGTATTGATCTAGTGCATTGGCACGTGTAAACATTATCCACCATGAAGAGAATTYTGAATTGCCTTGTCAAGAGTTGTAACTAAAGTCTTTAGTCTAGTTCTATGTTAGAACTAAAGTGTAATGTTGAGTTGTAACTAAAGTCTTGAGTGTAGTTCTATGTTAGAAGTAAAGTGTAATGTTGAGTTGCAACTAAAGTCTTGAGTCTAGTTCTATGTTAGAACTAGAGTGTAATGTTGAGTTGCAACTAAAGTCTTGAGTCTAGTTCTATATTAGAACTAAAGTGTAATGTTGAGTTGCAACTAAAGTCTTAAGTCTAGTTCTAAGTTTGAACTAAAGCATGTCAGTCTCAATTCTAGTTCTAAGTTCGAACTAAAGTGTAATGCTGAGTTGTAACCAATCTCAAGTCTAATTCTAAAGTTCGAACTAAAGTGTAATGTTGAGTTGTAACCAGTCTCAAGTCTAGTTCTAAGTTTGAACTAAAGTATGAAGTTGAGTTATGACTAATGCATGAAATCAGGTTACTATTTCGAGCTTCTCCTCTTCCCCTCTTCATCCTATATAAAAAGAGGTCTAACCCTCTTCTCAACACACTTTCGCAACACAGTTTTGCAATACAATTTTGCAACACAATTTTGAAACAGAATTTTCATATGTAGGTTGAGGGTGAAGTAATAGAGGATCACATCAGTGATAACGAGGCAGCATATCAAAGGTTTATTTCAGCAAGGTCTTGTAAGTCTTTGTCAGGTTAGAGTCATCTTGGCAAGCTCTTTGAGAGAAGTACATTCATGGTGGATATTTGTAAGAGGTCTTACATTATTAATGAAATAAAGGAATATTGTTTGTTGGGGTTTTTATCCCTGTATAGGGTTTCCCCAAGGTATATGTGTTGTTGATATGCATGTTTACTTATCTACATAATTATTGCTATTCGATTATGATTTGAAATTTTTTAAGTGTATTAAGCTGGAATCAAAGTATTGAAGAAAATAAAAGAATTAATCCGCATAAGAAATCAAGCTCATAATTTAACATGGTACCAGAGCTTAGGGTGTGTTAAACATGTTGAAGTGCAGTAATAGGTACACAGAGATCCAAGAAAGTTTGATTAAGTTTCCAGTGTGAGGACCATGGCATCCTCCATTTCAGTCAGGGCCAAGGATAGGCTCGAAGGAGCTACCAACTTTAATGTGTAGAAGCTCCATATAACAAATATCTTGCGAGAGCATGATATTGAGCAGTATGTGACCACAGTGGTGGAGGAACCCACGAATAATGCAGGAAGAAAGGATTTCAGGAAGATTCAAGCAAAGGCCAAGTGAATCATCTTTGACTTAGTCAAATACAGTATAATTCCTGCAATGACTTCGTTGATGACTGCCAAGGATTGTATGGACACCTTCGTGAATCTATATGAGAAACAGGCTCCAAGTCAGAAGAGGAAACTTAAGCACAATATTAAGTATTTGAAGATGGAGAAAGGTGAATCAATGGTATCTTTCTGTTTCAGGATATCTCAGATCAGAGATCAATTTTTGGTCACTGGGGTGACAGTGGATGATGATGATTTAGTGCAGGACATTTTTTACGGTCTTCCTTCTTCATGGGAGACCTTCTTATCCAGCGTAAGTGGGAGATAGATTCAGCCCATGTTTTAGAGGTTATGGCATGATTGCCTCCAGGAGGAGAGTCGCACAACTACTAGGAGCGAGCAATTGAAATAAGAGCACTCAGCTTTAGCATCAAGATTCAAGGGAAAGAAGAAAGGCACTTTCCAGAAAGTCTCTCAATGGAATCCAAACATCAAAGGTAAATTCAAAGGCAAGAATATTGATACATCTAAGATTAAATGATTTAGTTGTAATAAGTTGGGTCATTTTTCTAAAGATTGTTGGTTTAGAAAGAAATATCCTAGGAAAGGGAAACATCATGCCTCAACTGTTGAGGATGATGAATCCAAAAGAAATTAGAAAAGTCCTTCTAATGAGAAAGAAAATAAGAAAGAATATTATTTGGTTTCTTCTTTATCTAGTTCAGTTTCCACAGGGCCGAAAACATAGTTAGTAGACAGTGGTGCATCAAAGCACATGACAGGGTACAAGGAGATCCTCTCAGATTTTGAGACAAAATCTTTTGCAGAGCAGGTCGAGCTTGGGGATGAAAAATGTTACAAGATAGAGGGAGTAGGCTCTATCTCCTTCAGATTGGAATCTAGGGATAGAATTCATGTTGATGAAGTATTACATGGTCCAGGGCTCAAGAAGAATCTAATATCGGTTGCAACCCTTGAGGACAAGGGATATTGGTTGATCTTCAAGGACAGGAAGGCTCTACTATGGGCTAAAGGTAGCCACTTAAGTACAGCAGAACCCACTGGAACTCGTAGCGGAGGACTGTACGTCGTGTCAAGACAGTCAGTTCAATCATTGGCTCATGATGCGACTAGCTCCAGCAAGTTGTGTCACAAAAGACTTGGACATATTCGTTACAAATCTCTTCCAAATATACAGAACATGGTATGTGGCATGCCTTCTGCTTCTCTAAGTAAAAAATAAATTTGTAAGGGATGCATGCTAGGTAAAAATATAAAGAAAGCATTTCCTAGTAGTGACAACAGAGCTCAGGGCATCTTAGATCTTTTTCATTCTGATGTATGTGGTCCCATGTCATCTCCCTCACTCAGTGGTTTTTTGTATTATGTCATTTTTATTGATGATTACTCAAGAAAATGTTGGATATATTTTCTTAAAGCTAAAAGTGACACATTTGATAAATTCAAAGAGTATAAATCCTTTATTGAAAAGTAGACAGGGAAACACATCAGAATCCTTAGAACAGACAATGGAGGAGAGCTTGAATCTCTTCAGTTTGAGTCTTTCTACAAGTCAGCAGGAATCAAGAGATAGTTGACCATGCCATATAACCCTCGGCAAAATAGTGTTGCTGAGAGGAAAAACAGGACTATTTGTGAGGTAGCGAAAGCAATAATGTTTGACCAGGATCTCCCAAATACTTTATGGGCAGAAGCTACATCCACTATCATGTACATTCATAACAAGTGTCCACATGCAATTTTGAAGGACAAGACTCCTAAAGAAGTATTCTCAAGAATCAAACCTGAAGTAGGGAATCTAAGGATATTTGGATGTCCTATGTATATTCATGTCCCTAAGGAAAAGAGGACAAAGATGGAACCCTTAGGCAAGAAAGGGGTTTTTGTGGGGTACAGTGAGAACTCCAAATCTGACAAGATTTATGTACCAGGTTAGAGGCAAATAGATGTAAGAAGAGATGTTAATTTCCATGAGGAAGCCGCATTTAAGAAATCTAGAGAGCTTCAGCAGGATTCAGAATCAGTTCAACCAACTTCACCCTCTTCTGAAAAATGAAGAGTCATATGATCAGAGGGAGGAACCTCATGAAGGGCCAAGTAATGAGCCCCTAGAACCCACTGAAGTGTTAGAAAGAACTCTTGAAGAACCTCCATCCAAAAGGAATCCAGGGTGGCTTAAATAAATAGTACAGGAAGCAGAAAGGATAGCTGCTACCAAAGGAAATTTTAGGGAAAGGAAGAGGCCTCATAGGTTTGGAGGCTATGTTGCATTGATGAGCAGCATTAGTGATGCCGAACCTTCTTAATTTAAAGAAGCAGATAAATTACAAGTATGGAAGGATTCCATGCTTGAGGAATACAGGTCTATTATAAAGAACAATGTTTGGGACATTGTTCCAAGGACAAAGGACAAATCAATGGTTTCTTCCAAATGGATTTATAAGATCAAACATGTAGCTGATGCAAGTGTGGAAAAGTTCAAAGAAAGATTTATATCTAAAGGCTTCACTCAGAAAGAAGGAATCGACTACGAAGAGACTTTTTCTCCTATAGCCAGGTATACCTCCATTCGAGCTATTATTTCTTTAGCTTCCGTACTTGGTTGGAAACTACATCAGATGGATGTAAAAACAACATTCTTGAATGGAAAGATTGAACATGAGGTCTTTTTGGAACAACCAGATGGTTTTATACTCCATAACAAAGGCACTCACGTATACAATCTAAGGAAAGTCGTCTATGGTCTTAAGAAGGCTCCCAGAGTTTGGTATGACAGGATTGATGGCTTTCTTAAAAGCCTGGGCTTTCAGAAAAGAGATGTTGATGCAAATCTATACTTCAAGGTAAGAGGTAACCAACCTATTAGAATAATCCTATATGTTTATGATCTCTTTCTAACAGGAGATGAAGGGCTAATAGCCTGGTGTAAGAGGGAGCTAACCTCATAATTTGAGATGAAAGACTTAGGCTTGATGCATTACTTCCTAGGATTGGAAGTGTGGCAAAGACAGGGTGAGATATTTTTGGCACAAGGAAAATACACAGTGGATGTACTAAAGAGGTTTGGTATGATGGATTGCAAATACATGTCTACTTCGATGGTTACCAACTTGAAGAAGCTACATGATTCTGATACAGGTTCAGATTTGGTGGATCCCACCATGTATAGGCAGCTGATTGGATCATTGATGTACATGATCCACACTAGGCTAGATATATGTTATGCAGTGATTGCAATGAGTCAGTACAGGAATGAACCAAGACAGAGACACTAGGTGGTGGAAAAGAACATCTTGAGATATCTTAGAGGGACCATTACTTATGGTCTAAGATATACATCCAGTGGTGTTTTATTTCTGCATGGGTATGCAGATGTTGACTAGGCAGGAAGCCCAGTGGATCGGAATAGTACTTCTAGATACTACTTCAGTTTAGGATCTGCTATGATCTCTTGGTCAAGAAGAAAGCAATGATCCATTGCACAGAGTACAGCAGACGATGAGTACATTGCAGCAAGTGATGCTAGCAAGGAAGCAGTATGGCTCAGAAAATTTGTTTCTAGGTTTTTTGGTGACAATCTCGAGACGACAGTGATTCACTGTGATAATCAAAGTTGCATAAAATTGACAAAGAACCTGGTCTTTCACGATAGGTCAAAACATATTACATGAGGTACCACTACATCTGAGACTTGGTCCAAAGAAAAACTGTAAAGTTACAGTACATAGCCACGAGCGAGCAGGTAGCGTAGATCCTGACCAAGCCTATGACCTCGAGACAGTTTGTGCAACTGAGAGGAAAGCTTGGTCTGGTTGAGAATGACTCCCTTGTTGAGAGGGAGTGTTAAATTTGGCAGCATCGACATTCATTCTCCAATGAGAGGCCATATGGGCCACCCTGAGGCTAGCTAAGGAGATTTCAAGAATCAACCAGTCTTATGAGGTATTGACAAAAGCCAGGGGGAACGGACAACCTCTATGAGTCAAACCAAAAGTCAGGACGTACAAGATGCTATGTGAGTCTAATGCAAAAGTCAGGGGGAACATAGAACCTCTGTGAGCATAGACAGTCTAGTGCAAAAGTCAGGGGAAACATATAACCTCTGTGAGCATAAACAAACTAGTGCAAAAGTTAGGGGGAACATACAACCTCTGTGAGCCTAGTCAAACCTTATGAGCCATGAGCAAAAGTCAAGGTATCTAGAAAAAGTTAGGTTGAATGTAAAATTCCTATGAGCTAGAAACAAACGATATTCCTAATATTGAAAATGATGTAATTGTATTCATCTAGTGCGTTGGCACGTGTAAACATTATCCACCATGAAGAGAATTTCGAATTGCCTTGTCAAGAGTTGTAACTAAAGTCTTGAGTCTAGTTCTATGTTAGAACTAAAGTGTAATGTTGAGTTGCAACTAAAGTCTTGAGTCTAGTTCTATGTTAGAACTAAAGTGTAATGTTTAGTTGCAACTAAAGTCTTGAGTCTAGTTCTATGTTAGAACTAAAGCGTAATGTTGAGTTGCAACTAAAGTCTTGAGTCTAGTTCTATATTAGAACTAAAGTGTAATGTTGAGTTGCAACTAAAGTCTTAAGTCTAGCTCTAAGTTCAAAATAAAGCATGTCAGTCTCAAGTCTAGTTCTAAGTTCGAACTAAAGTGTAATGTTGAGTTGTAACCAATCTCAAGTCTAGTTCTAAAGTTTGAACTAAAGTGTAATGTTGAGTTGTAACCAATATCGAATCTAGTTCTAAGTTCAAACTAAAGTATGGAGCTGAGTTATGACTAATGCATGCAATCGGGTTGCTATTTCGAGCTTCTCATCTTCCCCTCTTCAGCCTATATAAGAAGAGGTCGAACCCTCTCCTCAACACACTTTCGCAACACAGTTTTGCAATACAGTTTTGCAACACAATTTTGAAACAGAGTTTTCATATGCAGGTTGAGGGTGAAGTAAAAGAGGAGCGCATCCGTAATAAAGAGTCAGCATATCAAAGGTTTATTTCAGCAAGGTCTTTTAAGTCTTTGTCAAGTCAGAGTCATCTTGGCAAGCTCTTTGAGAGAAGTACATTCATGGTGGATATTTGTAAGAGATCTTACATTATTAATGCAATAAAGGAATATTGTTTGTTGGGGTTTTTCTCCCTGTACAGGGTTTTCCCAGGGTATATGTGTTGTTGATATGCATGTTTACTTATCTACATAATTATTGTTATTCGATTATGATTTGAAATTGTTGAAGTGTATTAAGCTGGAATCAAAGTATTGAAGAAAATAAAAGAATTAATCTGCATAAGAAATCAAGCTTATAATTTAACATTGGACACATCTACGAATAATTAAATCAAGACCTGTGTGAAAAATTTCATGGCCAACCCAAGAGTAATTATCACTTTGCGTGATAATTTTATGCTTTTCATGAGGTGAAAAATGAGACGGTAACTTCCTAGTAGCCAGATAGTTTTCCATATATGCAAACCAAAGGGTATTTATAGAGAGGGTAAAAAGGTTCGCATATGGGAAACTATCATCTACAGGAATATCATCATCCTCATTTTTTATTCATGAAATAAAATCAGCTACCAAATTCTCCTTTCCAGGTTAGTCAAGAACGGTGATATTAAACTTTTGCAATAGCAGGAGCCACCTAGTCACTTGGCCATTAGTTATGGGTTTATTCATGAGAAATCTAATGGCAGAATTATCTATATGTACAAATATTTTGTAACCTTTAATGTAATGACGGAAATTATTAATAGCATGAACTACTACCAAGGATTCCTTCTTGGTAATTGTGTAGTTGAGCTCGGCAAGGGATAAGTTCTTGCTTACAAAATAAATGACATAGGATTGTTGGTCTTCTTTTTTCCCCAGTACCCCTCCTATTACAATATTGGAGGCATCTGTATATATGTGAAATGGGAGAGTCCAATTGGGCCCTCTAAGAACTGGTGCCATAGATATCTTAGCTTCCAAGGTTTCAAAGGCAATTTGACACTGCTCAGTCCAAACAAAATCAACATCTTTTATTAGCAATCCAAACATGGGTGCAGCAATCTTTGTAAAATTTTCAATAAACCATCGGTCATATCCAGCATGTCCAAGAAATATTCTCACCTCTTTCTGAGTCTTGGGGGGTGGAAGTCTGACGATGACCTCAATCTTTGCAGGATCGAATTTTATCCCTTCAGATGAAAAATGATGTCCTAGAACCACTCCAATTAACAACATTTTTCATTTTTCATGACTTAGAGATAGGTTCATTTCTTGGCATCTGATAGGGACTTTTTCTAAGTTATCTAAGGCTTCCTGGTAAGTGTTTCCATAAACTGTGAAGTCATCCATGTAGACATCCACACAATCATGAATAATATCAACAAATATCCCTAGTACTACTTGTTGAAATGTGGTAGGAGAATTACACAATCCAAATGGTAAGACCCTATAGGCATAGGTGACCCAAGGACAAGTAAAGGTTGTCTTGTCCTGATCCTTGGGTGCTATGAGAATTTGATTGTACCCATTTTACCCATCTAAAAAGGAGAAATATTTCTTTCCAAACAGGGTATCCAAAACTTGGTCGATGAAAGGAAGAGGAAAGTAATCCTTTAGAGTTGCTTTGTTGAGTTCCCAGAAATCAACACAAATTATCCATTTCCTAGTCACTTTATTTGGAACCACTACAAGCGAGGATACCCACTTAATATCGGAGATGGGATAGATAAATCCGACATTTAATAAATTTTGGATCTCCTCCTTTACTATATCTTTGAGTGTTGAGTTCATCCTTCTCTAGGGTTGCCTAACAGGTGTTACTTCCCCCTGGGTGTATATGTGATGGATGCATGTGTGAGGGTGTATACCCTTCATGTCTGTGTATTCCCAGGTGAATGCTCATGTTTTCTCTTTAAGGATACTGACTAATTGTTTTTGTTGTTCCGCATCTAGCCCGGAGTTTATATGTAAATATTTCCCTAGACTAATCTCGTAGGGCATGGTATAAGACATGGAAGACTCATATATATCGAAGATAAAATATGTTGAAGACAAAATGGATGGGTCCAATTGTTCCTGAAATTCTTCCCCAAACATGTACTTGAATTGGGGAAATGATTGTCTAAAATCAACACATGTGATAGCAGAAATGAACTGGTTTAGCACATTTTTCGTTGTGTGATCCTTAAGTGCCCAGGTATGGTCACTTGGAAATATGGGTTCTTCCCAGTCCTCTCTCACGTATGGATATTCAAGCCACCATAGAATCTTTATGATAGGTTGATCTTGAGGGTATATAGTGAGCTTCTGGATATAAATTCCATTTGAGATGGTCATTTCTCCCTTTCTACAGTCAATAAATGCATTGGCTATGGCTAACCAAGGTCTTCCCAAAATAATGGGATGGCCTTTGGTAGGATCCTTCAAGTGGATGACAAGGAAGTCTACTGGGTACTCCCATGAGGCTAAAGTAGCTATGATATCATCCAAAATTCCTTCAGGTATAACACTAGTTTTATCTGCTAATTCCAAAATGGTTGGGGTAGGTCTAAGAAGAGGTTTTAACTACAAATTCTCCAAGGTAGTAGCGATCATAACATTGATGGTTTCCCCTAAGTCTATGAGAGTGTTCCCAATGGAAAACTCATTAATGGTTATGGTCACTGCGGAGTTTCCTGGGTTCCCATGTTTTGCTAGCTTCGGTTGCTCTAATATGTATTCAGAAAGTTCTCCTATCAAATGTATTGTTCGAGGATCCTTTTGCTTCCTACCTGGCTTCTTAATACACAATTATTTTACTACCTTATTGTAGATTGGAATATCATTAATGTCTTAAAGTAAAGGAATCTTGACACAAATATTCTTCAATTCATTCAAGATTTCAAATTCCAGTCGGGTGGTAGGTTTCTTGATTATTAATCTGTCTGGATAAGGAGGGGCCTTCGTAATTTGTGAAGGTTCATTTTGGGGAAGCTTGGGTTCTTAGTCCTTAGGAATAATAAAATATCCCCACCTAGTGTCATCCATGGGTTGTTTTGTGGTTTCTTCTTCTTCTTTTTCCTGGATGACTACCTAAGGTATCTGTCTATCCATAACTTTTCTCAATCTTAGTTGAATTTCCTGTAATGGAACAGGAGTAATGACATATGTTGGGAAGGCCTGCATCTCAACATTATGAAGAGGTTGAGTGGGACTATTATTGGGATTGGGAACTGGTTGTGCCGATAATAATGTTGGTCTCGGGGAGCTTGCATTTTGATATTGTAGTGGTTGTTGTTGTGGAATAGGAGGTAAAAGTGGTGGACCAAAACCTGGCAGAAGTTACGAAGTGTTTGGTGGAAACTGAGGATAAGGATGTTTGGACATAGGGACAGGTGGATCTTGAGAGTTTCCTTGGTTATACCCTCCTCTTCATCCTTTAAGCCAAAGATTTTGGTACTGAGTAGACCAGTTTTTCCAACTTTGTGAGTTCCACTATTGTTGTTGTTGATAATAGGGTGGAACTTGAGATTGTAGATCTAGGTATGTGGACTGGTTGCTAGGATGCCATGGCCTCCTAGGTGCATAAGAGGGATCCCCAGGATCCCCACTCCTATATATGACTAAAAAACCAAGCAATGATGGACATTTCTCAGTTGAATGGTCTTCTATGCATAAGCCACAAACTAAAATGTTATCTAATGGGCATTCCCTTGAGGAATGTTGCCTCCTGCATATTGGGAAATATATGCTCATTGCTACATTTTCCTCCTCCTGTTTCTTTTTAATATTTAGGGTGTCCAACTGGGAACCTATTGTGCTTAAGATATCTATTTTGAAATTCTATAAAAGGTTTCCTATATCTTATACTGTAATACCACCTGAACTAATTGGTTTTAAGCTTCTGTTAAAAGGGTCTCGAACATTCTTCCCTGTTTTAGCTCTACTCCTTGAGTAATTCTTACACATTTCACATATTTTGGAAAATGGTTTATGAGAGATTTCATCTGATGCCATCAGGTTAAGCATCTCTAGGTATTCTTCTGAAATTCCCTTAAGGAAAAGAGCCCTAACTGCATCCTCTGGGAGGTCATGGCATTTTGATTTCTGGGAGATACAACCAAATTGTTCCATATAATCCTCGAGGGTCTCGTCTTCTAACTGTTGGATTTTGAAAATATCATTACGAGATTCTTTGGTCTTGTAGTAATCTTGGTACTTCTTAAGAAATATATCTTTCATGTCTTCCCAAGACCTAATGATGGATTCTCCCAACCCCATGAACCGTCTTAGTGCGGATTCCTTGAGGGTGGAAGGAAATAATTTTAGTTTTTGTGCATCCTGNTAACTGTTGGATTTTGAAAATATCATTACGAGATTCTTTGGTCTTGCAGTAATCTTGGTACTTCTTAAGAAATATATCTTTCATGTCTTCCCAAGACCTAATGATGGATTCTCCCAACCCCATGAACCGTCTTAGTGCGGAGTCCTTGAGGGTGGAAGGAAATAATTTTAGTTTTTGTGCATCCTGTAAGTAGTTGTAGCTTCTACACAAGATGTCGAATTCAAATAGGAAGGTATCTGGATCTTCACTGCTTTTACCATAAAAGGTGGGCAGTGATAAGAGACAAACATTGTTGACATTTGGGGTGGTGTCCAAAACTGGAAACCCGAAGGCAGTTTCGGTTTGGCTTCCAGCCTCTTATTCATCCCCATGTCTTACTTTGTTGTGATCCCGCTGATCATCCATAATAGTTTGGTTCCCAAAAAGAGAGTACCTCGGTGGTTTTATCTTTGAAGAAAACAAGGTTTCCCTCTGATGGAAAGGTCTTCCTACTGTTTGGATTTCTGGGACTCTACTCGAGCTGGTTGAGATTATTGGTGCCAAAGTTTTTGTGTCAATTTGAGAGGTAATTATGTTGGTTGAACTAACAAACAAAATATTCACTTGTTCAGGGTCTATAATGTCTTCAAAGTTAGGATCTCCTAGTGGTGGTGTAAAAGAAAAGGTTGTATTGTTTGGTTCTATGGAAGGATCGAGTGGTCTTGCCTCTTGTTCCACTATTAGTGATGCTTCAATTTTTTGTTCTATAGTGCTCCCTGTCTTAGTATCTTCAGAGACTACTTTATCTCTTTGGTTTGAGCTAGCTCTTGTTTTTCATTATCAGTCTGCAGAATTTATGAGTGGAATGTTCCTTCCTCCAAAAAGATCGGAAGGAACCTTGGTTGAAAGGTCTGATTTAGATTTAATGTATCTACCTTTTGGGTCTCTAGGTCTTTCATGAAAGCAAAAAAAAAAACCTACCATTGGGTTTGGGGGAGCCTGCAATAGCAGATGCGCAGGTTCTTACCTCTCATATTAAAGTTCCCCCACCACCAATCTAATGCTAAGGTTTATAAATGATCTAATTCCTACCTTTAGACAACTTCCCGACAACGGCACCAAAAATTATGGGTGTTCTATATGCACTAAAAACACACTAAAAACCCTCAATTAAATTTTCAACCCGAGGTAAGTAAACTTAGAGTTGTAGAAATATATATGCCAAGGTAGAAGGACTGGAGGTACTATAGTCTAACTAAGGAAGTGGCTATCTAAGGGCTAATCTATTCAAGCAAAGACTACTAATGAGAAAACCCTAGTAAGAAACTCAAACTATGTACCCTAAGTAACCTTTAAACAAAGGATCAATGGATAGTCTTAAGAAGGAAAATAAAAACCCTACTTATAGAAAACTAACTTAATCATAATAATAAGGAAAATCAAACTATCTATCTAATAAGCAACAACAATAGAAAACTACTTTAATTAACCTACTCAAATTCAATAAGCAACTATCCTATGAAAGCAAAATAGACAAGCAAGAAACTACCCTATTAAAGCAAGTAAACAAGCAAGAAAACAACTAACTAACCTATGATAACTTCTACAGCAAGTAAACTAATTAAGATTACTCAATAAGCAACTAATTAAGCTAAGAAACAGTGAACTCTATTCTTAAATTAAATTTCACAACTACTTCTAATTTATGAAAGGAAATCTACTGAATTGAAAGCATTATGATAATAAAAGTAATTAACAACTAATCTTTAACCTATGATAAGAAAACTATTCCTTAATCTACCAAAGCAAAAAGACTATCTATCCTACAAAAGTAAGGAAACTATCTTCTAATCTATGAAAGCAAGGAAACTACCTTCTAATCTATGAAAGCGAGAAAACTATCTTCTAATCTATGAAAGCAAAAAAACTCAAATATAGTGTTGATGGTTGTGTCTCTGGTGTCTTATAATATCATGATGGCACTTAACAATGAACGATAATTCAAGAGTGATAAACTCGATATTGACTCGATAGCAAAGTAAAAAGTGTGAATTAGGCAATCCAGTGAGAACTTAGCCATTATAGAAACAACATCATCTATCCTGCATATCCATTTGATTATTCAATCATGCATTAATCATCAACAATATAAAGACACTATTCTAGTAAATTCAATTGCATTCTATACTAATTAAGAAAATTCATACTACACTAAACTCAATAATCAACTTTGAATTGAAGTTGCAACTTAGATCTAAGAAAGAAATTGCATAAAGTAAACTAAACTAGTCCTATTTTAACAATTCAAATTGCAAAAGAGGAAATGCTCATAAAACGGAAATTAAATACTATTTCAGCATATGACAAGAAAGCAAATGAGAAAACTAAATGACAATTTAAATAAGAAAATCTAAATAACAAATAGATGGACAAACTGGAATTGAAAACTAAAGATTAAAAACTGTCCATCCACCGAAACCCTGTCAAAGAAATCATGAATTAAAAACTCTGTTTTAAACTCTGTTCTTAAACTCTATTTCAGCATAAAAGAAAATCTAATTTATCATCTAGTTATACACAGGGTTAGTATCTAATCTTGCAAGATGCTTCCTACTAATTAAAAAGTCATTTCATATTAACACTAGCCATCATAATAACCTGCAAAAGAAACTAAAACAATTAAATCATAAACAACAATGTATACAGTAAAGAAGCATAATGAAAACCCATGTACAGGAAATGAATAAAAATGACAACTACACTATTCAATTCACAAGAAAACTAATTGGATATTCACCTAGAATGTTGGTGGGCCCCCCAGCAAGTTGTGGCCACTCTTCAAAGGCGAACCATGAGCTCAACAACATGAATTCACCATTAAAATCAAAACGCAATCTTTACACAGTTTTAGCAAAATAGAGTTGAATTGTCTTTATCTCTCTAACACTCTACTTAACAATTGTCTGACCACTGAGGTGGTATTTATAATTTTTACAAGATGATAGGTCGACCACTGGAAGGGTCAACCCTCTCTAAAAACAACAAGTCGCATTTCAGATGCCCTAACTGTCAGTGGCTTCTAGAAATAAGGCAAGCCAATAATCGCCCAGCATAACAACCCAAATTAAGTTGTCAGAAGTTGAGTAGTTGGAGGCCACGAGCACAAGAAAAACCCATGTCTTTGATTCACTCATTGTTGGTCGTTGATATGCTAACTACCAAATCGCCCATGGTTTTTGTGCAAGATGAAGTGCCAGATGGAGTACCGGACTGACTGTCGGATGGAGTACCAGATGAAGTGTCGGATGCAAAAACAAGCTGCGATTTTTCCCTGTGGAACAAAAAACGTGAATTAGTTCCCTGGAATCATAAAAACATGTTGATTTAAACTCAAAATCATCACAAAACATGAATCATGCATACCTAATGTGAATCATAGTGATTTGACACAAAATCTCTTCAAAAACTCTTCAAAACAGGAAAACGCATATACATATTCGGCCAAAATGGATATAATTAACGTCATTAAATCAGTCATATCACGGGCCCAACACCCTTCATTGTCTAATATCTAAAAAGGTAAAAATAATTTTGATTTTCTTTGATTTGATTATGTTATAAAAGTCAAATAAATAGATTTATTTCGATTTTCTTTGTTAATATAAGACTAGCTATAGAATCTCACGATTTTGTAGCCAATCCATTTCTGAATGTTAGTTTATATTGTTTTCTAAAATGTAATTTCATTTTGTCATTTCCAAGAAAATAATAGTTATGATGCTATTCACAAGGAGAAGTAATCATGGATCATGTGTTGCATAGATTAGTAATTTCTTTTTTTGTGGATAAAACTATGACATTATGTAATTAATTTTGATAAACAAACTCCTACAGGAATGTTTTCTGTTATTCTATTTTTTGTAAAGCAATCTATTTTTTGGGGATTATCCTCTATCTTGCGTGATAAGAGGTTTTTAATCCAAGACAAGTTTAAATAGTGGCTGTTGTTTGCTACTAAAGACAACTTTTGGCTGGACTACAGTATGGACATGTGATTTTGGAAATTGATATGGAAAAGCAATTCATCGTTGACTTTAGACCTGTGTGATGCTTATTCCATTTTGTTTTTTCATTACCTTTATATTATGAGATATTATTGTGGTTGATTTATCTTTAGCCTTGTCATCATATGGTGTTTCATACTGTTAAACATTTAGATTATGTCCATAATGTGTCGTTCATTTTGTATGTGTGATTAATCAATCATTTAATTATTATTGAGTTTATTCCAGATGTTAAATGATGGATAATATCAATACTTTGAATTGAGTTTGCTTTCATTCTTATTTATTAATTATCATAAGATCACACAATTCTCAGTCAGTTATCATTCTGTTGTTACAACTTTACTCCATGCATCAAAATCTTCCTTGAATTTTTTTAGGAATATTTGTATCTATCTTTGTTATAGGTTTCCTCTTTAAACGGGACAAATCAGGAGCTCATACAACACAGGAAGATAAAATGAGTTTTGTTGATCAGCTATAGATTGGTATGTGTGCAATTTTGTTAGATTATCTATTAATGAAATGATGATGGCATTAATTAGCTTTGAATGTTCTTTGTCATTGTTTCAATTGCATTTGTTTAGTATTTATTAGTTTAAAATATTTAAACATTCAAAAAACAAAAAGATTTATGTTCTTTCTTTATCTTAGCTGAAATCACTATTATGAACATTCATTTTGCAAGATTACAAGTAAACCTTAAAAATTGTATATGGACTGTTTATAATCATTTGTATATATTCATGTTTCCATTTGAACATTTGTAATTATTATATAAATTGTTAGAATCATAGCTTTAGGTTAGTTTATTTCTTTTATTATTTTTAGGACTTAGTTGGCTAACAGAGCCATTAAACTCGTCGAGTCAGTTCATTCCAAACAGCTTGGGTTAATTTGACAACCTCGGTCTGGATCTGACCTTCTAGTTGACGGTGTGTCAAATAAGCTCATCAACAATATGCTTGTTTCATGCTAGAAAACCCGCGTACATATGCTTGCTACAAACTAAACCGCCCACGTATACCTCTAAAAGTTGCAAAAGTTAAAAATTTGTAAGGAATTCAGTGGAATTTATGGGCTATTAGAGATTACCAAACCAATTCATTTGTTATAGCCCATCCCCCAACCAAATAACCKTCCTTTTGTCATATAAAAGGAGGTGTTGGGGTATCATTTCACAACCAAGCATTAGAATGGTGAAACTTYGCCCAATTTCACTTCCCTTCCTTGCCCAGGCATTTGTAACCTTTTGTGAGTTATTGTCTCAGCATTCCTTCTTCATCCCCTTTTCTTCCATTCAATCCATTCCCTTTCCTTGAGGTGATTAGTATATTGTGAGAAGAATCTTATTAAAGGTGCACTTGGAGCATTGTAAAGAGGATCCCAGACCAGGTTCGCAAAACAGTGGCTGAAAAGGATTGTAAGTTTCAATCTTTGTTTAATGAATAAAAGAATATATTTTCCCTATCCCAAATGATGATGTTTTATGTCTTTTCTTTGATTTATACATAACATCTCATATATAACCCTAATTTATGATTAGAAATAACATGTTTGTATCTTTGTTTTCTTAGTCGTGGATGCATATCATCTTTGGGAGGAGACTTGCAGTCTTTGGAGCTATAGAGCTTGAGGAGATCATCACCATACATTCATTAAAAGGTACATTTACTGATATTATCTTATGCTTCTTTATGTTCATTTATTTTGGTACATTTGGGGTAGTTTAGAAACCAAATTGACTTTTAGGAGGTCATTTTCTCTCTCTATATCCTAAACCCTGGTATAGTTAAAGGGGGATTTTCCCACTAGCAGAATTGGCGACCATACTGGGGAGTCTCTCTAGGGTTTTTAGGGAGTCTTTTGGGTTGTTGATTGGTTTTTTGTTTTCCTTTTGAGTTTCAGTTAAGTTTACTGAGTCTTTTAAGGGTCTCTAGTCACCTATAAGGTGCATACCAGCTTTCCCTTCCCTGTAAGTATTCCTTGTAGTTTTATTTTGAAAAGTCTCAGAGGTGTACATGCCATATTTTGGGTCATCCCACGTACATACGTGCCCTGCACAGTAGACAGCCAGCGTACATACGTAGGCTGTTGATGCAACAACCCACGTCTCTGTTTCTTGAAAGTATTTTTTAATAAAGAGAGAGTTTGTCTCTTTCCCGATAGAAGTTCACACTTCTCCGGACTTTCTTGAACCAGGAAGAGTCTATGTCTTTGGCCATAGCTTGGGTTAGAGTTTAGGTTTAACCTATTCCTTAGCCTTCTTTTGTTTTCCCTAAAAGGTTTAGAGCGATCTCTCAGGTTTTAGATCCTCCTTTTGGTGTCTTGGTTAAATCCCCGCGATCCACAATAAGCTCAGGATCTTTAACAATCTTGTTTTCAGTTTTCTCTTTGTTCCTGTTTCTTGCTTTGATAAACGAAAAAAGGCTTTTATTTCAAATTTTCTTGTTAAAGCAGTTCAAAAAAAAAAAAAAATTATTGCATTTAGTTTGGTAAAGTAGTCAAGGTTGTTTTTTTCAAAAGAAAAAGAGTCTTCATTTCAAAGTTCTTTTTGATTTCCTGAAATACAAGTAGTTTTGCTTGGTCAAATGAAAGAAAGAMTTAGGATTTCTTAATTTACAAGATCTTGAAATATTGATTAAAAAAGTTGAATTTACAAAGAGTTTTTACAATCTTTGCTTTAGTTTCAAAGTATCTTTTACTTTCAAATGATTTAAAGTTATATTCCTTATTTGTATATTCATAACACCATCAGTTGCACTACCACAACCTTTTGTGTAAATCAAGCCTTAAAATTAACGCTTAATTAAAATATATTAGACTTTCTATCTGTAGGGTTCACTGACTAGTTTAGGGTTTTAGGGCCTTGAATTAGGTGTGAAGAGGAAACTCTTCAAGGCCACTTTAAAACAAACATTGGAKTCTGATATAGGGAGTGTTTTAATTCAAGCATCGTTAGAGTTAGTTGGGACTCTCCTCTAACACAGGGGATAAACACGAGGTCACGTGAGGAAAGGCAGAGGAGATAACCCCTCCAAAGATGGACTAAACGTAGTGGGRATTGTATATTGAGGGTCTTTCTCTGGAACAATATCGATCGCATTTTCCTATGAAGCTTCATGGACCTAGAATCTGTTCAAGATCCTAATTTGTCTTCCCTTGAAAGTCTTY
Source organism: Picea mariana (assembly GCA_032191745.1). Lineage (NCBI taxonomy): Eukaryota > Viridiplantae > Streptophyta > Pinopsida > Pinales > Pinaceae > Picea > Picea mariana. The sequence goes on from JASDQU010103734.1 coordinate 339,760, forward strand.
AGACTTGTTATCCTTCTCTCTACGATCTACCTGACTGTCGACTATACCCGCCTGGTGACTGACTGCGAGATGGAAACCTAGTTTCCCATATTTTATGGACTTACACAGGTGACTTCGGGGGTATACCACGGTACCTAGGGTGGAAATTGGATCACACTTCACAAAGTATACCCAGAGGGCGCTTCCGTGTTCAAGTTGCACTTGCACCGGTTAGTTTCTCTAGTGTCGATTGGCATAACCATCCTTCCCACTAGTTAGTCAACTGCTTGATTTAGCTTTAGGAAAAATTTTAGTGTATGATTTGTGTTCCACGCTAGTCAATCCTTATTGTGTCATTTGATAATTTCAAAAAGTGGAATATCAACAACTTTGTCATTCATAAAGGCTTCATGGCCTATCGATGGTTACTTTAGAGCCACCTCTTCCACTGTTGAGGTGAAGACTTGATTAACAAGGGTTGTTCAAATCCACCAGGCCATAGGAAACTGTGCTCGAGCCTACTCCGAGAGGAGACCTTTCGACTCTGAAGGAATCCATCGTTTCTGAACTTGAAACTGAAGGTTTTCAGGCGAGCCAATCCTTCGATTACCGACTTGTCGGTGCTAATAATGATTTAGATTGTCCCTCTCGATGTGACATATTATGATCGCAAGCTAGTTCTACAACCGGTAATGGAAGTGAATGCTTCTACTTCATTTGGGACTTCCCGTACTCTTGTTACGGATGCTACTGGAGGGGGAATCCTACCTCCTCCCCCACCTTTTCCAGTCAGGACCATAGTTGTCCCGACTCCCACAACTTCGAGCAGTGGTCTGATACCTTTAACGGCTTCGACCACTATTCTATTTACTCAAAATGTGACGGGCGTTCCCTTCTCATACAAGATACTTAGCTTTGATACAAACTCGGTTATTACTTATTCTACCTTACAGACCATGGGTCTAGGGGTAGGGATCTCAAATTCTCCCTTTAGAGGGTCAACTATGGGTACTATTGTCCCTTTTAATGCTATCCCTTATGGTGGTGGTAATATACCTCCTTCGTCCCCTTCACTCGATGGTTCTTTTGAGAAACCAATCAGACCTAACACTAATTATAGTTTGTTTGGTGGAGGTAGTTTAGGACCTTCATCTTATACAACGTTGGTGGGATATATTTTGTTCTCTTTATTCGGTGTGTTTGGGAACAACGCTTTCTCTTCGGCCACTTTCTTGACTGGGGATGTTACCCATGATTTTGGTCATATTGATGATGTATTGATGATGGTGTACTCAGGCTCCTGATAAGAACTTTCTCCTAAGAAAAGTGACATTCATCTCTTCTCAGAAAACATATTTTTGAAGAGAGTTCGTAGGTTGCTTATATCCTAGGGTGCAAGAATGACCCATTCTCGCAGGCTGCCTTCAGCTAGGGTGCGAACTTCTTCCATTGTGCTACATAGCTAGGGTGCGAACTTGCTCTCAAGCTTGGAAAAAGATGAATTCTCGATGGTTCTAGAAGTGAATCTTCTATAAGAATGGGTTGGCATTCGAATGGTTATCCTTTTACTGGTTTCCCTGATATTGTGGGATCATTCTTATCCAAGTAACCATCTCATTCTCTCCTATAAATTGAT
>JASDQU010103735.1:12086-27405 GCA_032191745.1 Picea mariana
TCCAAATTAATTATAGGTAATGTTTATACAATAAAATCTTGAGATAAAAGAGATGTTCAACTCTTTTTTGGTTTGTGTGTTAACGATAAAATAAAATTCTCAAAATATTCAAAATAAAAAAGTTGTTCAATTCAACTTTAATTTGTATAATGCTTGTAAAATAAAATAAAAATCAAAATGAGTTAAAATTTTGAAAAAAATCTTGTTGAAAATTTGAAAAATTAAAGGAAAACCTATTTAGGACAGAAATGCACATGAGATCTACTAAATAATTGGTTTACATGGATTCACTTAACTAATAAAAACAAGTAGAGGAAAAAATAAAAGGAAAGATAGGCATATGAGATTATAGATGCAAAGTCATAGAATGTGAACTGTTTAAATACATTTAAGAATATGCAAATCCAATAGATGGACAAGGAAAAAGTGAATTATCAAACATATAATATGTACCATTTCATATCTATTTAAGAATATATGATAATAGACAACATGTTAAACCATGCAAAACTTATTTGAGAATATATTATGGTAGTAGAAAACACTTTAAACCATGCAAAGCCTATGGTGGTATGAACTGTACTAAAATGAAGAAATTTCCATGATCTACCAATTTACTTTCAGAAAATTTGTGTTTGATTTTGGAAGAAGGTAACCAATGTGGAATTCAAGGGAGGAGGTATGCATTCAAGCATTGTGTTTTAGACAAGCCAAGGAACAACACATACCCCTTGTACAACTCAGATAATATGTATGAAAGAGAATTACATTAGGAAAACGAAGAGATGATAGAAGATATATTCAATTATTTTTTGGTTTGTGTGTTAACGATAAAATAAAATGCTCAAAATGATGTGACATTAAAATAAAACCTTAAAATGGAAGAGATTCAAACTCTTATTTAATTTCATCTTTATCTTTAGTATATGTATATTAGAAAATGCAGTCATTAAAAAAATGCTAAAGCTATAAGAGATATTCACCTAAAGGTTCATATACCCTTAATAAAATAAAATCCAAAGAGAACTCAATGCTCTCAAATCAAGGATAAAAGAGATGTTCAAATTACAATAATTAGGTAGAAGAGATATCCAAATTAATTATAGGTAATGTTTATACAGTGAAATCTTGATATAGAAGAGATGTTCAACTCTTTTTTGGTTTGCGTGTTAACGATAAAATAAAATTCTCAAAATGATGTGACAATAAAATAAAACCTTAAAATGGAAGAGATTCAAACTCTTCTTTAATTTTATCTTTAGCTTTAGTATATGTATATTTGAAAATGTAGTCATTAAAAAAATGCTAAAGCTATAAGAGATATTCACTTAAAGGTTCATATACGCTTAATAAAATAGAATCCAAAGAGAAGTCAATGCTCTCAAATCAAGGATAAAAGAGATGTTCAAATTACAATAATTAGTTAGAAGAGATATCCAAATTAATTATAGGTAATGTTTATACAATAAAATTTTGAGATAGAAGAGATGTTCAACTCTTTTTTGGTTTATGTGTTAACGATAAAACAAAATGCTCAAAGTATTCGAAATAAAAAGGTGTTCAATTCAAATTTTATTTATATAATGCTCGTAAAATAAAATAAAAATCGGAATGAGTTAAAATTTGAAACAATATATTATTACAATAGAAAATATAATGGTTGAAAAACACAATAGAAAATATTATTTGTGTAATGGTTGAAAAACACAGATAAAATATGGTTGAACCATATTTTATCTATGTTTTTTTAAGAATGATCTGGAGTTTTTTATACATGTACCCTTTTTATAAATATGATATTTGGAAATATGTTTGAAGATAGTCAAAACAAGTCCTCAAAATATGGAATGTACTTTCAATGAAAAATAAAAATTTCTGGAATGTACACATGTGCCACTTGTTTAAAAACACCGTAATGGTATTCCATATTCAATTATTCGTTCATGATCGACTTTGGACATTTTCCATTTTCTAACTTTTTTTTTATTTAACTTCTATTAACTTTATGCGTGTTGCACATACCAAATGACTATATTGACAACTTGTGACATCTGACTGGTAGTCTTGAAAGTGAACATGAGTATCGGTTTGATGAGTTTCTTGAAAAAAATATCCTTTCAATATAATGGATCATCTTTCATATATAAAATCGTTATCATCAAAATCTTCTAATAGCCTCATCTTTTGTTCCATGCATCGCATCAAATAATATTTCACGTTTTCAGTGTTATCGATAGGTGTAACCATGGCAAAAACATCTCCTGCAAATAATTGGATATATTGGACAACAAATAATTCGTGTTAGATTATCACACAAGTACATCTACAAGTTATTTGAAAAAAATTGAGCATAAAAAATTTACCTTCTCTAACAAGATCAGAAACTCTATCGCCATCAATTGACACTATAGTTTCATTTGATTCCATCTCCTCTGAGCTTGCAAGTGACATTTTTCCTTTTACATTAAGTTCAATATGTCTCCAATATTTAACATATACTTCATTTTAGTTCTCGCAAATATCTATGGATTCTGTGTCCTCTATGAAAACTGAATAAAAACAAGAGTCATTTCTTCTATCAAATGCAAACCCATTTTGAAAGAGTTTTTTTTTAACTAAATGTATTTTTTGTGTCTCAGGTATTGTACTAGCGTCATATGAGATTGATCTATTCAAAAAAACCTTCACAAGACAAGAACTTGTTAACTTGAAATTCTCAAGAAAATGATTGAAGATGGAATATAAATTTGAACACGTTCAAATTTATATATCCTGTGTACATACATGTAACATTAATATATAGACACACCTACACACATCCCTTGATGGATTATATTCATGTCTTAGCGCCATTTTTCACCATTCAACAACTTTTTCATCATATTCAAATCAGTCGGCATGAGGGTTCAACTGATACCTTCAAAGTGCTTGTTTTATACATGCCCCTCCATCGTCGTGCTCTCCTTTTCCATGACTAGTCTAAAAAAAAATCCAACAATGTGTAATGTTTAATTTTTTATGAAGATGACATAACCAACAGAATCATCGTTAATATTTGAATTGAGCTACATACCCATCGAACCATATTCGATGTTGATCGAATCTGATTTCACATTCTTTCAATGTGATGCAGACCCCCCTACCTCAGCAGGGTTGTGCGACCTCCCGGTCTCTGGATCGTTCTTCTTCTGAGCTAAAATAGCTCTTTGGGCTCCTATTGGAACCCTTTGAACAAACATGCAGGTCCCTTTGTCCTCTAGCACATGCCTTGAGAAAACCTATGCACGCACTTCATTTTCGGTGCTCCTCTATTTTGAACAATACTCCTTTCACTTTTCGAGGTTTCCAGACTCCTGCATGCGACCTCTCCTAGGCTCCTTGTCACTTCCAACTCCTGGTTGTCGAAACATTGAAAAGTGATTAAAGACTCTGGGTCCTCCCTTAGAATCCAAAGGTTTTCGCATTTCATGATTTTACGATTTCGTGAGTCGAGACTCCACGTCTCCTGACTCCTGACCTCTCGAACAACCGAGTCCCGAAATGATGAAAAGGATTAATCAACAAAGCTGTACCGGATTTTTTGATTCGAGAAACCATGATGTAGGCGCTCCCCCTGTTCTCTATCTTCCGAATCTCCAGGCATCAAAATACCAAAATGTACTTCACCATGACCCGCTTTTCAGGATTTTGGAATTCACGATTCTGCGATTCTGACTGGAAATGATTCTTGGTCCTTCAACCTCCCGTACCCCAGAATGCTAAAATGTCGAACTCCGAAATGGATTCTTCCTCTAGGACCACAGCCCTGCTCCAAGGACATGTCGCTTTTCGTGACTTGAGGGTTTTCAAGCCAAAGTGTCTCGACTCCTTGTCATCAGAATTCCCTAAATGTTGAATTACAAAATGCTGAAATGCCGAACCCTGCTCCAAAGGGGAATCAATGGCTCCTGATATTTTTGGGATTTCATGAACTGAAAGTTCACAATGCAGTGACTCCAAAATATCTTGTCATGCCAATCCCCGAATTCCTAAAATATGAGTTCGTTCAGGATCTGACGGCTATTGGTCTTTTGCGCTAGATATGACGACCCAAATCTAACATTTTGCACTCTCTCCTTCTGTTGTCTGGATGTGAAACTCAAAGATCCAGATCTCGTCTCCTCCACTAATCTAACGGTAGTTGTGCTCTACCTTGAGCATGGCCTTCTTCCTTTCCCTTGGAAGATTTTCTGAAGTTTCAAAGGCCTCGACCTTTGCTTCCTCTGCAAGCTCAATTACTTTGGATATCACACTCTAAGAATGCTATCCCTCCTGATATTTGTTGACTATGAAACCTCAATGGTTTCTCGACCTCTATACTCCTTGCAGGGTCCCTGCACATAACTATGTTATCCGTTCTGATATTTATTTACCCGAGCCTCTAGGGGACTCACCCTTCTGTGTCTCCAAAGGGAAATCTGGTGTCCTCCTGATGACCTTCTGCTCAAGCTTTCCTTACTGAGCTTAACAGAGTATTCAGTAACTCTGTAAGTGCCTCTCCTTGACACTTCTCTTCTCTCAAAACTCGAAAGAGTTCCTTTTGTGAAAACTTGCACCAACTCAATGCCCACGTGGAGCAGTTCTCCAGAATCTTCAGTGACTCTATCTTCTCTTTGAACTCAAAATAGAGTTCTCCTATGCACTCTATGCACTTTCTCAATACCCTCCTAGCAGAGCTTCCACAGAACCCTCAGTGATTCTGTTATCTCTGTGCCTCCCTCCGCACAGTCTTACCTCCAAGGTGTTCAACAACCTTGAGGTATCTCCCTGGGACTAATACTTCCTCTAGTGCACCCTCCTGGTACAACTCTATCCAAATTCTACAGAATTCAGAAGTGCACTCTATGCACTGACTCAATGCATCCTGTGCATTTGCTCAATGCACTCCTGACAGATCCTTTATAGAATTCTCAGATATTCTTCTTCTCCTCTCTGTGCTCTCCTCTACATAGTTTCTCCTTCAAGGTGTTCAACAACCTTGAGGATTCTTCCTTGATTCAATGACTACAGTTGGTGCACCCTCCTGGCACATCTTTGTCTAAAATTCTGCAGAATTTAGAAGTGCACTCCTTGCACTGGCCTTCAGAACTCATAGTATTCTGTCATGCAACCTTTTGCATGAAGCCTCAAAGAACCCAAACCTAGAATCAAAGAAATCACAGATAGGGAAATATATCTATCCCTACAAATGCATACCTAACATACATCTACAACATATCATCACACGTAAAGACATTCATTCGTGAACTCATAAACACATGAACAACAACATGTAGGAAACTTCTCTGTTTGTATTAATCAAGAATGCTTGATTACAATGTGTTCGAGCTCTGACTGCAACAGAGTCTCGGATCTTCTCTCTTCTCCCTATTTTCTCTATTCTTCTCTATCAACTCTACAGACTAACTAAATCTAGATACAAAGAGGTTCTTTTTACAAAGAGGGGCTCCTCGAGATCTTCCCTCCATCCTCACCAACTCTCATTAATTTACATTCAATTACATTGAATGGTTGCTTAGTCCAAATCGGATCTAGATCTCACCCTTACAACTATTTAAGGCAACCTTTATCTAAACCTGCGTACATGCATGGCTTTTGGCTCTACCAGGCTTACAATCATTAAATACAATTTTCAAAATTTGAAATTTGAAAGTGAGAGGGCTGCGCCTCTCTTCTCCATTGAACATGCGCTTTGATGTGCTGGCTAGCTGGCGCATAGCTGGCTTGGAGCGATGCTCCTGCATCACAATGAATCATAAAATTTATCAAATCAATGGTGTACATAATGTGTGTCGTGTGCTCAATCATCACTTATATAAAAGTGATATTCTTTAATAACATGTTTATTGTCATTGGTGTTTTCTATGTTATCAAGACTCCATTGTGCATGTCTATATAGAATGTGGACAAATATCGTGACTTGATTAGAATGATAATATTCGCTCTATATTTCTTTTTATGCAGTGAATGTCTAATTCTCTGCAAAATCAACTACAGACAAAATTGTCCTTGGTGGAAACACTTCATGGGATTGTTTGAATTCTAGATATTTCCATTGATATCTATGTGAATGTGATGTAGGAGCATCTCTCCACATCATCCAGCCAGCCACGTTAGCAAATTCAAATCGCGTGTTGAAGAGAGGCGCAACCTCATTTAAAATTTGAATGAATGTAATTTAATTGCTTAGGCTGCTGAGCCATAGAGTCGTGCCTTTGTGCAGGCATTAGGTAGGGAGGCCTTTAATGTTTGTAAGGTTGAGATCTAGATCCAGATAGTGGACTAGATATCCCATTGAATGTAATTGAATAGGGTAGGTAGATTGGAGGGAAGAGCTCGAAGAGCCCCCTTATGTAAAAAGACCAATTGTATCTCTTTGATAGTGGTGGTTGAGATAAAAGAGAATCTGCGAGTAGAGAGCAGAAAGAAGGAGCCGAGACCTTGTTACAGGCCATGCTCAGGAACACCTTGTAAATACAGGCGATTGCTATATTTAATAAAAAGAGCAGTTTTTCCTGCATGACTATGTGTTAAATGAATGTCTGTGAGTGTTCTTCGCATGATGTGAATGTATGCTGTAGATGTATGTTGTAGGTTTGCATTTGCAGGAGTGTGTCTGATTTCAGGTGAAGGTCTTTGAGGTTTCATGCCAGGAGGGTGTGACAGAGTACTGTGGTCTCTGAATACTAGTGCACTGAAGCACTTCTGAATTCTGTGGATTCGGACAAAGACGTGCAGCGAGCACAGAAACTGGAATCAAAAAATCAAGGACAACCTCAAGGTTGCTGAACACCTTGAAGGCAAGGCTGTGGAAGGGAAAACACAGTTGCAGACAAAATCTCTGAGGAGTTTTGTGAAGCTCTTCCAGGTGGGCATCGAGCCAGTGCAAGGAGTGCTTAAAGATAGAACTTTGTTGTGAGTTCAAGGAGAACCAGAATCACTAAGGATTCTGAGAGCTATGCTAGGTGGGCATTGAGCACGTGCATAGGTGCATAGGAAACAGGACTGTTGGATGTTCTGTGAGAAGATACTCTACCTGGGGCATTGAGACAGTGTGGAGGTAGGCACAGGGAGAAGAGAACTCTTTGAGTTCTGTATTCCAAAGGAAGAGTCCATTGAGGGATCTTCACAGGGTTGGTGAACACCTTGCAAGCTCAGCAGAAGGTTACTTGAGTGAAGGATAGCCAGGAGTGCATCCAAATTCTCCATCTGAGGGAGAAAGGGAAGAAGAATTGAGTTTCCTTGGAGGTCGAAGCTACAAGAAAGATCAGGGTGGATAGCACCTTTGTGTGCATGTGAATACTCTATAGAGGTGCAAGAGTTGACGAATCCTTTAAGGATTTGAAAAGGAGCAAAGCTCAGGAGGGATAGCATTTTCATATGCGTGACGGAGCTCAGAGCTGAGAAGCTCGCAGAAACGGAGAAAGGGTTGAGGCTTTTGATAATTTGGAAATCCTTCCAAGACAGAGAAGGAAAAGCACCAAAGCCAGGAGGAGAATTATCAGTTGTCAAATCAGCTGATAGATTTTGGACCGTTGGATTTCCCATGTCCAGGGAGGAGTAGAGGAGCGCGAAAGAAGAGGAAATCATGAGCCGTTGGATCTCACACAGATACCCGTCAGTCATTGGGTTTGACTGGAGGGACACGAAGTTTAAGTCTTCACGAACAAAGGAGTAAAGTTCCGAAGGGTGTGACAAATCGGGATATCGGCATTCAGGATATCAGAGTTCTCAAGGTCGAGAAGTCGGGAAATTGGTAGCAAAAGTCTCGAAATGGCGAGGTTTGATCTGAGTCATCCGAGTGTTGGAGGACACGTGTCGCGAGATCCTCTCTATCGGGGACTTGGCCATTGGAGGTAGAAAGAGGAAGTATTTTGATTTCGTGAGTGGTGAAGACGAGAAAGGTAAGAGCCCCATGTTGTGGGCCTACCCGACATCACGTCGGAGAATCAGGATATCGGGGATCCCATGGACTAGAAGTTCGTGCTTTTCGACATCGCGATCGTCTAAATCACGAAGAAGGGGAAGACCAAGAAATTGCCATATCAACATTTTGCATATCGGAGAGTCGGGGATCCAAAGGATGAGAGGTTGGATGCTAAGGTTGCGAAACCCCGAAACTGGGTCACGGTCATATGTGAAGAGGTCATGAGGGCCCTGACTTAGTCCCGAGGGCTAGTCGCTGAGGGAGGTATTTTGGCACTTTAGAGATTGGGTGATCATAAAATCGTGGAGATAGTGGTTCTCATGGCATCAGAGATCAAAGAGTCCCGAGACCCGAAATTGGGTCGGGAAAGATCACGGTTATGTGAAGAAGACCGTGTGGGAAAAGGGATGGACCTGTGGATTGGGTTTTCATCGGAGATTCCAGAAGGTAATCAAATGAGTTGCTTCAGCTCAAGGATCTGATTAATTGATCCTGTGGGTAGACGTACGAGACATCATCGCCACCAAGTGGTATCAGAGAGGGATTTCATCTGTATATTTCTGGTGAAGAGAGAAGGCAAAGAAAGAAGATAGAGAGCTGGAGACTCTGTAAGGATTGTTTGTAGGAAGACAACAATCCCAAAGATAGTCAACAAGACTGAAGGATGAAGCTGGAAACACTCAGGTTGCAGAGTGACAGCAGCGGGTTTGCCAGGAGAGCATACAGAGGCAACAACATGGCTACTGAAGGCTGTAGGCATGATGAGAAGAAAAACCTAAAGCTGATGAGCCCAGTAGAAAGGGGGAAAGAACTTTTCGATAGCAGGGCAAGAATGGAAGAGATGGAACTACGGATGCGACAAAATACTAGGTCGAGATGGGTATATGAATGGCCCATGAAGAAGCTGAAAGTAGATTGGCCAGTCAAGGAGTTGATGGCTAGAAAACATCGTAAGTTGTTAAAAGGATGGTTGAGGCATGCTGAAAACCTCGATGGACCTCAGGAAACGGTTCAGATATGTGAACCAGAGATTGGAAGAGATCTCGGAGAAGAGGATAAATTGGGATCAACTGAAGATCTCAAGAACTGCCATGAGGGCAGAGAGGAAATTCCATATTTCCAGGTGGGCAAGGAGTTGACATCACTACGAGATCTCACGGACTGTCAGGAGGAAAGCCAAGGAATTTAACATTGCCAGCTAGGCAATGATATGAGGTCGCTACGATATCTCGAAGACTGCTAGGAGGGTAGTGGAAACATCCCATATTGCCAGGTGGGCAGGGAGGAGTAGATGAGGCTATCTGAGAGTCTCATAAACTCAGAGGTGAGTTAAGATCAGTAGGTATAGCTGATAGAGGATCAAGATTCATGTGGTTCTCCAAGCCATGTGAATGAAGATGATGACAAGTTGAAAACTTTCACCATATGAGAGGCTGATCTGAGGAGCCTTATAATAATTGGGGGAATCAAGGTATTCCTACCACTTGCCCCGGAGGAGGCAAAAATATTTGTTGCAGATGCAGCAACAATAGAAGGATAGCTAGCTGAGACTGTCGTAGAAGAGTTGGAGCAGACTTTGGAAGTTGCCCAAGAAGACGAAGAGGAAAATGAGCATTCTGAGGAGTGTCTTAACGTATTTATCCAGGAAGCTGAGAGAGTTGTAGCACTAAAGCTGACAGTTGAAGAAAATGAAGAGGATGATGAGCATTCCAAGGAATGGCTCAACATTTTCATCTAGGAAACTGAAAGGACTGCAACATGGGAGTTTGCAGCAAAAGAAGAAGAGACATAAAACACTAGTTTGGTTGATCTGTATGAGAAAATGGAAGCCCTGGAGAGAAGGGTGAATGTGCAGGGCATGCACATCCAACAGGTGAAGTTGGAAGTTGATGAAGAAGGCATGGGAGATCACAGTGATCTTCCCATGTGCCGAAAATTTTTGCAGCTGAGGAGACTGCATGAACAAGGCTAGCCATTGGAGCAGCTGGATGAAGTGATCGAGGAGATCAGAGAGCTAATGATCATACCAGCAGAAACTTTCAGCAAGGAGAAGCTATACATAAGGAAAACAACAGCAGTAGTAGCGCAGCTGCAGGGAAATGGAGCAGATGAACAACTCCAGAGATTTGTTTGGGATCCAGGAGGATTTCCACAGCTGAGATGGGAAGCTCATGAGCAGGAGCTCATGAATTTTGCAGCTGAGGAGTATGATGCAGGAGCATCTCTCCACATCAGCCAGCCAACTAGCCATCCACGTCAGCGAATTCAAATCATGTGTTGAAGAGAGGCGCAGCCTCATTTAAAATTTGAATGAATGTAGTTTAATTGCTTAGGCTGTCGAGCCATAGAGTCGTGCCTTTGTGCAGACATTAGGTAGGGAGGCCTTTAATGTTTGTAAGGCTTAAATATAGATCTGGACAACAGACTAGACAACCCATTCAATGTAATTGAATAGGGTAGGTAGATTGGAGGGAAGAGCTCGAAGAGCCCCCTCATGTAAAAAGATCAATTGTATCTTTTTGATAATGGTGGTTGAGATAGAAGAGAATCTGCGAGTAGAGAGCATAAAGAGGGATCCGAGACCTTGTTACAGGCCGTGCTCAGGAACACCTTGTAAATACAGTCAGTTGCCATATTTAATAAAAAGAGAAGTTTTTCTTTCATGACTATGTGTTAAATGAATGTTTGTGAGTGTTCTTCACATGATGTGAATGTATGTTGTAGATGTATGATGTAGGTTTGCATTTGCAGGAGTGTGTCTGATTTCAGGTGAAGGTCTTTGAGGTTTCATGCCAAGAGGGCATGACAGAGTACTGATGTCTCTCAATACGAGTGCACTAAAGCACTTCTAAATTATGCGGGTTCAGACAAAGACGTGCTGGGAGCACAAAAATCGGAATCAACAACTCAAGGACGACCTCAAGGTTGCTGAACACCTTAAAGGCAAGGCTGTGCAAGGGAAAACACAGTTGTAGACAGAAGATCTGAGGAGTTCTATGAAGCTCTGCCAGGTGGGCATCGAGCCAGTGCAAGAAGTACACAAAGATAGAACTTTGTTGTGAGTTCAAGGAGAACCAGAATCACTGAGGATTCTGAGAGCTCTGCCAGGTGGACATTCAGAGGGTGCATAGGTGCACAGGAAACAGGACTGTTGGACATTCTGTGAGAAGATACTCTGCCTAGGGCATTAAGACAACATGCATGTAGGCACAGGGAGAAGAGAACTCTTTGAGTTCTGTATTCCAAAGGAAGAGTCCGTTGAGGGATCTTCACAGGGTTGTTGATCACCTTGCAGGCTCAGCAAAAGATTACTTGAGTGAAGGATAGCCAGGAGTGCATCCAAATTCTCCATCTGAGGGAGAAAGAGAAGAAGAATTGAGTTTCCTTGGAGGTCGAAGCTACAAGAAATATCATGGTGGATAGCACCTTTGTGTGCATGTGAATACTCTGCAGAGGCGCAAGAGTTGAGGAATCCTTTAAGGATTCGAAAAGGAGCAAAGCTTAGGAGGGACAGCGTTTTCATATGCGCGGCAGAGCTCAGAGCTGAGAAGCTTGCAGAAATGGAGCAAGGGTTGTCACTTTTGAGAATTTGGAAATCCTTTCAAGATATAGAAGGAAAATCCCCAAAGCCGGGAGGAGAAATATCGGTCATCGGATCAACTGATAGATTTTGGACCGTCGAATTTCCCACGTCTAGGGAGGAGTAGAGGAGCATGAAAGAAGAGGAAATTGTGAGCCATTGGATCTCACATAGATACCCATCAGTCATTGGGTCTGACTGGAGGGACGAGAAGTTTAAGTCTTCATGAACAAAGAAGTAAAGTGCCGAAGGGTGTGACAAATCAGGATATCGACGTTCGGGATATCGGAGTTCTCGAGGTCGAGAAGTCGGGAAATTGGTAGCAAAAGTCCCAAAATAGCGAGGTTTGATCTGAGTCATCCGAGTGTTGGAGGACACGTGTCGGGAGATCCTCTCTATCGGGGACTCGGCCATCGAAGGTAGGAAGAGGAAGTCTTTCGACTTCACGAGTGGCGAAGATGAGAAAGGCGAGAGCCCCACGTTGTGGGCCTAGCTGACGTTAGGTCGGAGAATCGGGATATCAGGGATCCCATGGACTAGAAGTTTGTTCTTTTTGACATCGCGATTGTCGAAATCACGAAGAAGGGGAAGACCAGGAAATTGCCATATCGACGTTTCGCATATCGGAGAATCGGGGATCCAAAGGATGAGATGTTGGACGCTTGGGTCGCGAAACCCTGAAACAGGGTTGCGGTCATATGTGAAGAGGTCGTGAGGGCCCAGACTTAGTATTGAGGGCTAGTCACTGAGGGAGGTGTTTCGGCACTTCGGAGATTGGGTGATCGGAAAATCGCAGATATAGTGGTTCTCGTGGCATTAGAGATCAGAGAGTCCCGAGACCCAAAATTGGGTCGGGAAAGATCATAGTTAAGTGAAGAAGACCGTGTGGGAAAAGGGACGGACCTGTGGATTGGGTTTTCATCGGAGATTCCATAAGGGAATAAAATGATCCGCTTCGGCTCAAGGAGCTGATTAATCGATCCTGTGGGCGGACGTAGGAGACGTCATCATCACCAGAATGCTTGGTGTGTTTATAGATTTCTTCCTCAAAAATTTTCAAAACATTTATCATGCAGATTTTATCTACCTTCAAAGCAATCCTTTTGGAAATAACATTTGCAGAATGTGAAGTCGTGCTTCTCATATATTCATATCTCTTCCAATTGACTCTTATATTATAAAATGATTGATCATTCATATAAATATGATACTTTGAATGAAACAAACTTATATTTCCACAACGATCACATTTCTTTCCACCAACACATTTGTTTTTGTAAAATAAATCATCATCTTCTCTTTCACATAGAATTTTAGATATAAAAACACAGAAGGTGGAAGGCAGAGGTGAACCCGGCCATAAAGTTTTACCAAAATCCAAAAAAAATTATAATACAACTCAAATTCCACATGATAATGACAACAACAACTGTCACAGATAGTGATGGGTCTAACAAACCATAGTTTTTGTTGCACAAATGTATTGATGGAAATTTTAACTTCTTTGTGCTCTTCTTTGAACTTATTGAACAACTTTGTTTGTGTCATTAACAATATATGTTTTGGATGTTCTTCATATTGTTTTATGTTATTCTTCATCGCAACACATCCCTTGTATGTGGTGAAACATGAGATTCTTCCAACCAACAATTACGGGCCAATTGTTTAACATTTTTGGCAAGTCTATCTTTGTAGGGTTGTCTAGAAATCACTGTTCAACAAGTCAATTCATCATTTACATCTATTTGCAATCAAAATTTTCTATGTTTGTGCAACGGTTTTCTTGATGTTCCCATCATTTTTTCCATGTGTCATGTCAAACGATCTTGTATATTGCTCCCTGAAACAATTGTTGTTTGTAATTTTCTATGTGCAACACATACATCTTCTTTTTGAGATTTTCCAAAAGCTTTTAATACACTAGTTATATTGTTAAAGACATTATGTTTCACCTTTGTATCCTTTATCGACTTTTGAATACCCAATAATGATGTAGCTTCTTTTAACTTTCTTGACTTCATTAGACAAAGTAAAAGTTGAGCTTGTACTGTTACTGATTCATCTTTGAAAAAAGTATTATACATATTCTTATTTTGATATCTTATATAATGCTTAGCTTTTTTCTTCCCAAATTTGTGAGTATCAACATTTTCTAATATTTCATCATCAATGTTGATAGATTCTCCTGCATATTTCAATTTAAAGTTTATATTAAAAAAATAACATAGACACAAATTCACTAAATTATATATACTTGACTGTTCATCTTGTATTAATCTAAATTTATGTACATAACTATACGTGATTTGTCTTCTTCCACAATTTTGGTTTCAACGTCTTCTGCTTCAATTTCGGTTTCAATACCTTTAGCTTCAATTTCGGTTTCAACGTCTTCTTTGACATTATGAGACAAATCTATTTATGTTTTCTGAAAAACATCAAATTGTAATTACAATCAATTATTTTATTTACAATATTTTAAATTTGAATTCTATACATTGAATTCTGCACTTTCTGAATACAGTCCCAATGTGTGTTGTGTGATCGATCATCATATCTGCATGCATACCTGGTTGAATTTCTTCTTGTCGAAAATATCTATTGACATTATCATCGTTTCTTTCTTCAATATTTGCACGTTCTTGTTTCTTTCTCCAATAAAGCTTTTTCTTTTGTTCGATTTGGCAAGTATCATATCGAGTGCGATAAAATTTTATCTTGCACAAACTTTTTTTTCCCATGAATTTTATAGTTATCTGTAAAAGATATGTTCAACAAAGACTTCACCTTGAAAAAATGCTCAACATTTATCTTTCAACATATAAATTGTTATTCCAATAAAAACTTGAATAAATATCAATTACCTTATTCAACAAAAGCCAAAAAGATGATTCGAAACTTTGTTTAAGTTCTCTAGAAAACCATCATGTATCGATATCGATCCTCCTATTAAGCCTATGGAACAGAGGGAAGAAATAAAGAAAGAAAAGTATACATCTGTAATCAGTAATAGAAATTCTTTGAAATCCCTATCCCCGAGCTTATATCTGTTTGTCTATCTGATGAATTGTGCTAAATGTGTTCGAACAAAATCCTATTTATATAATTTGGTGCGAAATGAAATGATATGACGTGTCTTTTCATTTTTTTCGACCGATAGAATTCGCTCAACAACATTTCAACCGAAAAACTTGGAAACCATTCAGTTTTGACGGTTTCCGTTAGATTTTAGTCTTTTAGCCGAAATATTATTTTTTCGGCCGAAATAATTTTTTTTTGGACGAAAGATTATTTTAGCCGAAAACATGAGATTGGGACTGGAAAAAAAAACCCAGAGAATTTCCCCAAGCTTACCTGAACTTCAGAGGTTGCAAACTCCTGCAAATAATGAGAATTTGGTTTGGAAAATGACACCAGCATTTTGAAAATTGAATCTACTTTCAATTCTTATAATTTGTTTTCATTTTATTTATTTTTATCTAATTTTATTTAATTTAAAAAAAAAAAAACACTACATAATATTTTCAGCAAACATTATGATTCGGTGAAATGAAATATCGGTATATCTAAAAATATACAGTGAAAAAATTGTAAAAAAATATATTCATAATCCTTAAATTGTTCTTTTCAAAAGGGTATATTTATATTTTAGTTCTAAGTAAAAATTAAGATAGATACAAGGTGTAGAAAAATAGGTGTTTAAAATCTGCAACATTTTCATCTTGGTCAACTTCAAAAAATTCTAAAAATTATAATATTCATCCATTAGATTC
>JASDQU010103735.1:34536-57924 GCA_032191745.1 Picea mariana
TGAATACCCAATAATGATGTAGCTTCTTTTAACTTTCTTGACTTCATTAGACAAAGTAAAAGTTGAGCTTGTACTGTTACTGATTCATCTTTGAAAAAAGTATTATACATATTCTTATTTTGATATCTTATATAATGCTTAGCTTTTTTCTTCCCAAATTTGTGAGTATCAACATTTTCTAATATTTCATCATCAATGTTGATAGATTCTCCTGCATATTTCAATTTAAAGTTTATATTAAAAAAATAACATAGACACAAATTCACTAAATTATATATACTTGACTGTTCATCTTGTATTAATCTAAATTTATGTACATAACTATACGTGATTTGTCTTCTTCCACAATTTTGGTTTCAACGTCTTCTGCTTCAATTTCGGTTTCAATACCTTTAGCTTCAATTTCGGTTTCAACGTCTTCTTTGACATTATGAGACAAATCTATTTATGTTTTCTGAAAAACATCAAATTGTAATTACAATCAATTATTTTATTTACAATATTTTAAATTTGAATTCTATACATTGAATTCTGCACTTTCTGAATACAGTCCCAATGTGTGTTGTGTGATCGATCATCATATCTGCATGCATACCTGGTTGAATTTCTTCTTGTCGAAAATATCTATTGACATTATCATCGTTTCTTTCTTCAATATTTGCACGTTCTTGTTTCTTTCTCCAATAAAGCTTTTTCTTTTGTTCGATTTGGCAAGTATCATATCGAGTGCGATAAAATTTTATCTTGCACAAACTTTTTTTTCCCATGAATTTTATAGTTATCTGTAAAAGATATGTTCAACAAAGACTTCACCTTGAAAAAATGCTCAACATTTATCTTTCAACATATAAATTGTTATTCCAATAAAAACTTGAATAAATATCAATTACCTTATTCAACAAAAGCCAAAAAGATGATTCGAAACTTTGTTTAAGTTCTCTAGAAAACCATCATGTATCGATATCGATCCTCCTATTAAGCCTATGGAACAGAGGGAAGAAATAAAGAAAGAAAAGTATACATCTGTAATCAGTAATAGAAATTCTTTGAAATCCCTATCCCCGAGCTTATATCTGTTTGTCTATCTGATGAATTGTGCTAAATGTGTTCGAACAAAATCCTATTTATATAATTTGGTGCGAAATGAAATGATATGACGTGTCTTTTCATTTTTTTCGACCGATAGAATTCGCTCAACAACATTTCAACCGAAAAACTTGGAAACCATTCAGTTTTGACGGTTTCCGTTAGATTTTAGTCTTTTAGCCGAAATATTATTTTTTCGGCCGAAATAATTTTTTTTTGGACGAAAGATTATTTTAGCCGAAAACATGAGATTGGGACTGGAAAAAAAAACCCAGAGAATTTCCCCAAGCTTACCTGAACTTCAGAGGTTGCAAACTCCTGCAAATAATGAGAATTTGGTTTGGAAAATGACACCAGCATTTTGAAAATTGAATCTACTTTCAATTCTTATAATTTGTTTTCATTTTATTTATTTTTATCTAATTTTATTTAATTTAAAAAAAAAAAAACACTACATAATATTTTCAGCAAACATTATGATTCGGTGAAATGAAATATCGGTATATCTAAAAATATACAGTGAAAAAATTGTAAAAAAATATATTCATAATCCTTAAATTGTTCTTTTCAAAAGGGTATATTTATATTTTAGTTCTAAGTAAAAATTAAGATAGATACAAGGTGTAGAAAAATAGGTGTTTAAAATCTGCAACATTTTCATCTTGGTCAACTTCAAAAAATTCTAAAAATTATAATATTCATCCATTAGATTCAAAATTATAGTCATAATAAAATAGAGTCTCTCTAGATTGTTGCAATATATTGTCTTTCTTAAAAACATAATCTTAATAGTAGATACATTGTTGTAGAAAAAAGCAACTCATTATTATTCCTTTCATGTTTAAGGAACATGTTTTTAAACTATTTTCAAATTGACATATTAAATCGTGATAAAAAAAATTTGAAAAATAGTCATTGGAAAGCTAACACAATTCTTCACAATTTTTGTTTTTACTGTAAAGTAAAATTCTAAATAAAAAAAATACTGTGTATGCTGGAAGTTGAAGAACTTGTGAAAATACAGTTGTTTTTCTCATAAAACAAGAAAAGGTGTAACCCATCTTCATGATTTCACCCAATTCTCTTATCTTGATCCAAAAACTTACTTACAACATATACATGAATTGGCTTCTTGAATCTTCCCTCCAGATCTATCTAGTGCTTTCACATCTTAATAAAAGCATTTCTATCACTAAGTTGTCACATAAATGCCCATTTACAAGCTCAGATATGCGTTGATGATCAAAATATGTACAATCCTACAGACTTTAAAAGACAATTACAACTTTCTAGACGTACATACACTAGTTCTAGTCTAAAAGATATTAGGGGATCTTTAATTACAATTGTTTCAAAATTTAAATGTTGCATCTTCCTTGGAATCCAAACCAGTTACATGTGCACTGCATTGTACGATGAGTAACCTTCCACCACGCCTCATTAAATGTTGACAGTGATGCTCATGCATCAACATGTAGAAAGTATAAGTGAATTCTCATTCAAGATATTCATATAATAACGATTGAAACATTCATCCCTACAATCCATCTTGTGAAAAAAAATAGAAAAATAGAGTTAAGTATTCGGGAAAAAATAGATTTAATGTTCCTAATGTTCAAACTCATCAATTTTATGCTATAGATGCTTAAATTTACATGATTATAATATTGAAAGACATATGTATGACTAATATCTACATATTAATATATATTATACTAGGTTTATTATATAAATATAAATATCATATATATATATATAGTAAGATTGGAAATTATATATATATATATATATATATATAATCTTATGTAAGAGATGGTTTATTTTATAGAAATAAGAAAATAATAATTTAAATTTAAATTAAATAATAATAACATAATTTTAATCCATTTGAATTGTAAATATATCTAATCTTCACAAATAATGCAAATTTGTAAATATATGTAATAAGAAAGAATGCTATTTTTTTATATTTATATTTTCAAATATATTTGTTAGTGGAATAATAGGAAACCATATTTTTAGTTTTTTTT
This sequence comes from Picea mariana, assembly GCA_032191745.1. Taxonomy (NCBI): domain Eukaryota; kingdom Viridiplantae; phylum Streptophyta; class Pinopsida; order Pinales; family Pinaceae; genus Picea; species Picea mariana. The sequence continues at coordinate 37,653 of JASDQU010103735.1, forward strand.
AGATAGTATAAGTTTTTATTGTATTTTGAGCTTTTAGTCTTTTAGGTTGTTCCAACCATGACAAATAAAATCAATGAAAAAACTATAAAAATTATATATGGATGTTTATGGTCATAGTTTATATCAATAAACAAGTATAAATTATTAAATGATTGACTATGAATGTCCTTAGAACAATTATAAACCAACTATATTTACTATCAATGTCCTTAGAACAAGAAGAATTCATCATCTACCAAGTTCAAGATGATTGTGTATCAATGTCCTTAGAACAAGTAAAAACCATCATCTGTAAAGTTCAAAATGATTTGTTATTAATTTTCTTAGAACAAGTATGATTCTGAGTTTCCTTTTACATAATACATCACATAAGTTTGAATTTCATATCTTTGGACCAAAGGAAACACTTTGTTCGGTTTTTTAAAAAAACTTGTTCAAAACTTCATTTTCGTTATGTGATGAACACAAACCAACCTTGTCATGTGATGAATGTAATCTGGCATTGTAATATGACAAACAAAACAAGTCGTTTCAACTTGAATAACATAATAATGTTGCAACATGATGAACATAGTAATGTCTCAATGTGTCAATCATTATAATGTCACACTATGACGAACATAGCCCCTGCCATCGCAATGTGACAAACATAGCCTCTGCCATCGCAATGTGACCAACATAGAATTGTCATCGCAATGTGATGAACATAGCCCTGTCATCAAGAGAAAGACAAAATTAAATATTGTGTTTGACATTAAGATGTTTTAAATTTGTCAAAAGATATAAATATCTTTCATATATTTATGAAAGATTCCAGTATATAAAAAAAATTGATGAAAAATTGATTTCATTATAAAATATAAAAAGAAAATAATATATTAAAAAAAAAAACACCATGACATAAAAGAATCTCTCACCTTCATGACACTGAAAAGGTTGAAGGTGAAAAACACTTTCTCCTGGAGTGCCCTTGTATGAACACGATAGTTGTACGAGAACACGTTTGCTGTATGAATATATTCTCAAAAACAATACCATGAAATCAATCACAGTTAGCCATAAATGGATCTTAGTTATATATTTTACTGTACTATAAATTGTAATTTTTTTTAACATCTTCCTTTGTGTTATCCTCACAATCACAATTTGCAACATCAAAAAGAAGAATACATGAATGCATACTTTAATTTTATATCTGTTTATTTGGAAGGGATAGATTTTATAATTCAAGATCATATGTTATCAATGTCCCTAAAACAAGTATGATTCTAAGTTTCCTTCTATGTAATATATCACATCAGTTCAATGTTCCTATCGTTTTCACAAAGGAAACACTTAGATATATGTTTTAAAATGTCTCCAAAACTTCATTTTCATAATGTGTCAAATAAAAAAAAACATTGTCATGTGATGAGCATGCCCCGACGTTGCAACATGAAAAACAAAATTGTATGTTACAATGTGAAAAACATAGTAATGTTGTAATGTCTTGAACATTGTGACATCACATAACGTAACAAACATAGTAATATTGCAATGTCCACAACATAGTAATGTTGCACAGTGACAAACACAATAACATTGCAATATGATGAATATAGTAACATTGCATTCAACTAAACATAGTAACATCTAAATGTGACGATAATAACCATGTCCTCAAAATGTTTCACATATTTCCTTATCGTCACAATGTAACGAGCATTTCCCACATTGCAATGTGATGCACATATCTCGTGTAATACCCCAAGGACGTGCCCCAGTTATATTATGAATTGTAATCAGGTTTATGAGTTGTAATCATGTTATGTAAGCTGGTGAGCCAAGTGTTGATAAGTTGGTGGGCTTATGTGTTTATTAGGCCAGAGAGCCTAAGTGTTAAAGGCCATGAGCCTATTTTTGTATATGTAATTATGCAGAACATTAATAAAGATTAAACATCATTGCGTTCAGACTGACCACAAAGAAAGAGTTATGGGGGACTAAGCTTCCACAAGGTGGGTAAGGGAAAGGGGGTTGAAAGGTTGGAAAGAGGGGCAAATCTTAGGGGCTTAAGTCCTTGAGACAATAATTTGTTATTATTCCAAAGTGGTGTGAAAGTTATATTGTTATCCTAAGTTCCTGGAAAAGGGAATATATACTTCATGGAGTGCATGCAGCTTCATGGGCGACATCTGTCGGCCAAGGCACATACAATTTAACCCAAGAATTAAGTCATAATGGGGGTTCCTCCTCCATTCCTTCGTCCACTGTCTGAACCATGTTACCTCTACATCTGATCTCTATATGCATACCTCAAACATCTCAAAGACCTGAAACCATGAGGTCAACATGTGATGTTTTTCTTGAGAAGCCGATGCATCGTTCATCTGAACTATTAGAGTTTACGTTCGACTTCTGTGCTGATTCCTTGTCTCACACACTAAAATCTAGTGGAAACCCTATGGACTGAGCCATTTATCTTGTGTGTCCTGTGAACCAATTTTATCCACATTGCAGAGCCAAGTCTGTACCAGAACCATTCTTGGGTTGTAGCCTTCTGTTTTCCTGAGTGGTGTTGACCAGTTACCATTGTTATCACCCGTACCTTAATAGAACTAAGTCGAAATTGGTTGAAGAACCAGGTTTTCAGGCCCATGGTTGAAGTGACAGGTTGTAAGACCTGTGAGCATCTCTCTCCAGGTGAGAGAGTCTATTGGGAAGTGGTTTTCTCATAGAGAGAGTCCAACACCAACTACAAAGCTCTTAGAATTCCTGATTTGGCCTGTTCCTGAGACCCAGAGAGGGAGGTGAAGCACCGATGGACTGTTCTTGTGAAGGTGTATACTCTCGGTTTGAACAAGCATGTGGGGAATGACAGTTCGTGAGTCGTGGGCATAAGAAGGCTCCTGGAGAGAATTCTTCTGGTTGCTCTATGCAGTTTTTCTGTAACCTCAACCTAGTCTAGGATTCCCTTGTCTTGGGTGGATATTAGTCCCATCTCAGGGGTGACCCATTACTGAGCCTGATGAGTAGTGTGGTTTAAGGCTGGGAGGTTCATGGAATGTCTCCACGTAGTTGGTGGATTTAATACAGTTTCAAAGATAACTATCATTACGTGTTTAATTTCAATTAAAATGCATGTCTGTGATGCTTGTAATATTATCATGTATTCCATTGCAATGATATTCATTGTTAATTATGTTTAAGTCTATATGATGGCAGTAATTCTATGTTAAATGAGTTAATTTGATTTAATATGCATGTTATATATAAATTTATGGGAATGTTCTGCATAGTAATGTTTTCCGATAGTGGGGTTGATGGTCGGGGATGTTACAATATGCTATCAGCACCATGGCTTCAATGATGAGCCTCAATGGGATGGAATAAAGCCAACATAAATAAAATAACATTACTAATGTAATATGCCCAAATTAAGGGGTAATGAGCCAATATTAGGGCTTAACATGCCCCTCCCCTTGAGACAAGTGTTGTCGGCAGTGCTTGAGTAACTCTGGATGCTTTTGTATAAAAGAATCATCTTACCAAGTGGAATCTTAAGCTAGTAGTTTCCTTCATTTAATTAGATACTCTGAAATGGATTTATTCCTCAGCTGGAAAAATCTTGTGTCAGTGATGGCTTCAGGCTCCAATATGATTTTTCATTCCTAGTCAAGTTCTGGCAATATAGTTTGAACTAGGATCTTGTCGCCTATAACCTTCTTTAAGCATGAAACATGGAAAATTGGGTGTACTTGTGAATATGCAGGCAACTCCAATTTGTATGCCATAGTACCAATCCTTTGCAACACCTTATAAGGGCCATAGTACTTTGGTGATAATTTATTATCCTTTTTGGCTTGCTTGAGGGACATCTGTTTGTATGGTTGTACTCTTAGAAACACCCAATCCCCTACTTCAAAGCTTCTTTCACTATGATGTTGATTTTCTTCTTTTTTCATGTGATTCTATGCCATGGTCAGGTAGTCCTTTAAGATTTGGAGAAGTTGTTGTTGATTCTTGATGTGATCTTCCACTGCTTGAACCTTAGTTTTTTATTTTAGAGAAGAAGTGATGGAAGGAGGGTGGTATCCATAGAGTTCCATAAATGGTGTCATTTTTGTTGCAGTATGAAAGGAAGTGTTATACCTCCATTCTGCCAAGGGTAACCATTTTAACCATTATGTTTGTTTATAAGAGACAAAGCAATGAAGGTAGCCTTCTAGAAATTTGTTCACTATCTTGGTTTGTCCATCAGATTGAGGATGATAGGATGAGATATGATCCAATTGAGTACCCAAAAAAGAAAATAATTATGTCCAAAAATGTTCGGTGAAGATGGGATCTATGTCAATTACAATAATCTTTCGGGTGCCATGAAGCTTTTGAATTGTCTCCATGAATGTGGTGGAAACTGTACTAGCTTTGAAGGGATGACAGAGTGCACAAAAGTGTGTCTACTTGGTATGGCTAATGGTTATAAAATACCTAGGGTCTTAATTGTTTCCACCTTATTTTGTTGGAAAACCAAACATTCTTCCACAAACCTTTGAACATCAATTTTAAGGCCATCCCAAAAAAAATCCTTCGTGACTCTATGGTAGGTTTTCAAAAATCCCGAGTGCCCTCCTACTGGAGAGGTGTGCAATTCCAATAATACCTTTTGTTTGATTTGGGATTTCTTACATAAATATAAGCGATATTTGTACCATAGTGAATCATTTTTCCATGTAAATGTATTTGATGCACTAGAATCCTACTGCAACCTTTGAATGAGATTCCACACATTTTCATCATTCTTCCATTCATCCCTTGATTATATTATCCAATTGGGTTGGATGATCAAGATAGCATAGAGAAATGCCTCAACATCTTCATCCTTTCTTGAGAGTGCATCTACCACAACATTTGTCTTCCCCTTTTTATAGACGATTTCAAAATCATAACCCAATATCTTGGTTACCCATTTTTGTTGTTCTTTTGAAGATAGTCTTTGTTCCAAGAAGTATTTAAGACTATCATGATATGTTTTGACCTTGAAGTGCCTATCTATTAGGTAAGGACGCCATTTATTCAATGCATGTAGTATTGCCATCATTTCCTTCTCATAAATGGGTTTATGTAAGTCCTTTCCCTTGAGTGGTCGAATTTCAAAATCCAGGGGCCTTCCTTCTNCATTTGTCTTCCCCTTTTTATAGACGATTTCAAAATCATAACCCAATATCTTGGTTACCCATTTTTGTTGTTCTTTTGAAGATAGTCTTTGTTCCAAGAAGTATTTAAGACTATCATGATATGTTTTGACCTTGAAGTGCCTATCTATTAGGTAAGGAAGCCATTTATTCAATGCATGTAGTATTGCCATCATTTCCTTCTCATAAATGGGTTTATGTAAGTCCTTTCCCTTGAGTGGTCGAATTTCAAAATCCAGGGGCCTTCCTTCTTGCATTAGGATAGCACCAATTCCATTTCCTGAGGCATCACATTCCACAATAAAGTTTTTTGTGAAGTCTGGAGTGGTCAAGACAGGAGCTTTTCACATCACCTCTTTAAGTTGTTCAAAAGATTTAGTTTCCTCTGGAGTCCATGAAAATGCATCCTTCTTAGTTAGTGTTGTTAAAGGTGCTGCTATTGTTCCATAGTGCCAAACAAACTTGCGGTAGTAACCTGTCAAACCCAAAAATCCTCTAATATTCTTCATTGTTTTGGGAATCGACCAGTCCATCATGGCCTTAATATTGTTAGGGTCTACCTTAACACCTTCATGAGATACAATATGACCCAAATACTCTACCTCCTTCACTCCAAAGAAACATTTGGATGGTTTGGCATATAGTTGTTTCTCCTTTAGTAGTTGTAGCACCTTGTCAACATGTTGCACATGATCCTCCCAAGACTTGCTATAGATTAGTATATCATCAAAAAATACTAACACAAATTTTCGAGGGAAGGGCTTGAAAATTAAATTCATCAACCCTTGGAATGTGGAAGGTTCATTTGTAAGGCCAAAATGCATGACCAAAAATTCATAATGGCGTTCATGAGTGCGGAATGTTGTTTTTGGGATATCTTCTTCCTTCATTCTAATATGAGGATACCCTAAACAAAGATCCAATTTTGTGAAATAGATTGCTTCATGTAGTTCATCTAACAATTCATCAATGAAGGGAATATGAAACTTATCTTTAATAGTGATATTGTTGAGCTCTCTATAATCTGGACACATATGCCATGAGCTATGTTTCTTGAATACCATTACCACTGGTTCAGAGTAAGAACATTTGCTACGTCTAATAATTCCATCCTCTAACATTTCTTCAACCATGCACTCAATTTCACTCTTCTGGGCATAAGGGTATCTGTATGGCCTAATGTTAGGAGGAACACTCCCAGGAATTAGGTGAATTTTATGATCATGATTTTGAGTGGGTGGAAGACCTTTGGGAATATCTTCAAATACTTTGGAATGCTTATCAATGATCCCTTGGAGATCTTGAGGAATAGATGGCTTAGATGTTTGAACATCTAGTGAGCATAGTTGTGCAATAATGCCTTGATTCCCCTTTTTCAATAATTTTGTCATGCCATTAGAGATTATCACCTTACCAAGTTTCCCCGTGATACCTCTTAACTCAATTTCTTTTCCTTCCAATGAAAATTTCATGAAAAGTTCTGGAAAATTAAAAGCCATTGTTCCTAATGATTGTAACAATTGGATTCCTAGTACAACATAAACACCACCCATGGGTATAGAAATCATTGGACTATTCATTACATATTCCCCCATAGTAAGATTGATCTTATTTCATTTTCTTGAGCAATTGATAGTTCCTCCATCTGCAATCATTACTTGAAACTCTAGCACTGGATATACAAAGCAATTGAGCGCTTTGGCTAATTTATAGTGAATGAAATTATGAGTACTGCCAGAATGAATTAAGACTATTACCTTTTTATTTTTGATGTATCCTTTGATCTTGAGGGTTTCAGGAGTGCTAATTCCAGCCAATGCATTACACGATATCATGGGAGTCAACTCTTCAGATGAAATTGCTTCTATGTTTTCATCTTGAGATGGTTCTTGTTCTTGTTCTTCTTCCTCTTCACAATCTATGTAGAATAATTTCTTCTCACCACACTTATGTCCCTTACTATACTTGTTGTCACAATTAAAGCATAAAACGTTTTCTTTTCTTTCCTTCAATTGTTGAGGTGCCAACCTTGTAGGTTGAGGTTTTTTAGAAGAAGGAGCATTATTCTCTCTATAGATGTTGGGATTGGTCCTTATAGTAGCCATAGCCATATTTTTACTCTCAACATTTCTTGCCACCTTAAATGCATTCCCCAATGATTTGGGTTCCCAAAGGTGAACCTCATGTTGATTGTTATCCTTTAAATTTCCTATGAATACATCAATCAAGTGCTCAAATTGAATATCTGTTACCTTTATATTCAATCTTTGGAAGTTCTCAATGTGCTCTGTAACTAAACCCTTTTTATTGACATTTATCAATTGGCTAAAGAAGGTATTTCTCCTTGTATCCTCATAGTGTTCTATCATTTCTTCCATGAAAATTGTCCAAGTGACGAGTGATTTGCGAGAACAAAGACATCAATACCATACAAATTGATTGGGTTCTAAATATAAAGAATCAATTCATAGCTTTTGTGTATGTGGCACATTATGTAGATCAAAGAATTGCTCCATTTGAAGTATCCATGTGATTGGGTCCTTGCCATCAAACTTCCTCATATCGATCTTAGGAATGTGGTTGGTCTTCAACCTAAAGTTGGAATTTCTCCATTCTTGATTCACCTTCCATGTTTCCTCATCATGAATTTCATGGGATACATTTTCACTTTCAGGTGTCCTCTCTATTATGAAATTTTCCAGTACTTCCATGATCTCCCCTTTTAAACCCTCCATCATCTCTTGTAGTTCATCTTTTGTTACTGTCTTCTTTTGAAAATCATTTATGTCCCTACGCATTTCTTCACCTTCATCAAGAGTCCATGTAGGATTATCTGGAGGCTTATTTGGTGGAGAAGTTCCCTTTTTGGGTGGCATGTTGGCCAAGTATCACATTTGAACCTTGATTTTTAGGTGGTTCTACTAGACAATATTTCTTCTGTTGTATCTCCAAAGTTTCGGCCCTTATGGGTATGAAAATTTATTTTTTGTAGTTCTCTAATATTTATTCCCTACAAATTGGATGTTCCAAGTGGAATTTATGGTAACTTCCCCACAAGTTGCTCATTTTGTATAGTGTGCCCCACACAAAATAATTGATATAAAATTATGAAACTCGTACCAGAAATACTAAATACTGTTCACTATCCAATGCAACTAGTATCACTTAATTTGGATACTCTAGGAAGAAGTTATGTTTTTTTACCTGGAACACCTTCTTGAGACTAGTCAATATGACTAGTCAGATACCCTACCTTCCACATGGTGTATCTACAAATTTAAGACGACGCAAAAGTTGAACATTTTACCATAGATACCTTACTAATTTATGTGAATATCCTATGGATTTTAGGGCCTGAAATGTTACAAAAAAATTTTTATAGAAAAAATTCCGCAATGACTCAGTTCAGGATGATTCCAGAACCCTATCTTGCACAGGTTGTATCTACGAAATTATAAGGCCTCAGGAGATGAAATTTTAACCCAACATACCTTGATCCATCTAATAAATATCATCTAAGTCGTTCCTTCTAAAAGTTTGTATAAAACAATTTATAGTGAAAATTCCAAGGTATCTCAGATGTAGCAGCGAAACCCCAAGACCTTGAGCTTTGATACCATATGTTAAGAACCAAATATCAATATAGCATAGAAAAACATTAGAAAAAGTACTCAAAACCTTGAAAAAGAGATAAATTCAGATAATAAGCCTCTTCGAGTGGGAAACCTCCTTATGCCCACATAAATGTACAATTCCAAGATGATTCCAAATGAAAATGTCTCCTTGGTATATATAGGAGACTAGGAGGTATAATTACAACTAATGGAAAAAGACAACATAAATAAAATAACATTACTAATGTAATATACCCCAATTAAGGGGTAATGAGCCAATATTAGGGCTTAACACATGACCCCAACATCCTTTACCTAATCATCCTGAAAAATGGTTACCTAATTTTGATCCGGATTCTAAACAATCAGGTGAGGATCATATAAAACAAATTATGTTGGTTGTTAGACTTCGAAATGTATAACATGAAGATGTCGTATGTATGTTGTTTCCTTATACCTTTGAAGGAAATTCCTCCACATGGTACTTCGCAAAGAAGCCTCAAATTGTTGTTTCCTGGGATAGATTTGAAACCTTTTTCTTAGAAAATTTAAAAGATGACAAATATCCTGAAGTTTTAGTCATGGAGTTATCCAATCCAAAGATGAATCCCAAAGAAAAGTTTAAATACTTTAACCAAAGATTCCTTACACTAAAAAACAAGATCCCTATAGTTTCTATGCCTGCAAAAAATATGATTGTTACTTATTATGCTAAACCTTTACATCATACTACAACCATGTGGGTTAAAAGGTCCAAAATGAATATTTTGTTAGAATATTTTGAAGAAGCAGTTCTCATCGAAAAGGACATGCTCATCTTGAAGGATAACACAAATACTGAAACTCAGTCAACTTCTTCTTCCAAGAAGAATATAGAAATTCTTACCAAACCACCCTCAAATAAGAAAGATCAGGAACCCATAGATATGGAAAGTTTGCAAAAAGACTTTCAAAATTTATCCAACCAAGTTCTAGATCTAAAAAGATATGCAAATGTTAACAAAAGATTTCAAATGACAAAGGCATCACATTTGTCAGTTTTTCAAAGAATCAATGTTGATGTTAAGCCATCTGATATGAAAATCATTCAACTAGATAGAACTATAGTTACTGTGGTTGGGTAGCTTAAAGATTTTTTGATCAGGTTATCATTCAATCTGAAATTACATCAGTTGATTGACATAGTAGTAGCAGCCATTCCAGAAGTGTATTGTATGTTCCTCAGCAAGGATTGGTCTAAAAAACTTCATGGTTATTTTTCTACAGATTGGTCTCACTTTTGGTTGCCACTCAATGGTCAACCAAACAAACTTTAGGTAAACAAGGAATGCTATCTGAAATATACAGTCACAGATATGGATGATCCAAATAAACATTTTGTCCCAAGTGTGAATGCATTAGAAGATTAAGGTATGGATACCTTCTTTGGGATTTTTTTTGCTGAAATATCTACTATTTCAAACCATGATCAATAATTTGAAATATCAATATTCACTCAAGTAATGGCCCCATATCATGTTGAAAATATTGTAGATAGTTGTGAGAGAAATCAAATTTGGTCTTTGTACTTTGATGGGTCCAAATCAGGTGAAGGAGAAGGTGTGAGTTGTTTATTGATATATCCCAAAGTTAATAAGATGATCATTTCTTGTATATTAGAATTTGATTACACAAATAATAAAGAAAAATATGAATCTCTCTTGCAGGGACTCAAGAAAGTCATTGACCTTCAATTTGTAACATCTCGCTCTGGCGCACTGAGAAAACTTATTCTTTGAGGACACTTGCTCGCAGGTGATCTGGACTTTTATGATGTTAAAACATTTATCCTTGATTATGATGCATTATGATAGATGACATGATGTTTTACTGCTTTGACGTAGACAGGTGCTTTGACTTAGTTTTATTGAATGTGTAGGGTTTTGGACCTTGAGGATGTAGAGGCATCGGTGGAACCCCTTGGACTCCGAATTGAGTTAGGGAGTGTGCTATTTGGGTTGATTTATTTACTGTGATATTTCATTGATATGATGATATGATTTTGACATGTTCTAACACGATTGTTGATGATGCAGGTTGACGATAGCTTGCCGACCAGACTCACATATGGAGTAAAGGGGCCACACACGATTTCCACAGAGGTTGAGGGAGAGGTGTGGATAGTAGCCCTGCCACAACCTACTAGCACTCCCGCCATGGCTCAAACTGTAGGTTAATGATTACCTAGTTCGAGAGGATCCACGATGTCGTGAGGGAAAACTGTGACAGTTGCTCACGATGATTCTAAGGAGCGCGCAATAAGGCGGGGGCCTTATTCCTTAGAGCCCTTAGTCTCCCACAAGTTCACTTGGTGGAGTGTTGACTCCAGGGGTTATAGATGTCTACCAATCAGTCAAGTTGGTGAGTGGCACCCTTGGAGCACGTGGTTCATCCTGAAGGGCATGTTGCAGAAAGAAACACGAGAAGCGAGTGGCACCCTTGGAGCATGTGGTGCATCCTGAAGGGCACGTCATGCAAAGGAAACGAACAAGGCTACTGGCACCCTTGGAGCACGTGGTGCATCCTGAAGGGCACGTCGCATTGATGTTGATGAAGGACACAAACCTAAATAGCCCTAAGACAATAACGCCGTAAGAAATCCTTAAACAACTTCCCTAACCCGGTGTCGCCCAGTTCAGAATCTAAGTCCTAAGTCTAAAACTTTTCTAGGGTAAACATTTAGCCTAACCTTAAGAAAAAGACCCCAGAATAAAAATAACAATTTAAGCAAAAACCCACTTAAGTAATAGTTGGGTCTTCATAAAATTCTTGCGGTAATGACGAGGGTAAGAATTAAATTAAAACTAATGGTTTTAAAATTTTACAAAGAAGAAATTATTTCTTAACTTGTGGAAGTACAAAGATATTAAATTAATAATAAAGGGGAAGGATTTAATAATGCAACTACCATTTTGGGCTTTAATAAAAAGGGGAAAGAAGGGAATAATAAGAACTAGGAAACTAAGTAATGGAGGAAACTTATTAAAGGAAAGATGGGAACTTATGGTAAAAAACAAGGTCAACATAGTAAGGAATCTACAATTAAGAACCTGCTAATCTGAGCTAATTTAGTAACATCTTTTATTTAGGAAAGTATTTAAAACATGTAAGGGGATCTAGGAACACCTAGGAGTAAATTTAGGAGCAACTCTAGGTGGGTGAGGGATTTGAGACAATTAATAAATTTAAAGAAAATATTTATTGGAGAAAAGAGGGGGATGGCCGACACTTGTGTGATGGAGAATATTCATAATATTTTATTGAAACTTAATCAAAATTTGATTTAGGAAAGTTGGTGGGTCTCAAAAACTCTATAAAAGAAAAACAAGATGAGGAGGAAAGGGGATCGGTTATTAGCGTAACGTTACGCTGCCGGATTTGTGACTTGACTGATTGCTTGTGGGGAGTTGGGATTTTCCAGCTCGGATTGGAGTGGTAGCTCAGCCTCGTGAGGTGAGCTGGGAAGCTAGACTTACCATCTAGATTTGTGTGGCCCCTTTGTAGCTCGAGGGGCTAAGGGGGAAGCAGAGTACCCCTAGTGATTGGCTGGGAGGTACCGGTGTAGTCTCTACGGTCAGCGAGTAGGAGCGGGACAAAGCGCACGGACAATGCTTGGAGCAGGAAAAAGGCAACGGTACGCCCTTTAATTTTGCAGAGTAGATTGCTTAAGATTTAAGCCTGGTTGTCTTGTTGATTTAAAATAAAAAATAAAAAAATGGTTAAACGTTTTAAGGTTCCGTCTGAATTTGATTGAAATTATTTCATGGTTGAAGGTTGGGTGTTTGCATTTAGAATGGAAGCATTTTCTTTTTCTAGAATATTTAGTTCGCTATATTACTAATGAAACCTCGGTTGTCATTCAATAACCCTCCTTGTCCCATGTCGTTGCATTCCCCTTACTTTTCATTCTTAATTTTTTTTTTCCATTGGCCACTTCTCATGTATAAAGGGATAACTTAGTTTTGTACTGATGGTTCTGGCAGTTTGAGTTTGCGCTGTTACCCTTCCTGGAAAATCAAAACATGAGTATTACTCCTGGAATTTTTTTTGTTGAAATTTTTGGATCTGAGTTTGTTCCGGCAATAGATAACACAACTGTTATTTCAAAAAAAAAGGATAATGAACTTCTCACTGCGCGCTGCTATATATCCCTGCATTTTCATTTTTTTTTTATCCCTGAGTTTTGTTGTTATTGCCTTCCTTGTGTGTATGGAGTTTATAGGTTAATAAGCTGTATGTATGGCGTTCAATTTCACAGTGGGCGTTTAACCTTTCAGCCATGGCGTTTTTACATTGCCGGGGCATTTTTATTTTCTGTTGGTATATTTACATTCTGTGGGCGTTATATCTTACTGTGGGCATTGTATTGCTATCAGCGTTGTTTTAATGTGGGCATTTATATGTGACTGGGCATTCTAATCTCTTTGGGGGCGAATTCATCTCTGTGGGCATTTTTTTTTATTTTTCTATGGGAGAATTCATTTGACTGTGGGCGTTTTCCTTATTTACAGTGGGCATTTCATTTTTGTGGGAATTTCGTTTATAAACTACTGTCATTTCATTTTATAAACTCTGTCATTTCATTTTATAAACTCTGTCATTTCATTTTGTAAATTACCGGAATTTGTATGGGCATTTATGGAGTTTGTTTTGCTTTTCTGGAGATCGCTTGGGCAACTATTGAATCCGTTTTCTTTTCTGGAATCTGTATTGGCATTTATGGAGTTCATTTTGCTTTTCTAGAGATCGTTTTGGCACCTTTTGAATTCGTTTTGACATTCTAGAATTCGATTTGTGGGGTTGAATTCGTTTTACATTGTGCTGTAATTTCGTTGGCTGTATTGGCTTTCCGTCCTGGTAAAATCATTCTGGCAGCAAACGGTGAACTTCGATTGTAAGATCTACTAGAAATATTATTATTTATTACTCCTTCCAGCCTGTTATAATGCTAATTTAACTTTATTTGACAGCATTTTATAACGCTCTTTCAACTTTTATTGACAGCATGTTATAATGTTATTTTATTTCTGGATGTCCTCATTACTCATTTACATTGTTTCTCGAAGAGGACAGCTATACTCGAGCAAATGAAACCTGTAGTATTGTTTATATAACAACTTTTTATAACCTACGGTTGACCCAAAGTCCAATGCCTAAGGCAACCGACCAAGTGGCCTTTGAATTTCTTAAACTGAATCTTTTCTATCTCCCTAATCTGTTATGATGTCTCCATAAGGGAGCACCTATTCTATTTTATGACCTGATTTGGAGTATTCCTTGTTGTCCTCTTGTGTGCTCATATTCCCTTATACCTTTATGTCTAGAATCAATTTAGGAATATTTCTATAACAGACATTTGAAGGATGGCCTGTTATTGACATTTTAGGGTAATGCTGCCCACCTATAGTCATTATTTTGGAAAGAAGAAAGAAATAATAAAATTTAATGATATCAAGGGAAATGAAATTGTTTTCATTGGGTCCGGCAAATACCTATATCCAACATGTAGAAAGTAATTTAGTTTTCTTCTATTTTAACTAATGTCGCTTTTCTTCTTTTTCAATTAAACAATAATATCCTTCATTTGACTTTTATCATTCTATGGTGTTATAAGGTGGATCTTTTATTTACCTTAAGAAGGGACTATTTATTTAATTATTTATTAAAGAAGGAGTGGATTTGTGTACTCAATTGAGGAAGGAAACTGTTTATGTAATTACATCATTATTGTAAACTGTAAAGATAGTGTCATTATGATATATTGTTTTTAATCATGCGAGAGTAAGGATCGTGTAGCATAAACTAAAAGGTAATGTTCGGGTAAGAAGCTTATCAATGTAATGGTGGTTATTTTAATTGCTAAGTTATTGAAATAATATGTCATGGCATTGGTACCTTGCCGAAATCTCTTGTCATTGTAATATGTGTGGAGTAATTTCAATATAATATATTGTTGCAATATGTAAAGGTAATGTTAGTTCCTTATAAAATTAAATGAAATGTTAGTATTAGATATCATAAAATGTGATGACATTGTCATTTTATTATAATGCTAAGGAATTTTAGCATTTTGATGACTTATAAAATGAAGGGTACCTTGAACTAAGTACCATAAATTATTAAGATTTAGTAAATGAGGAAAGTTGTTCATTTTTAAATAATGTTGAACTTGGTTGTTCATTGTCGGAATCCTTTGTCACGCACCTTCCGTAAAGGACATAGTTTTTCATCTTATTAATGTTGTAATTGATTGTGATCAGTTATTTGCGTGGTCTGCTTGTGTCGGGCGGGATGTAGACACCTCCATGTAGCCTAGTATATAAGTCTGTGTGTGTGATTATTTTTGTGTAAAGAATCTTGTGCCGTATCAAGAGTCTCGGGCCCTTTAAAGGCAGGATTTCCACTCTTGCAACACACCTGACGGAGATTACTAGTTTCTGCCTGAGCAGTCGGCCAGGAGCCTATTTGACCTTCTCTCTCCCCGAAGTAGAGAACTAAGATTAAACACCCTGCTTTCCTGTGCAGAAATAGTAAAATCTACTACTATGGGTTCTTCCTTCTATGTTCGTACTATGCATAACCCAGTATGTCATTAAATGTTTGCGTTTGGTGCCTTATGTCTATGATCGTTAATGCTTGCAGTTACTTGTTGTGTGCCTTGTGTCTTCTTGTTGTGATCATCGTGGTTGCGTCTTGTTAGTCGTCGGGTGGTGACGTAGAGTCAAGTGTGTCTATTCCTTTTTACACGAGCGCACACACCTTAAACCAAAAAAAAAAATTGCACCTATTATCAGAGTTGTGTCGTAACGAGGAGGGTCGTTACATATGGTATCAGAGCCAGGTTCGACCCGCGACTTGGGATTCGCTTTGGCTTTCGTTGACATGAGTTGATTTTATTATACTATTGCTGATTGAGTTGATTGTGTGCGTGCAGGTAATCATGGTTAGAGGATGCCACGGAGGCAGATGATGGGGTGCTAGGGGAGGAGGCGCGACGCCTCCAATAGCATCCATGCCTGAGGGGTCTAACCCCCAGGGAGGCGAGCAGGTTCTTGGACAGGAGCAGATAGTGGTTGGCGATGTTGTTGGGATGATGAGATCTTTTTAGCGCATGTTAGAGGCACTGATCATTCGATTGGATAGAGACGAGGCCAGGGCACTGGCACCTGCTGCGGTTCCACCATGCCCACCGACCGTTACAGGTAACGTTCACCGTGAACTTGATAAGGTTAAATTTCTCGAGATCTTTGGTACCCCGGATGGCGTCGATGTCGAGGCATGGTTGGAGAACATGGCGATGTGCTTCTGCAAGATACCAGATATATAAAATATGCAAAACAGAAATAAAATGCTAGAAATGGAAAAATAATAGTAAAATATCCAGCATAATCTTCACAATACATAGAAATAAGTTGCGAAATAGTAATAGAAAAGCACTTTGATTTAGAAAGCAATGTTCACAGGCCTCTTCGAGGGGGCAACCTACAGTCAAGCAGCGCTATGTTACAATAATCTCCAAGCTAGGGTTTTCATACCCTCGACTCTTATTTATAGTAAATATGTCTATTAAGAGAAGCATCTAGAGGAAGATCCTTCTAGAAGCGAAAGCTTCAATTAGGTCTTCTTACATCCGCCATATTCTATTTTATTGAAAGGTCTTATTAATATTGACCTTTATTACATCCGAATACATTGATCTACCTATGTGCGGGTTAGGACATTAACATGTCCGCCCCCTTAAAAACAGCCTTCTCCTCAAGGCTTGAGATGTGGAAACTGCTGCAGAATTGTAGCTGGTTCCCAAGTGGCATCTGCTAGAGTCATATCTTTCCATTGTATGAGCACTTCCTTGATGGTTCTCTGACGTAGGCGACACTCCCGCTAGTCCAAAACTGCTTCTGGTTGTAGCCAAATGGATCCTTCTTCAGCTAACTCTAGGAGGTTGGTTTGAATTTGGCACCTGGTTCCAATCACCTTCTTCAAGCATGAAACATGAAAAACAGGATGTAGCTTTGACTGACTGGGCAGAGCTAACTGATATGCAACTTGTACCACACGCTTTAGAACTGTGTAAGGGCCATAAAACTTGGGTGCTAGCTTTTGACACTGCTTGGCCTTGAGGGAAGTTTTCTTATATGGTTGCAGTCGCAGAAACACCTAATCCCCTTCTACAAATTGACGTTCTGAGCGACCTTGATCTGCTTGCTACTTCATTCTATTATGGGCCATGACCAAGTTCTCTTTAAGGGTACGAAGAATATCCTCTCGAACTGTAAGTGTTTGGTCAACCGCCTGGACCTTCGAGGTACCCGATAAGTATGAGAGAACTGACGGTGGCTTCTGTCCATACATTGCTTCAAAAGGAGTCATGCGAGTGGCTATATGGTATGTAGTGTTGTACCACCATTCGACGAGGGGTAACCATTGAGCCAACTGGTGTTGCTTTTCATAGGAAAAGCACCTAAGATATGTTTCCAAACACTTGTTGATGACTTACATTTGACCATCTGTCTGGGGATGATAAGCTGAGCTGAGATGCAATTGTGTGCCTTGTAGCTTAAACAGTTCCTGCCAAAAATTGTTTGTGAAAGTTGGGTCTCGATCAGAAACAATAGAGTTTGGCATGCCATGAAGCTTGAAGACCTGATCCATGAAAATTTGGGCCACCGTGGATGCAGTAAATGGGTGATGAAGAGCACAAAAATGAGCATACTTTGAAAGGCGATCCACCACCACCATTATCACTTATTTATTCCCCGATTTGGGTAAGCCTGTAATAAAGTCCATATAGATATCCTTCCAAATAGCAGGGGGAATCGAAAGCGGTTGGAGGGTGCCTGGAGATTTGACTGTTTCTCCCTTGTTGCGTTGACATACCTCACATTCAACCACAAAATGACGGATGTCGTGTTTCATACCCTCCCAGAAAAAAGAACGTTTAACTCGGTCATATGTTTTGGTGAATCCTGAGTGCCCTGTTGTGGGTGTAGCATGAAGCTCAGAGAGTACCATGGATTTGAGCTTGTATTTTNCCTTGTTGCGTTGACATACCTCACATTCAACCACAAAATGACGGATGTCGTGTTTCATACCCTCCCAGAAAAAAGAACGTTTAACTCGGTCATATGTTTTGGTGAATCCTGAGTGCCCTGTTGTGGGTGTAGCATGAAGCTCAGAGAGTACCATGGATTTGAGCTTGGATTTTTTACTTAAATACAAGCGACCTTTGTATCGAAGCTCATCCTGAAGCCAGGAGTACCCCGGGGGAGCCTGCGCCTTGTTCTGCAGTTGTTGGATCAAATGAAAACTTTTGGGGTCTTGCAGCCATTCCTGGTGCACAGCTTGCAGCCAATCAAGTACAATGAAGGAAAGAGAAAAAAGGGATCCTTCATCTTCGTATTTCCTAGACAGTGCATCCGCCACGACATTGTCTTTGCCCTTCTTGTAAATGATCTCATAATCATATCCAAAGAGCTTAGTGACCCATTTTTGTTGCTCCTGGGAGGAAATGCATTGTTCCAAAAAGTACTTGAGGCTTTGATGGTCTGTCTTAATTTGGAATCGTTGCCCCAAGAGATAAGGAAGCCATAGTTCAACTGCATGCAGAATCGCCAACATTTCTTTTTCATAAATGGGTTTGCCTAGATTCTTTTCAGACAGTTGTTTTCTAGTGAAAGCCAAAGGTCGACCCTCTTGCATAAGGACAGTGCCAATTCCTTTCCCTGAGGCATCGCATTCCAACACAAATGTCTTTGTGAAGTCGGGAAGGGCCAAAACCGGAGTGGTGCACATGGTCATCTTCAGAGTTTGAAAAGATTGAGTAGCTGCTGGGGTCAAAGTGAAAGAGTTCTTTTTAAGGAGATCCATGAGAGGCACTGCAATCTTTCCATAGTTCTTGACAAACTTGCGATAATACCCCGTGAGGCCAAAAAATACACGCAATATTTTGAGAGTGTTAGGGTGCGGCCAATCTTGCATAGCTTCAATCTTTTTCGGGTCCACCCTGATGCCATCCTTGCCCACTAGATGAACCAAGTATTCTACTTCGGATGCACCAAAATCACATTTGGACTGTTTCAGGAAAAGCTGGTGCTAAGAGAGTAGGCTGAGAACTTGATCCACATGAATCAGATGGTTTTTCCATGTCTTTCTATATATGAGTATATCATCAAATAAAACTAAGACAAAATGACGGAGAAATTGGCAGAAGACATGGTTCATGAGGCTCTGAAAGGTGGAGGGGGCATTACACAACCCAAAGGGCATGACCAAAAACTCGTAGTGGCCCTCATGGGTGTGAAAGGCCATCTTGGGAATGTCAGACTCTTTCATACGGATCTAGTGATAGCCTGAGCGAAGATCAAGTTTGGTGAAGAATTGGGCACCACTCAGTTCATCCAGGAGGTCATCAATGACAGGAATGGGAAATTTGTCTTTGATGGTGAGTTTATTGAGAGCACGGAAGTCAGGACNCTTTCTTTAGTACCATGACGACTAGAGATGAGTAAGGGCTTGTACTAGGATGGATGACTCCAGCAGTAAGGAGTTCCTGGACCATTTTTTCAATTTCATTCTTTTGTGCAAAGGGGTGGCGATAGGGACGTATGTCGGGGGGGAGGATTCCTGGGACAAGGGGAATGGAATGATCATGGACACCGCGAGAAGGAGGGAGCCCTTGGGGAGTGGAGAATACTGTATGATGTTTGGAAAGGAGGGCTTGGAGGTCTTGGGACACGAGTGGGATCTCTGTGGCTTCTATGGCGTGGAGTTGGGCTATGACACCCCAATGACCTTTTTTGAGAAATTTTTCCATGCGATGAGAACTGATGATTTCAGAAGAACCCGCAGTGATGCCTTGAAATTTATGTTTGTGGCCTCCTTGGTCAAATTGCATGGTTAAGTTCTAAAAGTCCATGAGAATGGGACCCAAGGTTCTGATCCATTCGGCACCCAACACAATGTCGCAACCTCCCATGTCAATAGCAAACATATGGGATTTGAGATGGTAGTCACCTATTTGGAGACACACATTTTCACAGCGTCCGCCACATTTCACAGAGCCACCATTGGCAATCATGATTTGGAAATTATTGACAGCATGGATATAACAATGGGTTTCTTGGGTGATGCGGCGATGAATAAAATTGTGGGTGCTTCCACTATCAACCAAGATGATGACTTTTCGGTGCTTGATGTAACCGATTAGCTTGAGAGTTTGGGGGGCAGAGAATCCAGTGAGGGCATTGAGGGAAATGATGGGTTCCTCTTCGGGAGGGTTAGAGGGAGGGTTTATGTCAGAAATTTCTGGTGACTCAGGAAGAGGGGGGTTGTCAACATCTTCTTCCTGAATATCTTCAAAGATGGCCATAAAGAGCTTTTGTTCCTTACATTTGTGGCCTAGGAAATATTTGTCATCACAATTATAACAGAGGCCTTTGAGTTGGC
>JASDQU010103735.1:66448-78372 GCA_032191745.1 Picea mariana
TTGAGGCCACTGATAAAACACTCTCGAAAGAAAGCATCAGTCATGCCCTCTGTTTGAAAGGCCAGACGCTCAAATGCAGCTATGAAGTCTTCGACTGTGCCTGATTGCTTCAATTTTGTCAAACGGCCAAAATGGTTGGTGTCAGTGTCAAAGGATTCATAAAGCTCAGCAACAAATTAGGTCCAAGCAATATACCTTTGACGGAAAGTTTTTCTCCATTGCCACCATTTCCATCGTTCTTGATCTAGATGGAGAACACCATACCGGAGTTTGTCCAAGTCATCTATAATGTTGTAGAGAGAGAAATAATGTTCCATTTGTGTGACCCAACCAGTGGGGTCCAAGCCATCAAATTTGGTTACATCCACCCGCGGAAGGCATATGTCCCCTTGAAAGTGATGGGGTTGAAAGGAATGGGAAGAAGTTTCACCTTCAGTCTTTTTATGTGCATCAGGAAAAGAGTCATTGAGAGGGATTTTGAGCTTGGTGTAGATTGATACAATGACAGTTTCAAGTTCTTGTTTGACTTCTGCCATGGCGGACTGCATGGCTACATTGACAGATGCATTTATGGAGGCATCACGGGAGGCAATAGTAGCACTGAGTTGTTGCACTTCTTGTTGGGTCTTAAGGAAACCGGCTTCCAAGGTGTTGAGGCGAGACTCATGTTCTTGGCTACGTGTATGGGCCATGAGGATGGGTCAACTGGGAAAGGGAGCGGGTGGGGTCAGAAATTTTTGCAGAAAAATGATATGGATGAAAGTGATAATGGAGAAGAGATGAATCTAATGGAATAGGTCTCAAATAATGGTGAAAAATGGGTGAACTGAAAAGGGAGTGGGCGGGGTCAGAAATTTTTGTAGAAAAATGATATGGATGAAAATGATAAGGGAGATGAGATGAATCTAATGGAATAGGTCTCAAATAATGGTGAAAAAAATTCCAGACTTTATTTTATTTATTTATTTATTTATTTTTTTACAGCTACGGGGTTATGCTTTCGTCTGAAGAAGGTTGCAGTGCTGAAATCTCCAAATTTTGAACCAGAGAGTATTTACTTAGCAACTCAAACACAGATGTGAGTCAATAGATCTCACCGGTTTAATTTGTTTGTGTTGTTGTTTATGTTCCCCAAGGGTTAGGTATTCAAGGGTTCTACAGACAAGGGTTTGCCCTGTGCTATAGCTCTCCGATATATGTGCGGGGTCCAACAGTAGTACTCGGCCCAATATCTCAGGGCACTAACTAAGGAGGATAGACCGTACCCTTAGCCGTACTACCCAACAACCCAGGTACTAGAGAGTATCTTCCCGAGTGCTGTTCTCGGTGACACTATAGTAGTCCAGCGGCCGATAGGTTTATCTAAAGAGGGCTTCAAGAAATCTATGTCGATCTGTACACAGGTGTTGTCTGATGCGCTACCACTCGAAGGGGTACCAACAGGGGTTACAAGGGTGGCCAACAGATGTGCGCTTAAGAACCACTTGTATTTCCTGCGTGTATGAATCCCACAACCATGGGTTTATGCACGTAACGACAGATCTCTGTGGCTTAAAGACGCCGGAATACGTCTCTACCCTGAAAAAAAATACCCACAATTTCTGCCAAGGAAAGTGCTCTGATACCACTTGCAAGATACCAGACATATAAAATATGCAGAACAGAAATAAAATGCTAGAAATGGCAGAATAACAGTAAAATATCCAGCATAATCTTCACAATACACATAAATAAGTTGCGAAATAGCAATAGAAAAGCACTTTGATTTAGAAAGCAATGTTCACAGGCCTCTTCGAGGGGGCAACCTCTAGTCGAGCAGCGCTCTGTTACAATAATCTCCAAGCTAGGGTTTTCATACCCTCGACTCTTATTTATACTAAATATGTCTATTAAGAGAAGCATCTAGAGGAAGATCCTTCTAGAAGCGGAAGCTTCTATTACGTCTTCTTACATCCGCCTTATTCTATTTTATTGAAAGGTCTTATTAATATTGACCTTTATTACATCCGAATATATTGATCTACCTATGTGTAGGTTAGGACCTTAACAGCTTTGCACTTCGCGATTATACCTCCAACATGAAGGTCTACATGGCGGTCTTCCAATTGAAGGGGAGCGCTCTACTATGGTGGAAGACGCTCCTATCCCAATTCAACATGGTCGTTGAAGACGTTTCATGGGAATTGTTCAAGGAACGGTTCCGAGAGAGGTACCTTTCAGAGGAATTCATTGAGCGTCAACTCAATGAGTTCAACGCATTACGACAGGGAGGTCGTACGGTGCCCGAGTACGAGGCACGTTTCATGGAGCTGCTCCGGTATGCTTCCCACCTTAACACAGAGAAACTCAAGGTCAACCGGTTCGTGTTTGGCCTTAACAACAGCCTGCGTGCAAAGGTTAGGATCTTGATTCCTCAAACCTTGCACGACATTGTCCAAAAGGCCCTCATAGCAGAGGAGGAGCTTATCAGTGGGGGTTAGACCAGGACTCCAGCGAGACCCGTAGGGCAGGGTTCATCTGGTACACCACAGCATCAGACACCAACGAGGCATACGCCGAGATATCGTGGCTTCCAGAGAGGATCCACTTTCACTACACCCAGACGACCGTCTCCTCAGTAGTGAGCACCTTATCGGGGACCAAAGCATCAACAACAGCGTCACCCGCAGCAGCAGCAGTTTAGGCCAGTTCAGCAGAGCAGACCAAGGTTCCAGGCCAGTGGGCCATCATCTTCTACTTCAGGTACCAGGACTACTGGGCCAAAGAAGGGGTGTTGGACGTGTGGGGAGCCACACTACCAGTGCGATTGTCCTTTGGAGAGGACCAGGGCGTCTGGATCAGCCGGACCCACTAGAGTGGGAGATATGGGCAAGGCCCATCGGATTCATACAGCGGTGAATAACCGCTAGGCAGAGCACTAGTCGATTGTGCTCAAGACGACAGGTACTGTCGCTGACCAGACCCTTAGTATTTTGATAGACCCTGGTGCTACTGAGAGTTTCATTTCTGGTGCAGTGCTAAAAAGGATTAAGGTAAAGGCAGTCAAACAGGATGAGTTCAGCTTCGTAGATATGGCTTCAGAAGCCAAACAGAAGGTTGGAGGAAAGGTTACGGGCTGTGCCCTTAACCTAGGAGAGTTTGGCACAAGGGTCAACTTGTACGTCACGATCTTAGGATCTTATGACGTCGTGATTGGTATGGATTGGTTGGAATCGCATGAGGCGATACTCAACTGTAAGACGAAACGGTCGAGATTGGTTGATGATGAAGGACAGAGACATGTGATTGTAGGACGAAACCAGGGAGTTTCCCTGAGGTTCGTCTCTTCCTTACAGTTACAGAAGAGTATGCGCAAGGGCTGCAAGCTTCATGCGATCCAAGCGCTAAACGAAAAGGGAGTAGTGGAAGGTCTAGAACACCTTCCGGTGGTGAAGGAGTTTGCGGACATGTTTCCAGAGGAGTTACCTGGGATGCCACCGAAAAGGGAATTGGAGTTTACCATAGACCTAAAACCAGAGATCGAACCGATAGCAAGAGCGCCTTATCGGATGTTGACCCTGGAGTTGCAAGAGCTGAAAATGCAACTGAAGGAGTTGTTGGACCTGGGACTGATACACCCTAGTGTGTCACCATGGGGTGCACTAGTTATTTTCATATGAAATAAGGACGGGTCATGGAGGATTTGCATTGACTACCGTCAACTGAATAAGGCTACGATCAAGAATCAATATCCCTTACCAAGAATTAATGATTTGTTCGATCAAATGAAGGGTGCGATGGTGTTCTCCAAGATCGATTTGCGATCAGGGTATCACCAGTTACGGATCAAGGAGGATGACGTCCCTAAGACCGCCTTTAAGACGAGATTTGGACATTACGAGTTTACTGTTTTACCATTTGGACTGACAAATTCCCTAGGGGTATTCATGAGTTTGATAAACGGGGTGTTCCGCGAGTACTTGGACAAGTTCGTCCAAGTATTCATTGACTATATCTTGATCTACTCTAAGACGACAGAGGAGCATGACGAGCACTTGCGCTTGGTACTACAGTGTCTACGAGAGCACAATTTGTATGGGAAGTTGTCCAAATGCTCTTTTTATCAATCAAGGATTCACTACTTAGGGCATGTCATCTCCGGCGAAGGTATCGTTGTGGATCCAACCAAGGTTGAGGCTATTATGGAATGGCCTGCGCCGACGAATGTCACAGAAGTGCATAGTTTTATGGGTTTAGTAGGATACTATCGACGGTTTGTCGAGGGATTTTCGAAGATAGCAAATCCGATCATGGAATTCCAGAAGAAAAATAAGAAGTTTGTTTGGACTGAGAAATGCGCGGAATCATTTTGGAGGATTAAAGAGTTGTTGACAACAACGCTGATACTAAAAGTCCTTGACATGGATGCAGACTTCTTGGTATGCACTGACGCATCCAAGGAAGGTTTAGGCAGAGTCTTGATGCAAGACGGATGAGTGATTGCTTACATTTCGAGGAAAATGAGAAGGCATGAGGAGAACTACGCGACGCACGATTTGGAGCTATTAGCCATCGTATATGCCTTGAAGGTTTGGAGACACTACCTTGTTGGATGAAAATTTGAATTAAGGACTGATCATTGTGGACTACAACACATTTTTACGTAAAGAGACCTAAACGCGTGACAACGACGTTGGTCGGAATTGCTTAGCGAGTACGACTTTGAGATTACTTACCTAAAGGGAACAATGAACCAAGTGGCAGATGCTTTGAGTCAGAGGCCATGCATCTTTTTGGTGTTGCCTCTTCAAACGAATCTACGTGAGAAGATTCTCACTTTACAGCGTGACGATGACTGGTACAAAGAAGTCGAGGATTTTATCGGACAAAACATAATGATGGTACCATGATATGAGGGATTTTCTTTTGATAGCGATGGGTTATTGAGGTTTAGAGGTCGGATTTACGTACCGCCTAACGACGAGTTGAGGATGTTGATCCTGAGCGAGGCTCATAGAGAAGTAGACCTTAAACCCTTATTCTTCTGGAAGGGAATGAAGGCCGACATAGTCAACTTTGTGGCTAGATGTCTAGAGTTTCAGCAAGTAAAGACTGAACATAGACACCCGACAGGATTAATTCAACCACATGCCATTTCGGAATCGAAATGGGATGTTATTTCGATGGATTTTATCATTGCATTGCCACTGACGGCAAGGAGACATGACTCAATTTTTGTAGTAGTAGACACTTTGACGAAGAGTGCTCACTTTATTCCTGCATGTACGATGTATTAGGCACCTAACATAGCGAGATTTTTCATCAGTGAGTTTGTGAGGCTACATGGCGTGCCTAAAAAGATTATATCCAATCGAGGATCGGTGTTTACTGGACGATTTTGGACAAGTTTCCAAGAGGCCTTGGGAACCCAACTTAATTTTAGTACTGCGTATCACCCAGAGACTGACGGACAGACCGAATGAACGAACCAAACCATGGAAGACATGTTGCGCATGTACATGATGGACCAACAAAAGCGTTGGGAGGAATTCTTGCCTCTGGTAGAGTTCGCTTACAACAATAGTTACCAGAGCACCATAAAGATGGAGCCTTTTGAGTTTCTTTATGGGTGACCGTGTCCGACGCCCTTGAGTTGGGATCAACTTGAGGATAGGGTCCTGGTGGGACCGAAAGCGATCCAAGAAATGGAAGAGCAAATGAAAACCATAAAACAGAGGATTAAAGAAGGGTAGGATCGACAGAAGAGTTATGCCAATGTGCACCGAGTCAACCGTAGTTACGAGGTTGGTGATCAAGTCTTCTTGCGGCTTAAACCACATAAGAGTTCGATCAAGTTTGGAAAGGGAGATAAACACTCTCCCAAGTTTGTGGGACCTTTCGAGGTTGTGGAGAGAAAGGGGCCCGTGGCCTGTTGACTAGCCTTGCCTGATTCTTTGAGGTGTATGCACGATGTTTTTCATGTATCTGTTTTGAGACATTATATTAGTGATCCTACGCATGTGATTGACATGAGTTCCTTGTAGGTATCGGACAAGGGAGCGCTCACGGCTGAGCCGGTCCGCATCTTATATCATCGCGTTCAATAGTTACGACGTCGAATGGTAGATCAGGTCAAGGTCCAGTGGGACAGCTATAGTCTGCACTCGACGACCTGGGAGGACGCATATGATATGCACCAACAGTTCCCCTTTTTGTTTGATAGATAGAATTATGATACTGTGGTACTTTTATTTCGACATTTATACTGAGAAAATTTCAGACGAAGTTTAGACCAAGAGGGGGTGTATGTAACATCCCGCTCTGGCGCACTGAGAAAACTTATTCTTTGAGGACACTTGCTCGCAAGTGATCTGGACTTTTATGATGTTAAAACATTTGCTCGCAAGTGATAGTAAGATGACATGATGTTTTACTGCTTTGACGTAGACAGGTGCTTTCACTTAGTTTTATTGAGTGTGCAGGGTTCTGGACCTTGAGGATGCAGAGGCATCGGTGGAACCCCTTATACTCCAGATTGAGTCAAGGAGTGTGCTATTTGGGTTGATTTATTTACTATGATATTTCATTGATGTGATGATATGATGTTGACATGTTCTGACACGATTGTTGATGATGCAGGCTGACAATAGCTTGCCGACCAGACTCACATATGGAGTAAATGGGCCACACACGATTTCCAGAGAGGTTGAGGGAGAGGTGTGGACAGTAGCCCTGCCACAGCTTACTAGCACTCCCACCGTGGCTCAAACTGTAGGTTAACGATTATCTAGTTCGAGAGGATCCACGATGTCGTGAGGACAGACTGCGACAGTCACTCAGGATAATTCTAAGGGGAACGCAATAAGGCAGGTGCCTTATTCCTTAGAGCCCTTAGTCTCCCATAAGTTCACCTGGTGGAGTGTTGACTCCAGAGGTTATAGATGTATACCAATTAGTTAAGTTGGCGAGTGGCACCCTTGGATCACGTGGTGCATCCTGAAGGGTACATTGCACAAAATAAACACAAGAAACGAGTAGCACCCTTGGAACACGTGGTGCATCCTAAAGGGCACATCGCGCAAAGGAAAGGAATGAGGCGAGTGGCACCCTTGGAGCATGTGGTGCATCCTGAAGGGCACATCACAGTGATGTTGATGAAGGAAAAAAACCTAAATAGCCCTAAGACAATAACACCGTAAGAAATCCTTAAACAACTTCCCTAACCCAGTGTCACCCAGTTCAGAATCTAAGTCCTAGGTCTAAAACTTTTCTAGGGTAAAAATTTAGCCTAACCTTAAGAAAAAGACCCTAGAATAAAAATAACAATTTAAACAAAAACCCGCTTAAGTAATAGTTGGGTCTTCATAAAATTATTGGGGTAATGACGAGGGTAAGAATTGAATTAAAACTAATGGTTTTAAAATTTTACAAAGAAGAAATTATTTCTTAACTTGTGGAAGTACAAAGATATTAAATTAATAATAAAGGGGAAAGATTTAATAATGCAACTACTATTTTGGGCTTTAATCAAAAGGAGAAAGAAGGGAATAATAAGAATTAGGAAACTAAGTAATGGCGGAAACTTATTAAAGGAAAGATGGGAACTTATGGTAAAAAGCAAGGTCAACATAGTAAGGAATCTGCAATTAAGAACCTGCTAATCTGAGCTAATTTAGTAACATCTTTTATTTAGGAAAGTATTTAAAACATGTAAGGGGATCTAGGAACACCTAGGAGTAAATTTAGGAGCGACTCTAGGTGGGTGAGGGATTTGAGACAATTAATAAATTTAAAGAAAATATTTATTGGAGAAAAGATGGGGATGGACGAAACTTGTGCGATGGAGAATATTCATAATATTTTATTGAAACTTAATAAAAAATGTGATTTAGGAAATTTGGTGGGTCTCAAAAACTCTATAAAAGAAAAGGAAGATGAGGAGGAAAGGGGATCGGTTATTAGCGTAACATTACGCTGCCGGATTTGTGACTTGACTGATTGCTTGTGGGGAGTTGGGATTTTCCAGCTCGGATTGGAGTGGTAGCTCAGCCTAGTGAGGCGAGCTGGGAAGCTAGACTTACCATTTGGATTTGTGTAGCCCCTTTGCAGCTCGGGGGGCTAAGGGGGAAGCAGAGTACCCCTAGCGATTGGATAGGAGGTACCGGTGTAGTCTCTACGGTCGGTGAGCAGGAGCGGGACGAAGCGCACGGTTAACTCTTGGAGCAGGAAAAAGGCAACGGTACACCCTTTAATTTTGCAGAGTAGATTGCTTAAGATTTAAGCCTGGTTGGCTTGTTGATTTAAAAATAAAAATAAAAAAATGGTTAAACGTTTTAAGGTTCCGTCTAAATTTGATTGAAATTGTTTCATGGCTGAAGGTTGGGTGTTTGCATTTAGAATGGAAGCATTTTCTTTTTCTGGAATATTTAGTTCGCTGTATTACTAATGAAACCTCGGCTGTCATTCAATAACCCTCCTTGGCCCATGTCGCCGCGTTCACGTTACTTTTCATTCTTATTTTTTTTTTTACCTTGGCCGCTTCTCATGTATAAAGGGATAACTTAGTTTTGTACTGATGGTTCTGGCAGTTTGAGTTTGCACTGTTACCCTTCCTGGCAAATCAAAACATGAGTATTACTCCTGGCATTTTTTTTGTTGAAATTTTTGGATCTGAGTTTGTTCCAGCAATAGATAACACAGTTGTTATTTCAAAAAAAAAGGAAAATGAACTTCTCACTGCGCGCTGCTATACATCCCTGCATTTTCATTTTTATTTTATCCCCGAGTTTTGATGTTATTGCCTTCGTTGTGTGTATGGAGTTTATAGGTTAATAAGCTATGTGTATGGCGTTCAATTTCACAGTGGGCGTTTAACCTTTCAGCCATGGCGTTTTTACATTGCCGGGGCGTTTTTATTTTATGTTGGTATATTTACATTCTGTGGGCGTTATATCTTACTGTGGGCATTGTATTGCTATCGGCATTGTTTTAATGTGGGAATTTATATGTGACTGGGCATTCTAATATCTTTGGGGGCGAATTGTTTCTACTGGGCGAATTCATCTCTGTGGGCAGTTTTTTTTATTTTGCTATGGGAGAATTCATTTGACTGTGGGCGTTTTCCTTATTTACGATGGGCATTTCATTTTTGTGGGCATTTCGTTTATAAACTACTGTCATTTCATTTTATAAACTCTGTCATTTCATTTTGTAAATTACCGGAATTTGTATGGGCATTTATGGAGTTTTTTTTTTCTTTTCTGGAGATCGCTTGGGCAACTATTGAATCCGTTTTCTTTTCTGGAATCTGTATTGGCATTTATGGAGTTCATTTTGATTTTCTGGAGATCGTTTTGGCACCTTTTGAATTCGTTCTAACATTCTGGAATTCGATTTGTGGGGTTGAATTTGTTTTACATTGTGCTGTAATTTCGTTGGCTGTATTGGCTTTCCGTCCTGGTAAAATCGTTCGGGCAGCAAACGGTGAACTTTGGTTGTAAGATCTACTGGAAATATTATTATTTATTACTCCTTCCAGCTTGTTATAATGCTAATTTAACTTTATTTGACAGCATGTTATAACACTCTTTCAACTTTTATTGACAGCATGTTATAATGTTATTTTATTTCTGGATGTCCTCATTACTCGTTTACATTGTTTCCCGAAGAGGACAGCTATAGTCGAGCAAATGCAACCTGTAGTATTGTTTATATAACAACTTTTTATAACCTACGGTTGACCCAAAGTCCAATGCCTAAGGCAACCGACCAAGTGGCCTTTGAATTTCTTAACCTGAATCTTTTCTATCTCCCTAATCTTTTATGATGTCTCCATTAGGGAGCACCTATTCTGTATTATGACCTGATTTGGAGTATTCCTTGTTGTTCTCTTGTGTGCTCATATTCCCTTATACCTTTAAGTCTAGAATCAATTTGGGAATATTTCTATAACAGACATTTGAAGAATGGCCTGTTATTGATATTTTAGGTTAATACTGCCCACCTATAGTCATTATTTTGGAAAGAAGAAAGAAATAATAAAATTTAATGATATCAAGGGAAATGAAATTGCTTTCATTGGGTCCGGCAAATACCTATATCCAACATGTAAAAAGTAATTTAGTTTTCTTCTATTTTAACTAATGTCGCTTTTCTTCTTTTTCAATTAAACAATAATATCCTTTATTTGACTTTTATCATTCTATGGTGTTATAAAGTGGATCTTTTATTTACCTTAAGAAGGGACTATTTCTTTAATTATTTATTAAAGAAGGAGTGGATTTGTGTACTCAATTGAGGAAGGAAACTGTTTATGTAATTAGATCATTATTGTAAACTGTAAAGATAGTGTCATTATGATATACTGTTTTTAATCATGCGAGAGTAACGATCTTGTAACATAAACTAAAAGGTAATGTTCGGGTAAGAAGCTTATCAATGTAATGTTGGTTATTTTAATTGCTAAGTTATTGAAATAATATGTCATGGCATTGGTACCTTGCCGAAATCTCTTGTCATTGTAATATGTGTGGAGTAATTTCAATATAATATATTGTTGCAATATGTAAAGTTAATGTTAGTTTCATATAAAATTAAATGAAATGTTAGTATTAGATATCATAAAATGTGATGACATTGTCATTTTATTATAATGCTAAGGAATTTTAGCGTTTTGATGACTTATAAAATGAAGGGTACCTTGAACTAAGTACCATAAATTATTAAGATTTAGTAAATGAGGAAAGTTGTTCATTTTTAAATAATGTTGAACTTGGTTGTTCATTGTCAGAATCCTTTGTCACGCACCTTCTGTAAAGGACATAGTTGTTCATCTTATTAATGTTGTACTTGATTGTGATCAGTTATTTGCGTGGTCTGCTTGTGTTGGGTGGGATGCAGACACCTCCATGTAGCCTAGTATATAAGTCTGTGTGTGTGATTATTTTTTTGTAAAGAATCTTGTGTCGTATCAAGATTCTCGGACCCTTTAAAGGCAGGGTTTCCACTCTTGCGACACACCTGACGGAGATTACTAGTTTCTGCCTGAGCAGTTGGCCAGGAGCCTATCTGACCTTCTCTCTCTCTGGAGCGGAGAACTAAGATTAAACGCCCTCCTTTCCTGTGCAGAAATAGAAAAATCTACTACTATGGGTTCTTCCTTCTGTGTTCATACTGTGCATAACCCAATATGTCGTTAAATGTTTGCGTTGGGTGCCTTATGTCTATGATCGTTAATGCTTGCAGTTACTTGTTGTGCGCCTTATGTCTTCTTGTTGTGATCATCGTGGTTGCGTCTTGTTAGTCGTCGGGTGGTGACGTACAGTAAAGTGTGTCTATTCCTTTTTACACAAGTGCACACACCTTAAACCAAAAAAAAAATTTGCACCTGTTATCAGAGTTGTATCATAACGAGGAGGGTCATTACATATGGTATTAGAGACAGGTTCGACCCGTGACTTGGGATTCTCTTTGGCTTTCGTTGACATGAGTTGATTTTATTATACTTTTGTTGATCGAGTTGATTGTGTGCGTGCAGGTAATCATGGTTAGAGGACACCGCAGAGGCAGACGATGGGGTGCTAGGGGAGGAGACGCGATGCCTCCAATAGCATCCACGCCTGAGGGGTCTAACCCCCAGGGAGGCGAGCAGGTTCTCGGACAGGAGCAGATAGTGGTTGGCGATGTTGTTGGGATGATGAGATCTTTTCAACGCATTTTCGAGGCACTGATCAGCCGATTGGACAGAGACGAGGCCAAGGTGCTGGCACCCGCTGAGGTTCCACCGTGCGCACTGGCCGTTACAGGTAGCGTTCACCGTGAACTCGAGAAGGTTAAATTTCCTGAGATCTTTGGTGCCCCGGATGGCGTCGCTGCCAAGGCATGGTTGGAGAACATGGCGATGTGCTTCTGCAAGATACCAGATATATAAAATATGCAAAAAAGAA
>JASDQU010103735.1:78422-92235 GCA_032191745.1 Picea mariana
GTAGCTCAGCCTAGTGAGGCAAGCTGGGAAGCTAGACTTACCATCTGGATTTGTGTGGCCCCTTTGCAACTCGGGGGGCTAAGGGGGAAGCAGAGTACCCCTAGCGATTGGCTGGGAGGTACCGGTGTAGTCTCTACGGTCGGCGAGCAGGAGTGGGACGAAGCGCACGGTTAACGCTTGGAGCAAGAAAAAGGCAACGGTACGCCCTTTAATTTTGCAGAGTAGATTTCTTAAGATTTAAGCCTGGTTGGCTTGTTGATTTAAAAAATAAAATAAAAAAATGGTTAAACGTTTTAGGGTTCCGTCTGAATTTGATTGAAATTGTTTCATGGCTGAAGGTTGGGTGTTTGCATTTAGAATGGAAGCATTTTCTTTTTCTGGAATATTTAGTTCACTGTATTACTAATGAAACCTCATCTGTCATTCAATAACCCTCCCTGGCCCATGTCGTTGCGTTCCCCTTACTTTTCATTCTTATTATTTTTGTTTTTTTTCCATTGGCCGCTTCTCATGTATAAAGGGATAACTTAGTTTTGTACTGATGGTTCTGGAAGTTTGAGTTTGCGCTGTTACCCTTCCTGGAAAATCAAAACATGAGTATTACTCCTGGCATTTTTTTTGTTGAAATTTTTGGATCTGAGTTTGTTCCGGCAATAGATAACACAACTGTTATTTCAAAAAAAAAGGAGAATGAACTTCTCACTGCGCACTGCTATACATCCCTGCATTTTCGTTTTTTTTTTATCCCTAAGTTTTGTTGTTATTATCTTCGTTGTGTATATGGAGTTTATAGGTTAATAAGCTATGTGTATGGTGTTCAATTTCACAGTGGGCATTTAACCTTTCAGCCATGGCGTTTTTACATTGCCGGGGCGTTTTTATTTTTTGTTGGTATATTTACATTCTGTGGGCATTATATCTTACTATGGGCATTGTATTGCTATCGGCGTTGTTTTAATGTGGGCATTTATATGTGATTGGGCATTCTAATCTTTGTGGGGGCGAATTGTTTCTACTGGGCGAATTCATCCCTGTGGGCGTTTTTTTTTATTTTGCTGTGGGAGAATTCATTTGACTGTGGGCGTTTTCCTTATTTACGGTGGGCATTTCATTTTTGTGGGCATTTCGTTTATAAACTATTGTCATTTCATTTTATAAACTCTGTCATTTCGTTTTGTAAATTACCGGAATTCGTATGGGCATTTATGGAGTTCGTTTTGCTTTTCTGGAGATCGCTTGGGCATCTATTGAATCCGTTTTCTTTTCTGAAATCCATATTGGCATTTATGGAGTTCGTTTTGCTTTTCTGGAGATCGCTTTGGCACCTTTTGAATTTGTTTTTACCTTCTGGAATTCGATTTGTGGGGTTGAATTCGTTTTACATGGTGTTGTAATTTTGTTGGCTGTATTGGCTTTCCGTCCTGGTAAAATCGTTCTGGCAGCAAACGGTGAACTTCGGTTGTAAGATCTACTGGAAATATTATTATTTATTACTCCTTCTAGCCTGTTATAATGCTAATTTAACTTTATTGGACAACATCTTATAACGCTCTTTCAACTTTTATTGACAGCATGTTATAATTTTATTTTATTTCTGCATGTCCTCATTACTCATTTACGTTGTTTCCCGAAGAGGACAGCTATACTCAAGCGAATGCAACTTGTAGTATTGTTTATATGACAACTTTTTATAACCTATGGTTGACCCAAAGTCCAATGCCTAAGGCAACCGACCAAGTGGCCTTTGAATTTCTTAACCTGAATCTTTTCTATCTCCCTAATCTTTTATGATGTCTCCATAAGGGAGCACCTATTCTGTATTATGACCTGATTTGGACTATTCCTTGTTGTCCTCTTGTGTGCTCATATTCCCTTATACCTTTAATTCTAGAATCAAGTTGGGAATATTTCTATAACAGACATTTGAAGGATGGCCTTTTATTGATATTTTAGGGTAAAACCGCCCACCAATAGTCATTATTTTGGAAAGAAGAAAGAAATAATAAAATTTAATGATATCAAGGGAAATGAAATTGTTTTCATTGGGTCTGGAAAATACCTATATCCGACATCTAGAAAGTAATTTTGTTTTCTTCTATTTTAACTAATGTCCCTTTTCTTCTTTTTCAATTAAACAATAATATCCTTCATTTGACTTTTATCATTCTATGGTGTTATAAGGTGGATCTTTTATTTACCTTAAGAAGGGACTATTTCTTTAATTATTTATTAAAGAAGGAGTGTATTTGTGTACTCAATTGAGGAAGGAAATTGTTTATGTAATTAGATCATTATTGTAAACTGTAAAGATAGTGTCATTATGATATACTGTTTTTAATCATGCGAGAGTAAGGATCTTGTAACATAAACTAAAAGGTAATGTTCGGGTAAGAAGCTTATCAATGTAATGGTGGTTATTTTAATTGCTAAGTTATTGAAATAATATGTCATGGCATTGGTACCTTGCCTAAATCTCTTGTCATTGTAATATGTCTGGAGTAATTTCAATATAATATATTGTTGCAATATGTAAAGGTAATGTTAGTTCCTTATAAAATTAAACGAAATGTTAGTATTAGATATCATAAAATGTGATGGCATTGTCATTTTATTACAATGCTAAGGAATTTTAGCATTTTGATGACTTATAAAATGAAGGGTACCTTGAACTAAGTACCATAAATTATTAAGATTTAGTAAATGAGGAAAGTTGTTCATTTTTAAATAATGTTCATCACGCACCTTTGTCACGCACCTTCCATAAAGGACGTAGTTGTTCATCTTATTAATGTTGTACTTGATTGTGATCAGTTATTTGTGTGGTATGCTTGTGTCGGGCGGGATGTAGACACCTCCATGTAGCCTAGTATATAAGTCTGTTGTAAAGAATCATGTGCCGTATCAAGAGTCTCGGGCCCTTTAAAGGCAGGGTTTCCACTCTTGCGACACACCTGACGGAGATTACTAGTTTCTACCTGAGCTGTCGGCCAGAAGCCTATCTGACCTTCTCTCTCTCCGGAGTAGAGAACTAAGATTAAACTCCCTGCTTTCCTGTACAAAAATAGTAAAATCTACTACTATGGGTTCTTCCTTCTGTGTTCGTACTGTGCATAACCTAGTATGTCATTAAATGTTTGCGTTGGGCACCTTATGTCTATGATCGTTAATGCTTGCAATTACTTGTTGTGTGCCTTATGTCTTCTTGTTGTGATCATCGTGGTTGTGTCTTGTTAGTCGTCGGGTGGTGACATAGAGTCAAGTGTGTCTATTCCTTTTTACACGAGCGCACACACCTTAAACAAAAAAAAAAAATTGCACCTGTTATCAAAGTTGTGTCGTAACAAGGAGGGTCATTACAGAAGTCCAATGCTTAGTTTTATTCAGCAATTATGAAATTATGGTCAAGCAGGTAAAAAAAATTCCATTCACTGTCTATTTGTTCATCTTAAAAACTACCATTCTCAGGTATGGAAATTGATTAATATATTTCTCACCTTTAATATAAATTCGATTCCTAGATCTAGTAATTCTGAAGTACATTTGTTGGAAAATATAGCATCGAAATTATTTCTTGCTGAAGGTTTCTTTCCTAATTCAGTTTCTGTTGAATTAATATTCAGGCCATCAATTCTGGATAATATCACTAATTGGCGGGTGTTTGATGATTATTAACATATCATAATTTTTTTTCATATGGAAGAAACTTTCCAAGGTGTCGTAATCGAAAAAAACACTCACGACGAAGATCTTCGTGATTTTACGCTAAAATTTGATCCACGATCGGCTGAAAGCTCATCTAACATGGTAAATTCTATCCCTAATTCTTTCATCACATTAGAAATTTTTTATGATTTACATGACAAATTTAAGAGAGTAGTTCAATGTAAAATGAATAGTTCCTTTGTCCAATATGAAACTATAAACTTAGGAACACATGATTAGCATAAGAACATTAATTTGGGCAAAGGGTGTACACAACAAGAAAAGTCATAATTTATTAAACTTTTCAAATAGTTTAATGATGTGTTCACTTGGACTTATGATGATCTAAAAATATTTGATCCAAACATAATACAACATGTAATCCCCATAAAGCCTAAATCCCAACCATTTCAAAAAAAACTAAGAAAAATGCACCCAAAGTTAGATCCCACAATCAAAAAATAATTGAATAAGTTGTTGACAGCTAATATCATCTTTCATGTTTTACATACCCAATGGGATTCCAACTTAGTCCCGGTAAGGAAGAAGAATGGGGAAATACATCTTTGTGTCAATTTGCGTAACTTAAATTGAGCCTCTGATACGGAAAATTACCTTGTTCTTCCTATGGAACATATCTTACAATAGGTATCTAGTTCTAAAAGACTATCCTTATTGGATGGTTTTTTGGGATACAACCAGGTCCCGATGTCCCCATTAGATTATCTTAAAACTACATTCTAGACCCCTTGGGGCACTTATTCTTATCGTAAAATGTTGTTCAGACTAATTAATGTTGGGGCCACTTTCCAAAGGGCCATGGATATTGCTTTTCGTGGACTTATAAATCAGTCGTTGGTTGTCTATTTGGATAATGTTACCGTCTTCTCAAAGAATAAAAAATATCACCTATCTCACCTAAGGAGTGTATTGGCACGTTGTTATAAATATGGCATTTCAGTAAACCCCAAGAAATCAATGTTTGGTGTTGATCAGGGAAAGCTAATTGGTTTTGTAGTATCAAAAAATGGAATGATGATAGATCATGAACGAACACAATCCATATCCAATCTTTCTCCTATGTCATCCAAAAATGCTATGCAATCTTTTCTTGGTAAAATAAATTATGTCAAACATTTTGTGCCTAGTTTTTCTGAGATGGTTAGACCCTTGCAAAATATGATAAAAAGGGATGTTGTTTTTAAATGGGGATAGCATGAAAACCAAGCCTTTAACACTGTTAAACAAGCTATAACAAAAGCTCCATCTTTGTTGAGTCATGATTTTACAAAAGACTTTACCCTCTACACTTTTGCATTAGATAGATCATAAGTTGGAGTACTTACTCAAAAAAATGATGACGATAATGAAATCCCCATTTCATTCATGAGTTCTTCCTTTAAAGGAGCATAATTGAACTATCCCACAATTGATCAACAAGATTTTGTTACTTTTAAAGAAGTAAAACACTTTATACCTTATCTTTTCAAATCTATAACTAAAGTCGTTGTTCTGTACCATGCACTAAGAAATTTATTAGTTCAAAAATAGCTTGGGGAGAAGAGGGCTGACTGGATGACATATCTTCAAGAATATGATCTCGATATTAAACCAGTCTGAATTGTTACAGATCAAGGTCTTTGTAAAATAGTGGTTGATTCAGTTAGTCCACTTGATAATGAACCTGTCTTACCGGACGATACATTGTCTGATGAAACACAAATCTTTTGTACACAATCCATGCCAAATTATTGGTAAAATGATATTACATTTTAATTAATACATGAAACTACTCCACAACATATTTTCCCCAAAAGTAGAAGAGAACTATGGATAAAATATTCACCTTTTCAATTAATTAATGATGTGCTTCTCAGTAAAATTTTTGATGGTGTATTGTTATGCTTCCTAGAACAGGAAGAATTTGAAAAGGTGTTGGCTAAATTGCATTCTAGGAATGTAGGAGGCTACTTTGGCTGAAACAAAATGCTCATAAAGTCCTTAGAGATGGGTACTATTGGCCCACATTGTTTAAATATTCACATTCCATAGAAAGAAAATGCACAATATGCTAGAAGGCTACAGGACGAGTCAAGAAAGTCACTTTCCCTTTGCAGCTCATTACAATCGATACACCATTCCAATAATGGGGCATGTATATCATAGGGCCTATCAAACCAGCCTTCTCACATCAAAATAAGTAAATTATCATGACAACGGACTACGTTACCAGGTGGTCTGAATCCATGCCTCTAATAGTGGTCAACACTAGTAAGGTGATTTTGCTCCTAGAAACTCATATCGTTAAGCATTTTGGGATACAACAATGTCCATTTTTTGACAATGATTCTTATTTTACCTCATTGGACATGGAGTTTTATGCTTTAGAAGAAGGAATCAAGTTAAAATATTCTTCCATCTATTACCGCCAAGGCAATGGTCTGGTTGAATCAATGAATAAAAATTTAGTGAAAATCTTAAAAAGAACAATGTCGAACAATCAAAAAAATTGGCACACAATCTTGTTTATCACACTATTGGATGACAGGGTCACCCCTAAAGAATCCATCGGTAACTCCCCTTTATTCCTTGTGTATGAAACATAATCTATTCTTCCTCCCAATGTCCTGTTACCATCACTTCAGCTATACGAAAAGGTTCAGGAGGAAGAATTCCCCTCCCTAGAAAGTCGAATTAACACTTAAACTTTAAGAGACCAAAAAACGAGCTAAACATAAATTAGATCGGCATCAAAAAATTGTTAAACGATGGTTTGATGAGATCTCATCCTTCAATATAAACTTCAACGTAGGAGACCTAGTTTTTAGGTGGGATACGGCACATGAGGATAAAGGGGAACACACCAAGTTTCAGAATCTATGGGTGGGACCATTTATTGTTAAAGAAAAACTAGGTCCTAGTTCTTTTGATCTCCAAACTCGAGAGGGATAGCCAGATACATTTCCAGTAAATGGTCAGGCCCTCAAAAAGTACTTTTCGTGATCTACTTGTAAAAATTTAGTTTGTAAATATCTAGTTTATGCTGTGTTTTTTCCTTTTCTTTTAGTGAAATTTAATTTTTTCTTTTCCTGACGTTCTGATGTTTTTTTCTATTGTTCAAAATTGATCATCATGAAGGAATATGGCTTTAAAAGACTGATTTTCCTGTTGATTTTCAAGCCACCAACGAGAGTTCAACTCTAGTATTGAAACTAAAAAATATACCTGAGCCTTGATGGTTAAATTTTAAATCTGTTTGTTGTCATTTTTCTTTCCCTTTTCCTTATAAAGGATTGTTTCATAAAATTGGTCCAACCCTTGACAATCATGTAGATATTAATGCTTATTACGCAATCCCTCGTTCTTAAGAAACTTTTTGGATTTGGTTCCCCATATTTTAGAAAATATATCCTTGAGAGATTAATTTCAAATACCATGATTGGATCTCCTGTGTTTTCAAAGTAAAATTCTACAAGTTTCTAGTTGAAGGTTGGAAGGTCTCATCATGAGATGGTCCATTATGACCATGGAGAATCTAGGGAAGTGACATTACCATTTCTGGTTACCAAGCCAGCGTAATGGCCTCCAAATTTATAAACTAGAGGACATGAGTTATCATCACGAGCCGACTTTCTCACTTTCTTGGACCTCTGTGGATGACACTGCTATTAACTGGTTACCAAGCCAAAGTTGTGAATTTCAGTTAGTCCATAAATTTCCAAAAGAATCAAAATAAAAAATTCCAGGATCGATCTACCATGTGTTCTTAAATACTAGATGGGATAGAAGCATATGATTCAGTTAAAAGGAAACCATGTCAAGGCTATGAACGCATGTTGGAAGCAGTTTCCATTCCTATGGTATCGAGGTCCTACTCATAAATTCTCAAGACTCATGGGGGAAACCATATTTTAGATCTCAATCCTTAAAAGAATTGTGTTCTTTAGTTTATGAATTATGGATACACCAGTTTATCATACACAACCAGGGCTAATATCATTACTATACAGACCAAATGAGAAACTCTCGGAGGAAACTTGGATATCTAACAATATGATCCTTCTAGCCTTCATGATGTGATGTTTTCACAAGAACAGAGATAACTGCGTCACCCAGCGAGTCACCATGTGTTTGTTGCCCAACTGACATCTTGTTTTTCATTGTTGTTTGAAATACAAAATCATTCCTTATACTCACTGCCTAGTATGTCTATATGTGTCAAATTGACTGATTTTATTGTGTATAAAGGTGTGATTGTTTATTGCTAATCAATCTTTTTTGTTTTGGTTATTTTCATGTGAACATGTTTGTGTCACTTATTCATCGTTTTCCCTCTAAAATTTCATGACTGTAAAGCATGAAATTGAAGATTCTTTTCGTGCAAATTGTTAATCGAACTCTTATGAAAGTATCTCTTTACATGAGTTCAAGATTATTTTTTGTTCTCCTTAACTAATCCAAGGTATGAATAAGAAGTTCTTTGAACTATGTTTCAAATGGAAGATATATGAATTATGTTCAAAAACCTAAGTATGATTCATTTCCTAAAAGCTAAACTCGATTTGAAATGTGTAAGTTTGATTTAAATAAATTCTAAGCTAAGTTGGTGGGTCGAGCGTAAACTAAAAACTTGTTTAAAAATATTGATTAATTGATGT
Organism: Picea mariana; assembly: GCA_032191745.1. Classification (NCBI taxonomy): domain Eukaryota; kingdom Viridiplantae; phylum Streptophyta; class Pinopsida; order Pinales; family Pinaceae; genus Picea; species Picea mariana. The sequence goes on from JASDQU010103735.1 coordinate 86,783, forward strand.
AACATGGTGCTATATAAACTCTACCCTCTCTAAGTGGTCTAAACATAACCTTCAATAGTTATCATTTTCATATCACAACTTAATGCTAAATGGTGATTACCTATTCTGGCATGACCTTTCGCTTGTCACATGAATTATTACTTTATGTTGTGTTAATGTCCTTGAAATTGGGTCAATAGTTCATGCCATGTCGTGAGGGTTTCATGGGATTGTTAGCTTTGAACCTCTCTGTACTATGTTCTATAGGACGAAATCATTTTTTGGAGTGGGAGATAATGGTAGAGCATCCTCAAATCCTCAAGTGTTTTTTTATCGTCAGGTATGTTCGTTCAGCCTCCTTCCTTGTTTATGGGTTTGGTATATAGCGGTTACAGATTTATCTCCTTGATGTAAATTGTTTATGTGTCTTCTGGTTTACCCCTATTGAGTATATGGCTCCTCTAGTTAGGATAGATATGAATGGTCCACAAACCTTGTTGTCCTATGACGACGCGACCAATAGGTTTGCTCAGGTTGATTGGTTAAAGTTTATTGAGTCATTTAATGGTTTTAATTTAGAAGTGGCAAGGGAGTTTGCCAATATTTTTTACGGCACCAAAGACCAAATTGGGGATGTCGAGATACAGTTCATGAATGAACTCATTTTGAAGGAAAAGGGTCTTCCTCAGAAAGGTGATAGGTGGTTTAAAAACATGAGGGTAATCGAAATTCCTTAGTGGTCTATGTTGGTGCCCGAGAAGTCACAATACCATATAAAGGGTATGCCTTTAGAGCTATTTAACACCAGTCGACACAATATATTGTTGATAATCAAGCAATTCATTACCTGTGAAGCGAGTTTCAACCTAGTGTTTTATTTTCATATATGGTTGCTTATGGTGTTTCATGGGTTTAATTTAAATTTTCCGTTCTATTTACTTAGAATCTTGCAAAAAATGTTGAATTTTATCAGCGGTTGAGCCCTAACCTTGAGACCAGCTTGTTTCACCATGACCTAATTCACATGTTGTTCGAATTCCATATGGTTAGCACATAGGACACCAGGCAAGGTTTTCTGGTATGAAATGAATTCTTAACCCCAAAAATCGACCCTTTCATCGATTCAATGCAGGTTGTTGAAGAGCATGTCTCTCCCAAGGCTTCTCCTAATTCACCTCATGATTTTTGAATTGAGATTAAGTTTCAAAATGACCCTATCATTTCATCCTATTCCCAAACAATGGCTTTTCCTATGTCTATATTGGAGCCCAAAAGACATGGTTTTGTGCTGAAGAAAACTTTACAAGTTGTCCTCAGTCATTCGAGAAATCAGTCATTAAATGTTGATGATCATTCACGGTCTACAAGACCAGTTGTCTGTGAGAAACATAAAGAACAGTGTAAGCAAAATAGGCATTTATAGGAGGACTGTGAAATCGATTTTAAAAACAAAAGGAATGGTCGCATCCTTTCTAGAATGATAAGGAATAGGCATAAACTAAGGAATGATCCCATACAAATGATTATGATAGATGATCAAAACTCAGTTGAAGGTACAAGCCTAGAGTCTGTAGAGGTTAGTCATCCATAGTATGACTTTGTTTCTAATTTTCCTATGTTCCTCCAAGACTATGAGGGGCTCTCAGGAATCTGAGTCGATCTAAATTCTACGTTGGTACAAGGAAAGTCCTCAGAATCAGACAAACAACAACCGCTCTTGAATTTGGAACCTGTGTGTTGTGACGAATGTTTAGCGTGGGTTCAGTGGTATTAAATATACATCCCATACCTACAAATGCACCTTAACAAGGATACGATGCAGAATAGGGATATTGAAAGAGAAAATCGGGATTTGACGTTTAAAATACAACAAAGTGTTCCTCAGGAAAACAAGAAACCCATAAAATTGGGAGATATTATTATTAAGAACTCAACCAATGTCAATGCTATTATGAGATCATAGATGCAGAAATCCTCTTTTTCCAATGTTTAATTTGGGTAAATAAATCTGTTTTTTTATTTTTATTTGTATGTTTTTGTTAAGCATTAGTTCTTGCATTGTTTTTTACATTATCTACAAAATCAAAGATTCTATAGCTTGTCTTAATTTAGTTAATGAGATTTTTAATTGGATTTTAATTTTAATTTCAGGTCTCAAAAGGAACGGGAAGATGTCTTGTGCACTGTTTGGTTAATGAAGACCATGAAGTGCTTATGTTTTAGAAGTAAGATCTATTTCAATTCACAATATATTTGAATAGTTGGTATAACAAACTTTTATAAGTTATTGTAAACATTATTATTAAAAACTTAGATTAGTATTTAGTTTTAAAAATACTTTATTTATTCATGTATAATTCTCTTTTTATGCATGCACATGCTCCATTATGCTTCCTTTTCCCATGCCCAGACTCAAAATAGTTCCAAATATGTGGTACCTTTAGTTTTTTGTGCAACATACACAACCATTTAAATAGATGAGCATTTTGTAACTAGCTTGTGCAACCATATGACCAAATCCAATGTTGATCCATAAGTATGTTCTTCTCCTTAAGGTGATTGTAGAACAACTGAAAACACTATTGTACATAGGCTAATTCATGGCACCGATCATGACTTATGTAGAAGTGATACTCTTTCAATATAACTCTATTTTGTTCATTAATATCAGGCCCATGCCTGTGTGTGATATGTACCATTATGTTGATATGATATGAGTGATAATATTATCTTTGAATCTCATTTTACGATTCAAGGGTGTATTTCTCAGCAAAATCAACCACTCATAACACATTACCAGCAGGAAATGTATCTCTGCATATTCTAAAATTATCGTCATGCCATCGATCCACAAGGACATGATGAACATAATGTCGTGTCTTTTCGATGAAATCCTTCATGAAGTCACAAACTCGTACTTGGGAAGTAACCAATTGTATATATTTTCTTTCATGTCCTCCATCAATATAATATGTCACATATTTAAATCTTTGCAAGGAAACCTCCTTTCTCCCAGATTCATACTCATCGCTTACATTGATCCACTTACTTAGTAATGTCATTCTACCGCACCTAGGGAATGTTCCATATAAACATGCTTTTTGATAAATTGTAAAACCCTATGGCATTATACACAAGATACTTTTAATAAAGTATGTAGATGACGACATCGGAAATATAATTGGGAATTCTTGCAAAATGGTGTTATGCAAAATACAAAATATGTGTGTGTGTTTGTGTGTGTTTGTGTCATAATAATAACCATACTCAATCTGATATCTACAACAACACGTTTTACAAATTGTGTTTATTCGAACATACCAAGGCTCACATTTATGGAAAGATCTTTAGCCTAAGTTAAGTGCACTATATACTATTTTGAATCTCTCATACAATTATGTCTATGTAATGTCATGAAAGTGTTTAATATCGGGTTCATGGTCCCTATATCCCCTTCTCAATTTCAGTACATCATTTTGGTTTGAAGAGGGCCTTCATGGTCCCTAGATCTCCTTCTCAATTAACTTCATGTTAGAATGAGGTAGCCTTCTAGTGAAGGCCCACAAATATGTTGGGGCATCTGTGTCGAGGCTATATTGTCTATGAGAATAATTTCTAATGGTTTTGACATTGCATTTCAAGACGTGAGAGGTTTGTTGTAGAAAACATTGTTTTCTTGTGATCTTGCTAACAATTGACTTAGACAAGACACATCGGGATGCATTGTGGTCTTTAGAATGAGACTTATTACCAATTGTTTGAAAATAATCTACAAGGTTTCTAACAATATGATGATTTTTTACTACACTTTTGACTGTTTTAATGCCTAAAATTCTCCTAACATCAGAAAAATTTTTGATTTTAACAAAGATAAAAAAAAAAAACATTGACATTTAGCAACATCTGATTTTGGTTCAAAATATTCTTGAATTATTTTATAAGAGTGATAAGGAATAGTACGGTTAGGTAACTTAACTTCAAGTGATGCTATACCACTTTCATCGACCTGAATGGGATTATGATTTCTTCACCATGTCGTGCTCAATCTACATAGGGACAATGAACCTCTATTCGAGCACTCTTGACACCCCTGTTGTGAAGTTAACAATGTTGAAATTTTTTCCCCCTAAATAATTGATGGATCAACTGTGGGAGGAGAGTGGACATGAGGATTTCTAGTTTCTAGAACATTTGACTTTCCAATAAAAGATTCCACCACATGACCTTCTTCACCACAATGTTGTACACCAATTGCTTCTATAATTTCATCCATTGATAATCAACTCCATGAAAATCCTTCATCATTTGATCATCCAAAAAAAGTTTTCTTGATGAGATATTTTTTGGATTTCTCTCTAATGAACTATTTCACTTTGATTCTGGTGATGGAGGAGAAACAATAGTGGCATCTATTTCTCTAGAAATTGGATTTCCCTCTTCTGAAACCCTACACTTTGATATACATAACTTTTCTTTTTTTCTTTCTTATTATACCTTTTCAATCAGTTTCTTTTTTTCTTAAGGAATTTTTTTCTCGAATCCGATGTTTTCCCACATTTAAAGATAAAAATTGGCTTCCAAACACCCACCACAAATTTGTATTTGTATAATGTAATAAGGCACAACCAAGTGGAAAAAATTGTTTTTGTATTACAAAAGAAGACACATAATAATTCCAATTCTAATTGCACTTGGACAAATTTGTCTTCCAATTCCAAGAAGACATAAGAAGATACAAACAACAATTATGATTGCACTTGGATAAATTTGTCTTCCAATTCCAAGAAAAAACAAGAAGATACAAACAACAATTCCAATTGCACTTGGACTAATTCGTCTTCCGATTCCAAGAAGACACAAGAATATAAAAACAAAAATTCCAATTGCACTTGGATAAATTTGTCTTCCAATTCCAAGAAGATACAAGTAGATACAAACATAAATTCCAATTGCAATTGAAAAAATTTTCTTCCAAATTATTTTGCAATGGTATGGAAATAGCACAAAAGTATCTATGAATCTAACACGAACACTAAAATAAGTAAAACATGTATGTGTAGGTTGTTGTTTTCTAAAGATGAAGCTTATTTTTGTCGGCCGTGATATAGATGATGTGGGGTGTGCTTGGCACCAAAACATTTCCAGTAGGAACATGTACGCATTCCTAGAACGCATGTGCACTAAAGTGTGTGTGTGTTCTAGGAATGCGTATGCATTCCTACTGAGCATAAATGACCAACTTAGTCAAGTCATAGAAGCATGTGCACGCTCTTAATGCAATGGATATAGCATTTAATACACACCAAACCTCTTTATGAATAAGTTAGTATAGGGGTATGGGGACAACTAAGGCCTAAGGGGCTAGGATTGAAAGTGTTTTCAAGGATAGATCAATGGTTAGAGCACCAAGATGTGGGTGATGCGGGTGCAAGGGTTGTACACAATTTATATGTATAGTGCAGTCAGGGATTAAG
>JASDQU010103735.1:109735-122968 GCA_032191745.1 Picea mariana
TTTGTTCCGGCAATAGATAACCCAATTGTTATTTCAAAAAAAAGGAGAATGAACTTCTCACTGTGCACTACTATACATCCCTGCATTTTTATTTTTTTTTTATCCCTAAGTTTTGTTGTTATTATCTTCGTTGTGTCTATGGATTTTATAGGTTAATAAGCTATGTGTATGGCGTTCAATTTCACAGTGGGTGTTTAACCTTTCAGCCATGGCGTTTTTACATTGCCGGGGCGTTTTTACTTTCTATTGGTATATTTACATTCTGTGGGCGTTATATCTTATTGTGGGCATTGTATTGCTGTCGGCGTTGTTTTAATGTGGGCATTTATATGTGACTGGGCGTTCTAATCTCTGTGGGGGCGAATTGTTTCTACTGGGCGAATTCATCCCTGTGGGCATTTTTTTTTTATTTTGCTGTGGGAGAATTCATTTGACTGTGGGCGTTTTTCTTATTTACGGTGGGCATTTCATTTTTGTGGGAATTTCATTTATAAACTACTGTCATTTCATTTTATAAACTTTGTCATTTTGTTTTGTAAATTACCAGAATTCGTATGGGCATTTATGGAGTTCGTTTTGCTTTTCTGGAGATCACTTGGGCATCTATTGAATCCATTTTCTTTTCTGGAATCCATATTGGCATTTATGGAGTTCGTTTTTCTTTTCTAGAGATCGCTTTGGAACCTTTTGAATTTGTTTTGACATTCTGGAATTCGATTTGTGTGGTTGAATTTGTTTTACATTGTGCTGTAATTTCATTGGCTGTATTGGATTTCCGTCCTGGTAAAATCGTTCTAGTAGCAAACGGTGAACTTCGGTTGGAAGATCTACTGGAAATATTATTATTTATTACTCCTTATAGCCTGTTATAATGTTAATTTAACTTTATTGGACAACATGTTATAACGCTCTTTCAACTTTTATTGACAGCATGTTATAATGTTATTTTATTTCTGGATGTCCTCATTACTCATTTACGTTGTTTCCTGAAGAGGACAACTATACTCGAGCGAATGCAACCTGTAGTATTTTTTATATGACAACTTTTTATAACCTACGGTTGACCCAAAGTCCAATGCCTAAGGCAACCGACCAAGTGGCCTTTGAATTTCTTAACCTGAATCTTTTCTATCTCCCTAATCTTTTATGATGTCTCCATAAGGGAGCACCTATTCTGTATTATGACCTGATTTGGAGTATTCCTTGTTGTCCTCTTGTGTGCTCATATTCCCTTATACCTTTAAGTCTAGAATCAAGTTGGGAATATTTCTATAACAGACATTTGAAGGATGGCCTTTTATTGATATTTTAGGGTAATACCGCCCACCTATAGTCATTATTTTGGAAAGAAGAAAGAAATAATAAAATTTAATGATATCAAGGGAAATGAAATTGTTTTCATTGGGTCCGGCAAATACCTAAATCCGACATCTAGAAAGTAATTTTGTTTTCTTCTATTTTAACTAATGTCCCTTTTCTTCTTTTTCAATTAAACAATAATATCCTTCATTTGACTTTTATCATTCTATGGTGTTATAAGGTGGATCTTTTATTTACCTTAAGAAGGGACTATTTCTTTAATTATTTATTAAAGAAGGAGTGGATTTGTGTACTCAATTGAGGAAGGAAACTGTTTATGTAATTAGATCATTATTGTAAACTGTAAAGATAGTGTCATTATGATATATTGTTTTTAATCATGCGAGAGTAAGGATCTTGTAACATAAACTAAAAGGTAATGTTCGGGTAAGAAGCTTATCAATGTAATGGTGGTTATTTTAATTGCTAAGTTATTGAAATAATATGTCATGGCATTGGTACCTTGCCTAAATCTCTTATCATTGTAGTATGTTTGGAGTAATTTCAATATAATATATTGTTGCAATATGTAAAGGTAATGTTAGTTCCTTATAAAATTAAACGAAATGTTAGTATTAGATATCATAAAATGTGATGACATTGTCATTTTATTACAATGCTAAGGAATTTTAGCATTTTGATGACCTATAAAATGAAGGGTACCTTGAACTAAGTACCATAAATTATTAAGATTTAGTAAATGAGAAAAGTTGTTCATTTTTAAATAATGTTGAACTTGGTTGTTCATTGTCAAAATCCTTTGTCACGCGCCTTCCATAAAGGACGTAGTTGTTCATCTTATTAATGTTGTACTTGATTGTGATCAGTTATTTGCATGGTTGGCTTATGTCGGGTGGGATGTAGACACCTCCATGTAGCCTAGTATATAAGTCTCTGTGTGTGATTATTTTTGTGTAAAGAATCCTATGTCGTATCAAGAGTCTCGAGCCCTTTAAAGGCAGGGTTTCCACTCTTGCGACACACCTGACGGAGATTACTAGTTTCTACCTGAGTAGTCGGTCAGGAGCCTATCTGAGCTTCTCTCTCTTCGGAGTAGAGAACTAAGATTAAACGCCCTGCTTTCCTGTACAGAAATAGTAAAATCTACTACTATGGGTTCTTTCTTTTGTGTTCGTACTGTGCATAACCTAGTATGTCGTTAAATGTTTGCGTTGGGCGCCTTATGTCTATGATCGTTAATGCTTGCAGTTACTTGTTGTGTGCCTTATGTATTCTTGTTGTGATCATCGTGGTTGCATCTTGTTAGTCGTCGGGTGGTGACGTAGAGTCAAGTGTGTCTATTCCATTTTACACGAGTGCACACACCTTAAACAAAGAAAAAAATTTGCACCTGTTATCAGAGTTGTGTCGTAACGAAGAGGGTCATTACAGAAGTCCAATGCTTAGTTGTATTCGGCGATTATGAAATTATGGTCAAGCAGGTAAAAAAATTTCCATTCACCGTCTATTTTTTCATCTTAAAAACTACCATTCTCAGGTATGGAAATTGATTAATATATTTCTCACCTTTAATATAAATTCTATTCCTAGATCTAGTAATTCTGAAGTACATTTGCTGGAAAATATAGCATCGAAATTATTTCTTGCTGAAGGTTTCTTTCCTAATTGAGTTTCTGTTGAATTAATATTTAGGCCATCAATTCTGGATAATATCACTAATTGGAGGGTGTTTGATGATTATCAACATATCATAAATGTTTTTCATATGGAAGAAACTTTCCAAGGTGTCGTAATCGAAAAAAACACTCACGACGAAAATCTTTGTGATTTTACGCTAAAATTTGATCCACGATCGGCTGAAAGCTCATCTGACATGGTAAATTCTATCCCTAATTCTTTCATCACATTAGAAAATTTTTATGATTTACATGACAAATTTAAGAGAGTAGTTCATTGTAAAATGAATAGTTCCTTTGTCCAATATGAAACTATAAACTTAGGAACACATGATTAGCGTCAGAACATTAATTTGGGCAAAGGGTGTACACAACAAGAAAAGTCATAATTTATTAAACTTTTCAAATAGTTTAATGATGTGTTCACTTGGACTTATGATGATCTAAAAATATTTGATCCAAACATAATACAACATGTAATCCCCATGAAGCCTAAATCCCAACCATTTCAAAAAAAACTAAGAAAAATGCACCCAAAGTTAGATCCCACAATCAAAAAATAATTGAATAAGTTGTTAACAGCTAATATCATCTTTCATGTTTTACATACCCAATGGGATTCCAACTTAGTCCTGGTAAGGAAGAAGAATGGGGAAATACATCTTTGTGTCGATTAGCGTAACTTAAATTGAGCCTCTGATAAGAAAAATTACCTTGTTCTTCCTATGGAACATATCTTACAACAAGTATCTGGTTCTAAAAGACTATCCTTATTGGATGGTTTTTTGGGATACAACCAGGTCCCAATGTCCCCATTAGATTATCTTAAAACTACATTCTACACCCCTTGGGGCACTTATTCTTATCGTAAAATGTCATTCGGACTAATTAATGTTGGGGCCACTTTCCAAAGGGCCATGGATATTGCTTTTCGTGGACTTATAAATCATTCGTTGGTTGTCTATTTGGATAATGTTACCGTCTTCTCAAAGAATAAAAAATATCACCTATCTCACCTAAGGAGTGTATTGGCACGTTGTTATAAATATGGCATTTCAGTAAACCCCAAGAAATCAATGTTTGTTGTTGATCAGGGAAAGCTAATTGGTTTTGTAGTATCAAAAAATGGAATGATGATAGATCCTGAACGAACACAATCCATATCCAATATTTCTCCTATGTCATCCAAAAACGCTATGCAATCTTTTCTTGGTAAAATAAATTATGTCAAACTTTTTGTGCCTAGTTTTTCTGAGATGGTTAGACCCTTGCAAAATATGATAAAAAGGGATGTTGTTTTTAAATGGGGATAGCATGAAAACCAAGCCTTTAACACTGTTAAACAAGCTATAGAAAAAGCTCCATCTTTGTTGAGTCATGATTTTACAAAAGACTTTACCCTCTACACTTTTGCATTAGATAGATCATAAGTTGGAGTACTTACTCAAAAAAATGATGATGATAATGAAATCCCCATTTCATTCATGATTTCTTCCTTTAAAGGAGCATAATTGAACTATCCCACAGTTGATCAACAAGATTTTTTTACTTTTAAAGAAGTAAAACACTTTAGACCTTATCTTTTCAAATCTATAACTAAAGTCGTGGTCCTGTACCATGCACTAAGAAATTTATTAGTTCAAAAATAGCTTGGGGAGAAGAGGGCTGACTGGATGACATCTCTTCAAGAATATGATCTCGATATTAAACCAGTCTGAATTGTTAGAGATCAAGGTCTTTGTAAAATAGTGGTTGATTCAGTTAATCCACTTGATAATGAACCTGTCTTACCGGACGATACATTGTCTGATGAAACACAAATCGTTTGTACACAATCCATGCCAAATTATTGGTAAAATGATATTACATTTTAATTAATACATGAAACTTCTCCACAACATCTTTTCCCCAAAAGTAGAAGAGAACTATGGATAAAATATTCACCTTTTCAATTAATTAATGATGTGCTTCTCAGTAAAATTTTTGATGGTGTATTTTTATGCTTCCTAGAACAGGAAGAATTTGAAAAGGTGTTGGCTAAATTGCATTATAGGAATGCAGGAGGCTACTTTGGCTGAAACAAAATGATCATAAAGTCCTTAGAGATGGGTACTATTGGCCCACATTGTTTAAAGATTCATATTCCATAGAAAGCAAATGCACAATATGCCAGAAGGCTGCAGGACGAGTCAAGAAAGCCACTTTCCCTTTGCAGCTCATTACAATCGATACACCATTCCAATAATGGGGCATGTATATCATAGGGCCTATCAAACTAGCCTTCTCACATCAAAATAAGTAAATTATCATGACAACGGACTATGTTACCAGGTGGTCTGAATCCATGCCTCTAAGAGTGGTCAACACTAGTAAGGTGATTTTGCTCCTAGAAACTCATATCGTTAAGCATTTTGGGATACAACAAATGCCCATTTTTTTATAATGATTCTTATTTTCCCTCATTGGACATGGAGTTTTATGCTTTAGAAGAAGGAATCAAGTTAAAATATTCTCCCAGCTATTACCGCCAAGGCAATGGTCTGGTTGAATCAATGAATAAAAATTTAGTCAAAATCTTAAAAAGAACAATGTCGAACAATCACAAAAATTGGCACACAACCTTGTTTATTGCACTATTGGATGACAGGGTCACCCCTAAAGAATCCATCGGTAACTCCCCTTTCTTCCTTGTGTATGGAACATAATCTATTCTTCCTCCCAATGTCCTGTTACCATCACTTCAGCTATACGACAAGGTTCAGGAGGAAGAATTCCCCTCCCTAGAAAGTCGAATTAACACTTAAACTTTAAGAGACCAAAAAACGAGCTAAACATAAACTAGATCGGCATCAAAAAATTGTTAAACGATGGTTTGATGAGATCTCATCCTTCAATATAAACTTCAACGTAGAAGACCTAGTTCTTAGGTGGGATAAGGCACATGAGGATAAAGGGGAACACACCAAGTTTCAGAATGTATGGGTGGGACCATTTATTGTTAAAGAAAAACTAGGTCCTAGTTCTTTTGATCTCCAAACTCAAGAGAGATAGCCAGATACATTTCCAGTAAATGGTCAGGCCCTCAAAAAGTAATTTTCGTGATCTACTTTTAAAAATTTAGTTTGTAAATATCTAGTTTATGCTGTGCTTTTTCCTTTTCTTTTAGTGAAATTTAATTTTTTCTTTTCCTGACGTTCTGATGTTTTTTTCTATTGTTCAAAATTGATCATCATGAAGGAATATGGCTTTAAAAGACTGATTTTCCTGTTGATTTTCAAGCCACCATCGAGAGTTCAACTCTAGTATTGAAACTAAAAAATATACCTGAGCCTTGATGGTTAAATTTTAAATCTGGTTGCTGTCATTTTTCTTTCCCTTTTCCTTATAAAGGATTGTTTCATAAAATTGGTCCAACCCTTGACAATCATGTAGATATTAATGCTTATTACGCAATCCCTCGTTCTTAAGGAACTTTTTGGATTTGGTTCCCCATATTTTAGAAAATATATCCTTGAGAGATTAATTTCAAATACCATGATTGGATCTCCTGTTTTTTCAAAGTAAAATTCTACAAGTTTCTAGTTGAAGGTTGGAAGGTCTCATCATGAGATGGTCCATTATGACCATGGAGAATCTAGGGAAGTGACATTACCATTTCTGGTTACCAAGCCAGTGTAATGGCCTCCAAATTTATAAACTAGAGGACATGAGTTATCATCACGAGCTGACTTGCTCACTTTCTTGGACCTCTGTGGATGACACTGCTATTAACTGGTTACCAAGCCAGAGTTGTGAATTTCAGTTAGTCCATAAATTTCCAAAAGAATCAAAATAAAAAATTTCAGGATCGATCTACCATGTGTTCTTAAATACTAGATGGGATAGAAGCATATGATTTGGTTAAAAGGAAACCATGTCAAGGCTATGAACGCATGTTGGAAGCATTTTCCATTCCTATGGTATCAAGGTCCTACTCATAAATTCTCAGGACTCATGGGGGAAACCATATTTTAGATCTCAATCCTTAAAATAATTGTGTTCTTTAGTATATGAATTATGGATACACCAGTTTATCATACACAACCAGGGATAATATCATTACTATACAGACCAAATGAGAAACACTCGGAGGAAACTTGGATATCTGACAATATGATCCTTCTAGCCTTGATGATGTGATGTTTTCACAAGAACATAGATAACTGCATCACCCAGCGAGTCACCATGTGTTTGTTGCCCAACTGACATCTTGTTTTTCATTGTTGTTTGAAATACAAAATCATTCCTTATACTCATTGCCTAGTATGTCTATATGTGTCAAATTGACTGATTTTATTGTGTATAAAGGTGTGATTGTTTATTGCTAATCAATCTTTTTTTGTTTTGGTTATTTTCGTGTGAACATGTTTGTGTCACTTATTCATCGTTTTCCCTCTAAAATTTCATGACTGTAAAGCATGAAATTGAAGATTCTTTTCGTGCAAATTGTTAATCGAACTCTTATGAAAGTATCTCTTTACATGAGTTCAAGATTATTTTTTGTTCTTCTTAACTAATCCAAGGTATGAATAAGAAGTTATTTGAACTATGTTTCAAATGGAAGATATATGAATTATGTTCAAAAACCTAAGTATGATTCATTTCCTAAAAACTAAACTCGATTTGAAATGTGTAAGATTGATTTAAATAAATTCTAAGCTAAGTTGGTGGGTCGAGCGTAAACTACAAACTTGTTTAAAAATATTGATTAATTGATGTAACATGGTGCTATATAAACTCTACCCTCTCTAAGTGGTCTAAACATAACCTTCAACAGTTATCATTTTCATACCACAACTTAATGCTAAATGGTGATTACCTATTCTGGCATGACCTTTTGCTTGTCACATGAATTATTACCTTATGTTGTGTTAATGTCCTTGAAATTGGGTCAATAGTTCATGCCAGGTCGTGAGGGTTTCATGGGATTGTTAGCTTTGAACCTCTCTGTACTATGTTCTATAGGACGGAATCATTTTTTGGAGTGGGAGATAATGGTAGAGCATCCTCAAATCCTCAAGTGTTTTTTTATCATCAGGTATGTTCGTTCAGCCTCCTTCCTTGTTTATGGGTTTGGTATATAGTGCTTACAGATTTATCTCCTTGATGTAAATTGTTTATGTGTCTTCTAGTTTACCCCTATTGAGTATATGGCTCCTCTAGTTAGGATAGAGATGAATGGCCCACAAACCTTGTTGTCCTATGACGACGCGACCGATAGGTTTTCTTAGGTTGATTGGTTAGAGTTTATTGAGTCATTTAATGGTTTTAATCTAGAAGTGGCAAGGGAGTTTGCCAATATCTTTTACGGCACCAAAGACCAAATTGGGGATGTCGAGATACAATTCATGAATGAACTCATTTTGAAGGAAAAGGGTCTTCCTCAGAAAGGTGATAGGTGGTTTAAAAACATGAGGGTAACCGAAATTCCTTAGTGGTCTATGTTGGTGCCCGAGAGGTCACAATACCATATAAAGGGTATGCCTTTAGAGATATTTAACACCATTCGACACAATATATTGTTGATAATCAAGCAATTCATTACCTGTGAAGGGAGTTTCAGCCTAGTGTTTTATTTTCATATATGGTTGCTTATGGTGTTTCATGGGTTTAATTTAAATTTTCCCTTCTATTTACTTAGAATCTTGCAAAAAATGTTGAATTTTATCAGCGGTCGAGCCCTAACCTTGAGACCAACTTGTTTCACCATGACTTAATTCACATGTTGTTCGAATTCCATATGGTAAGCACATAGGACACCAGGCAAGGTTTTCTGGTATGAAATGAATTCTTAACCCCAGAAATCGACCCTTTCATCGATTCAATGCAGGCTGTTGAAGAGCATGTCTCTCCCAAGGCTTCTCCTAATTCACCTCATGATTTTTGAATTGAGATTAAGTTTCAAAATGACCCTATCATTTCATCCTATTCCCAAACAATGGCTTTTCCTATGTCTATATTGGAGCCCAAAAGACATGGTTTTGTGCCGAAGAAACCTTTACAAGTTGTCCTCAGTCATTCGAGAAATCAGTCATTAAATGTTGATGATCATTTACGGTCTACAAGACCAGTTGTCTGTGAGAAACATAAAGAACAGTGTAAGAAAAATAGGCATTTACAGGAGGACTGTGAAGTCGATTTTAAAAACAAAAGGAATGGTCGCATCCTTTCTACAATGATAAGGAATAGGCATAAACTAAGGAATGATCCCATACAAATGATTATGATAGATCATAAAAACTCAGTTGAAGGTACAAGCCTGGAGTCTGTAGAGGTTAGTCATCCATAGTATGACTTTGTTTCTAATTTTCCTATGTTCCTCCAAGACTATGAGGGGCTCTCAGGAATCTGAGTCGATCTAAATTCTACGTTGGTACAAGGAAAGTCCTCAGAATCAGACAAACAACAACCTCTCTTGAATTTGGAACCTGTGTGTTGTGACGAATGTTTAGCGTGGGTTCAGTGGTATTAAATATACATCCCATACCTACAAATGCACCTTAACAAGGATACGATGCAGAATAGGGACATTGAAAGAGAATATTGGGATTTGATGTTTAAAATACAACAAAGTGTTCCTCAGGAAAATAAGAAACCCAGAAAATCGGGAGATATTATTATTAAGAACTTAACCAATGTCAATGCTATTATGAGATCATAGATGCAAAAATCCTCTTTTTCCAATGTTTAATTTGGGTAAATAAATCTGTTTTTTTATTTTTATTTTTATGTTTTTGTGAAGCATTAGTTCTTGCATTGTTTTTTACACTATCTACAAAATCAAAGATTCTATAGCTTGTCTTAATTTAGTTAATGAGATTTTTAATTGGATTTTAATTTTAATTTCAGGTCTCAAAAGGAACGGGAAGATGTCTTGTGCACTGTTTGGTTAATGAAGACCATGAAGTGCTTATGTTTTAGAAGTAAGATCTATTTCAATTCACAATATATTTGAATAGTTGGTATAACAAACTTTTATAAGTTATTGTAAACATTATTATTAATAACTTAGATTAGTATTTAGTTTTAAAAATACTTTATTTATTCATGTATAATTCTCTTTTTATGCATGCACATGCTCCATTATGCTTCCTTTTCCCATGCCCAGACTCCAAATAGTTCCAAATATGTGGTACCTTTAGTTTTTTGTGCAACATACACAACCATTTAAATAGACGAGCATTTTGTAACTAGCTTGTGCAACCATATGACCAAATCCAATGTTGATCGATAAGTATGTTCTTCTCCTTAAGGTGATTGTAGAACAACTGAAAACACTATTGTACATAGGCTAATTCATGGCACCGATCATGACTTATGTAGAAGTGATACTCTTTCAATATAACTCTATTTTTTTCATTACTATCAGGCCCATGCCTATGTGTGATATGTACCATTATGTTGATATGATATGAGTGATAATATTATCTTTGAATCTCATTTTACGATTCAAGGGTGTATTTCTCAGCAAAATCAACCACTCATAACACATTACCAGCAGGAAATGTATCTCTGCATATTCTAAAATTATCTTCATGCCATCGATCCACAAGGACATGATGAACATAATGTCGTGTCTTTTCGACGAAATCCTTCATGAAGTCACAAACTCGTACTTGGGAAGTAACCAATTGTATATATTTTCTTTCATGTCCTCCATCAATATCATATGTCACATATTTAAATCTTTGCAAGGAAACCTCCTTTCTCCCCAATTCATACTCATCGCTTACATTGATCCACTTACTTAGTAATGTCATTCTACCACACCTAGGGAATGTTCCATATAAACATGCTTTTTGATAAATTGTAAAACCCTATGGCATTATACACAAGATACTTTTAATAAAGTCTGTAGATGACGACATCGAAAATATAATTGGGAATTCTTGCAAAATGGTGTTATGCAAAATACAAAATATGTGTGTGTGTGTGTGTGTGTGTGTGTGTGTGTGTGTGTGTGTGTGTTTGTGTCAAAATAATAACCATACTCAATCTGATATCTACAACAACACGTTTTACAAATTGTGTTTATTCGAACATACCAAGGCTCACATTTATGGAAATATCTTTGGCCTAAGTTAAGTGCACTATATACTATTTTGAATCTCTCATACAATTATGTCTATGTAATGTCATGAAAGTGTTTAATATCGGGTTCGTGGTCCCTATATCCCCTTCTCAATTTCAGTACATCGTTTTGGTTTGAAGAGAGCCTTCATGGTCCCTAGATCTCCTTCTCAATTAACTTCATGTTAGAATGAGGTAGCCTTCTAGTCAAGGCCCACAAATATGTTGGGGCATCTGTGTCGAGGCTATATTGTCTATGAGAATAATTTCTAATGGTTTTGACATTGCATTTCAAGATGTGAGAGGTTTGTTGTAGAAAACATTGTTTTCTTGTGATCTTGCTAACAATTGACTTAGACAAGACACATCAGGATGCATTGTGGTCTTTAGAATGAGACTTATTACCAATTGTTTGAAAATAATCTACAAGGTTTCTAACAATATGATGAATTTTTACTACACTTTTGGCTTTTTTAATGCTTAAAATTCTCCTAACAGCAGAAAAAATTCTAGATTTTAACAAAGATAAAAAAAAAAACATTGACATTTAGCAACATCAGATTTTGGTTCAAAATATTCTTGAATTATTTTATAAGAGTGATAAGGAATAGTACAGTTAGGTAACTTAACTTCAAGTGATGTTATACCACTTTCATCGACCTGAATGGGATTATGATTTCTTCACCATGTCGTGCTCAATCTACATAGGGACAATGAACCTCTATTCGAGCACTCTTGACCCCCCTGTTGTGAAGTTAACAATGTTGAAATTCTTTCCCCCTAAATAATTGATGGATCAACTGTGGGAGGAGAGTGGACATGAGAATGTCTAGTTTCTAGAACAGTTGAATTTCCAATAAGAGATTCCACCACATGACCTTCTTCACCACAATGTTGTACACCAATTGCTTCTATAATTTCATCCATTGATAATCAACTCCATGAAAATCCTTCATCATTTGATCATCCAAAAAAAGTTTTCTTGATGAGATATTGTTTGGATTTCTCTCTAATGAACTATTGCGCTTTGATTCTGGTGATGGAGGAGAAACAATAGTGGCATCTATTTCGCTAGAAATTGGATTTCCCTCTTCTGAAACCCTACACTTTGATATATGTAACTTTTCTTTTTCTCTTTATTCTTATACCTTTTCAATCGGTTTCTTTTTTTCGTAAGGAATTTTTTTCTCGAATCCAGTGTTTTCCCACGTTTAAAGATAAAAATTGGCTTCCAAACACCCACCACAAATTTKTATTTGTATAATGTAATAAGGCACAACCAAGTGGAAAAAATTGTTTTTGTATTACAAAAGAAGACACGTAATAATTCCAATTCTAATTGCACTTGGACAAATTTGTCTTCCAATTCCAAGAAGACATAAGAAGATACAAACAACAATTATGATTGCACTTGGATAAATTTTTCTTCCAATTCCAAGAAAACACAAGAAGATAAAAACAACAATTCCAATTGCACTTGGACTAATTCGTCTTCCGATTCCAAGAAGACACAAGAATATACAAACAAAAATTCCAATTGCACTTGGACAAATTTGTCTTCCAATTCCAAGAAGATACAAGTAGATAAAAACAACAATTCCAATTGCAATTGAAACATTTTTCTTCCAAATTATTTTGCAATGGTATGGAAATAGCACAAAAGTATCTATGAATCTAACACGAACACTAAAATAAGTAAAATATGTATGTGTAAGTTGTTGTTTTCTAAAGATGAAGCTTATTTTTGTCGTCCATGATATAGATGATGTGGGGTGTGCTTGGCACCAAAACATTTCCAGTAGGAACATGTATGCATTCCTATAACGCATGTCCACTAAAGTGTGTGTGTGTTCTAGGAATGTGTATGCATTCCTACTGAGCATAAATGACCAACTTAGTCAAGTCATAGAAGCATGTGCACGCTCTTAATGCAATGGATATAGCATTTAATATACACCAAACCTCTTTATGAATAAGTTAGTATAGGGGTATGGGGACAACTAAGGCCTAAGGGGCTAGGATTGAAAGTGTTTTCAAGGATAGATCAATGGTTAGAGCACCAAGATGTGGGTGATGCGGGTGCAAGGGTTGTACACAATTTATATGTATAGTGCAGTCAGGGATTAAG
>JASDQU010103735.1:123018-133734 GCA_032191745.1 Picea mariana
TATAGGGGTATGGGGACAACTAAGGCCTAAGGGGCTAGGATTGAAAGTGTTTTCAAGGATAGATCAATGGTTAGAGCACCAAGATGTGGGTGATGCGGGTGCAAGGGTTGTACACAATTTATATGTATAGTGCAGTCAGGGATTAAGTGAAGATAGGGTTAAGGGTTGAGTATAATTTATTCCTAGCCTTAGATGGAGCTAGGGGGGTCTATGTCATGGTCTACGTTAAGCTCTCAGTTGAAATCTAAATCTAGATCTAGCTCTATGTGGTGGTCTAGATCATGGTCTACGTCAAGCTCTTAGTCTGCTGAAAAAATATTTAGAGGAATGGAACCTACATAAATTAACATTATCACCATTTGCAGGCTTAAAGATTATGATATTGTAGTGCACCCAAATTTAAAGAACCATTTGGAGGTGGAGAGATAGTGAGATTGCAATGAACCGTTTGGAGGCCAAGACATCATGATATTACAATACACCCAAGTTGAAATGACCATTTGAGGTGGAAAGATGTGATATTGCAGTGCACCCTTTGGAGTGTCAGATCAGATCATATTATGATTATGGTTATATTCTATATTTTCTTGGAAGGGTTGGAGATCAGAAAATTCACTGTAAAGAGAAAATCATTTGCATTCATTTCATTTACAATTTTTCTTTTACAGTTTGTTTTTACAGAGCATAGAAGAGTAGTTAAGAGATTTGATTTGACAACTATACAAAGTAATATTATTTATGTGAGTGTATTAATCAATATTTGTGTGCAGGTTAAAGATAATGAGAAATAGAGGAAAAACAACAAGCCATGATAGGTTTCATTATTTTGGACATTGTCAAGCTTTAGGTCAACGACTAAATCTAGATCTATCTCTATGTTGTGGCCTAGGTCATGGTCTACATCAAACTATGGGTCATCGTCTAAATCTAGCTATAACTCTATGTCATGGTCTAGTTCTATGTCATGATCTACGTCATGGTCATCATATAGGTCTAGGCCATGCTCTAGGTCTTACCATGTCTAGGTGTTGTTATGTCTAGGTTTAGGTCTAATTCTTGAAATGTCTAGGTCAAAGGTCATTTATTTCCTTGCGATGTAGGGAGGAGGTATGCAGAGAGAGGAATAAACTGAGTGTGAGAGGGGGAGATGGGAAGAAAACCAGAGTGGGGGACAAGGAGGGGTGGTAGGGTAGAGAGTGAGAGAGTGAGAGTATAGGGGTTCTACGTCATGGTCTATGTCAATATACAGATCGTCGTATAACTCTATATATAGCTCTATCTATTGGTCTAGGTCATGGGCTATGTCAAGCTCCAGATCATCGTATAAATCTAGATCTAGATCTATGCCCTAGTCTAGGTAATGGTATAGGTCTATGTCATGGTCTACATCATGGTCATTGTATAGGTATAGGTCATGCTCTAGGTATTTCCATGCCTAGGTATTTCTATGTCTAGGTTTAGGTCTAGGTGTTGACATGTCTATGTCAAGGCCATTTATTTCTTTTCTATGTAGGGAGGGGGGATGCAGAGTGAGGACAAAGGAGAGTGTGAGAGGAGGAGAGTGGAATGAAAATAGAGTGAGGGACAAGGAGACAAATAGGGGGGGTAGAGAGTGAGAGAGTGAGAGGAAGGGAGAGGAAAGAGGGAAGGGGGGTTAGATAGAAGAAAAGAGAGAAAAGTGGGGAGAGTGGGGGAGAGAGGGGGATATAGGGAGAAAGAGAATGGGTTAGATGCAAGAGGTAAAGATAGAATGGGATAGAGATGGGTTGTTTGAGAGTGTGATAGGGTGGGAGAGGAAGACCAATTGGGGGGGTTAGAAAGAGAGAGGTGGGAGAGAGAGTGAGAGTGAGACTAACAACAAGGAGAGAGAGAAATAAATAGGTGGTATATGTAGGATACAAAGTGGGTAGAGACAGTGGGAGGGAGGTATAAAGAGGGGAGAGAGAGAGATGAAGAGAGAGTGAGAGTGAGACTAACAAAAAGGAGAGAGAGAGAGAGAGAGAGAGAGAGAGAGAGAGAGAGAGATTGTTAGAGGAATGTGGGATATAGAGGGAAGGGGGTCTAGAGATATATAAATATATAAATGGGGGGAGAATATAGGAGATATGAGGAGGGGGATATAGTGAGAGTGAGACTAACAACACCGAGAGAGAGAGAAAGAGGTGGTAGATTTATGAGAGAAAGAGAGGAGAAATAATTGAAGGGATGGGGAGAGATAGAGGGAGGAGGGGGGTAGAGAGAGAATGTGTGAGTGTGAGAAGGGGGAAGAGCAAGAGAAAGAGGGGGGTTGGAAAATGATTGTTTGAGTGCATGAGAGGGAGAGAGAGGGAGACAAGCAAAGTGGGTAGAGAGAGAGTCGAGAGATAGTGTGAGGAAGGGGTGGAGAGAGAAAGGGAGGGAGGAAGGGGTGGAGAGAGAGTGAGAATGACTATGAGAGGAAGGTGGGAGATAAAGGGAAAGGGGTAGAGATATATAAAGAGAGAAATGGGGGGAGAGTAGAGGAGAGAGAGAGAGTATGATATAATGAAAGTTATACTAACAATAAGAGAGAGAAAGTGGTGGTAGATGTGGGAGAGAAAGAGAGGAGAGATAGTGGGAGGGAGGGGTAGAGACAAAGGGAGGAGGGGGGTACAAAGAGAATGTATCATTGTGAGAGGGTAGGAAGAGAAAGAAAGAGATGGGGCTTGGACAAAGATTGTTTGAGTTTGTTTTAGAGAGGGAGAGGTGTTACACATTATTTTCTTCATCCCTATGACTGTTAATGATGCAAAACTATCTATTGCCTTCAGAGGGGTTAGCAGCCTGAGTTCCTGAATAAAGAAAGGAGAAGAAATTTTCCTGAGAAAAGAAGCTGCATTTCCCTTTGTAAAAACCCTAATAAAGAGGATTGTCACATGTTGCACTATAGCTAGGGTGCAAAAATGCCTGATTTTCGCAGGTTGCACCATAGCTAGGTCGCAAAGTGATGGCAGGTTGCTATATAGGCAGGGTGCAGAAATGCTCATACATGGGAAAAACGAGCATCTTCTTGATGCTTCTAGAAGGAGAAACTTCCATGGTGAGGTGGCATCTGAATGGTTTGGATCTTACTCACTTTCATGATTTCGTGGGATCATCCTAACCTCCTCACCTTATGATCTTCAACTTATAAAAGGAGAGGAGCTCTCATGGAGAAAGTTGGCTTGGATGAGATTAGATTTTGAGCTTTTGTGATTAGCTTGGATTGGATTGAGCTTTGGAGATTGTTAGCTTGCCTAGTTTAGCCATTTTGTCAAGATAGATTGTGAATATTATCATATCTATGCTCTCAAAATTCTTGGAGTGGAAGTGTGTGGGGAATGAAGGATAGTTGGAAGGGACCTTACGACATCAAGGCCATGGTTGTAATCTCTCTTTCACATTTAATATGATACAATAATATGATTCTTTCCTATAAATCTTGTTGTGTTTTATCGTATGATTCCTTGATCACATACATAGGTTTATATTCAGTTTATGCTATTACTATCACTTTAGTTTGTTGTGTTATTTTGCAGGTTCATCATTGTATGAGCATTGGAACGGAGCCAGAATGGCGATGGCGAGAGGAGGCGGTGTTTAAATGGTATGTCACCTATCCCTCTTTAGTTAGTAAATTCAATATCTGAAACTTAAGGAAAGCGTCATGCTCTGGTGTGTTTTTTTCTAGATCTAGGTGGATCTAGGGATATCAGTTAGTGTCTGCACCTACTAATTTATCCGATAACAAAATTGGCGACCATACTGGGGAACAATTTTTTTCCTAGTTAGTATAGTTTCCCTTTCTTTGATTTCTTGTTTTCTAGTCTTTGAGTCTATGTGAGATCCATCCAGACTCTCTGTATCTGAAAGTTCACTTAGACTCTTTATCATTTTTCCAAATTCCTTTTGATTACATACATTCCCACACTTCACCTGTATACAGACTGCAAAAACCCTTGATTTTCGCACCCTACTGTTCAGTCCAGTGCGACCTTCTCGCACCCTACCTATGTCTAGACTGCGAAAATGCATAATGTTTGCACTGCACCTCACTACTAGGTTGTGAAATTGTTTGTAAAATTTTTTTTTTGGATTGGGTCTTGTTATCTTTTGATGCCCAGTTTTTCTTTGATCAGTTGGATTGAACTTTTGGAGCCTATATTGATCTGTTTACAGTCTACTTGACATTCTTTGAGTTGATTTTAGCCATCTATGCTTTGTTTGGTTTTGAAGGATTAGTCTCTTTATTTGAGTGTCTTTCAATTACAAAGCCTATTTTTTCTTTAGGATTGTTTAGGGAAAGATCATATTTCTTCTGAACAATTCGCTTTAAAAGAAAACTTTTAGTTTGGGTTTCTTTGTTTAAAGAAAGTTCATTATTGCTTTTAGTGAAATTTTTTAAACAAAAGGATTTAATTTCTTGCTTTATATTAGGTTGGGGGCATCCTTTCACTTGAATCCTTGATGAGTTTAATATATGTTGGGACATTTTGTATCCAGGAATGATAAATGTTTTCTCCTTCTCATAGCATAGCTCTCATCAAAATGAAAAGATTGCATCTTCATCTCTTTGCATAACTTTTGAGTCAGTCAAAACACCATATTGTCCATGCCATCTTCCTTTTGAGTAACAACAACCTTAAAAATAAAGTGATTATAAAAATTGATTAGACATTTTTATATTTTCTGGTAGAAAACATACATTATATTAGTTGTAGGGATTTGGAATAGCTGTGAAAGATAACTTTCCAAAGCTGCAAACAAACATAGTATCTTGTGATAGGGAGAGTTAAATCCACTTTCTACATTTTTTCCTGGGAATCCCTTCTCACACAAGGGTCAATCACGAGGTCGCATTAAGAATGGCAGAGTTACTCACCCTGCTTTGTTGGTCTTGGTGTAGAGATTGCGGGTATTATGGGGGTCACTTGAAGATATACCCACAATTATGAGTGGAAGCCTTTTGAGTTGATTTCAAGCAAGATACCCTGCCTTTGCATGTGGATCAGACTGTTGACTATTTCCCCAAGCATCATTGTAGTAATTGGTAACCTTAGTGGCCTATCTGTCTAGGTTATTTACACAAGGTGACTGTGGAGGGGAAAGTCTTCACGGTACCTGGAATCGACGTTGGCCAAACTCACTCGGGCTCCTTGGAGGGTATACCCACGATTATGTGTGGGAGCTTGCACCAAGGCATAAGTCTATTAAGCAGGTCGTTAACATAACTTTTCCACCCACTCTATCTTATCCCTTTCTTACTTTGTTCCCGCGATGTTGGATTTCACCACCAACTAGTGTGCTCATTGTGAGAAGGATTTTTTTTGCTTGTTTGCTTACTAGATTTTTAACCTATTTTGTTTGTGTTCCCTAGTGGACTCTAGATTGGATCTTTATTTTTATGGCATCAGTTCCCTAAATGACCAATGAAGGAACTCCTTTTCCAAGGGAACCTTTTGTTTTTCCTTCTTACGGAAACATTGGTCCTCCTCATATTGCTACTTTTAGCCTTCCAAGTCTCACAATTGGATTACCGGTATGGTTTTTTTCCACTCAGGTAATCCTGAATGCAGTTAGTGCTTCAGTCGCAAGCACTTCCCCCAAAGACCATCAATCTCATGTTGATCCTTCAACTTCTTCACTAGTAAGGTCTTCTTCGCCTCTTCGCTTGCAAGGTCATCTTTTGTTTCATGTTCTTCACCGAGTGAAAGTTCTGAAGCTAGTAACCTAGTGAATAAGAAGAAGATGAAAAGAAAGACTAAGAAGAAGAAAGATAAAAAAGGGTCAAAACCTTCAACCACCATCAAACATGTTGGAAATCAACCAATTACTCTTAATCATGCTAGGAATGTTGATGATGTCAAGATCACCCAAACAACGGGTAAGCCCAAGTACCCTTGCAGGCTTTGTAAGGGTAGCCATCTTCTTAAGGATTTCCTTGGTCTATCCAAGCTTATAGAAGCATGGTCTACACATCCTCGCCAACCCATGTCATTATCCTTTGAACAACTTGCTGATGACTTCCCATCGAGTAGTCACAATATAGTTGGGAAGAAGAAAAGTAGAGCCAAGTTCTCGTGTATGTTATGCAAAGGGCATCATCTAACTCATGTTTTCCCTCATATGGAAGAAGCCTCAAAATTCCTGGAAGACATGACTGTTTCACAACCTTAACTTCTAGCTGCTTCTCAAAATTTTTTTCTCAACCCACCTGTAGTTGATGGAATGATCAATCTGGTTCCCCCGTCGGTCAGTCCGATTGATCAAGTGGTCAATCTGGTCACGTCCTGGGTTGAACCAGTAGACCAAGTGGCCGATCCAATCCCATCCTCGGTTGATCCCACTCTCCTATTAGAGAGTGAAACCCAAGTGGTCGATCCTTTTTCAAGTGTCGATCCCATTCTCCCCTTGGAGAATGCAACCCAATTGGTCGATCCGATCTCATCATCGGTCGATCCTACTCTCTTTCTCGAGAGTAAACCCAATACTGCCCATGTTTTTCTCATTGACACAGAATCTACCATGTCAATGGGTATTCCTCCTTCTCTTGTGGAACCCCTTCCAAGTAATGATACCATCCGTTTTAATTGGGGTGTGCTAACTGGACCTCGTCTTCCCTCTCACATTCCTTTCCAGATTACAGTATAGGTTTGTGGTCGAAACGTTCCTCAGAAACTGATAGATGAAGGTGAATCCATTAGTATTTTGTCCTCTTTTTCTTGGAAATCTTTGGGTTTTCCTCAACTTGTGYCGGTTACGCAAAATCTATTAGCTTTTAATAGAAGAACTAGTCAACCTTTAGGGAACTTTCCTTAGTTTCTTGTAACTTTGGGAGGGAAAAATGTCTTTATTGACGTCATGGTTGTCCAAGACCCCTTGGATTTCACTTTACACCTTGGGCAAGATTATGTCTATGTCATGAAATCTATTGTGTCTACTCCTTTTTTTGTGATATATTCCCCTCACGATGGACGAGTTGTGACTGTTGATAAAATTTCATTCATTGACCCTGACTGGATTGCCTCCCTAAATGGTTCTTATATGTAAATGGTATCACCCCCGCCACAGGTCAATTATGTGGTGTTGTCGCCCACAGCTTCAAATTCTTATGACTTAGATACCGTAGTTGACATGGTGATCTCTTCGATAGGGTTGTTAGAGCCTGATCTCTTTACTCATGTCGCGACCCTCGACATGGTGTCCTTCCAGAGTGTGTTTCTTCCTTCTAGTGAAGACCTCTTGGAAGCCGTGATCGATTTTTGTCCCTTGACATGATGTCATTCCGAAGCATTGTCCTCTTGGAATCCATGATAAAGAAGAGAGACTCCGAGGAAAGTTTTGCGTCTCTGAGGCAACCTCGTTAAAAAATGAAATAGAGGTATATGAGCTTGATTTTTTGATTTCAAGCTCGTTAAAAAATGAAACCAAACTTGAGCATAGTTTTCTAATTTCAAGCTCGTTAAAAAATGAAACCACTTACGAGGATAGTTTTTTCATCTCCGTGGAAACCTCGTTAAAAAATGAAACAAAGGTTACGAGCATAGTTCTTGTTTCTGTGTCAAGCTCATTAAAAAATGAAATAGTTTTCCCCCTCTCTATTTTAGTCAAGCCCTTCATCTAGTATTTGAAGCTTCATTTCATTCTCTTTTGTAGTTGGTTGAAATGAATCTTGGGGGGGCATTTGCGTCAACCTATGGAATTCATGCTAAAGTTGAGCTGCTAGCTTCTTAAGTTGGGGGATAAGTACCAACCATGCAAATTCGTGGATAATGCATTGGGAAGTTCAAGCATAGTTTTTACTTTGGTTCAAGATTGTGTAAAAATGAAACCAGTTACCTCAAGCATAGTTTCCTCAGGTTCAAGCTTGTGTAAAAATGAAACCAGGTCCAAGCATAGTTTTTTTTTGTTTTAAAGCTTGCATAAAAATGAAAACAATCCCGAGCTTAGTCTTTGTTCTTTCTTGTACTCGTAAATCAATGAGAATGTAACCGATTATACTTTTATCACTTTTTCAAACTCGTAAAGGTTATATGAAAAAGGAACCCGTTGGAGTTCCCTTTAATCTCTTTTTAGACTCTCTAAACATGAAAATATCGTCAATCTATCTTGTTCTTTTTATGCTCATTAAAGTATTTGAAGAAAACATCTGTTGAGTGATAGTTTATCTCTTTTTCACTCTCATCATACTACTTTACGAAAAAGGAACTGAGAGAGTTCTCTTTAAGTGTTTTTTAGACTCTATAAACATGAAAACCCCTTGATTTTTCTTTCTTTGGACTAATAAAACAAACATTGAAAGGCCCATGTGGGACCGAACCACTCCTTCCTAGTGTTCGTTAAACATACTCCGAGGGACTCATCCGAAGGATGAGCTTACATTTCAAGCATATGTTAGCCTCCTCAAGCTTGTGTAAAAATAAAGAGGTACTCACCAAAAATGGTGGGGGAAAATTTGGGAAAGAAATGTGTCTAAACTTGTATTCCATGGAAGAGTTGTTTTTGAACATGACACCCTTTCACTCACCTTGTGTCTAGGTTGGCAAATCCACTCGTCTCTTGATCATACTCCTTATAATATTACAAATTGGTCTATGATCCATGTTGTTGAGTCAGTGTTTCCAAGACAGTTGTCATGTCGTCAATATGTTCAAAAAATAAGTTCAACCCAGAAATCCTTCTATTGCATCGGCCATCCCTGAGTCAGTCCCGAATCACTTATTACTCTAATCTACATCAAATCTTGTTACTTATTTCATGTCATTGATGGGGGATACATTTAGGCTCTCCTATGAAAAGTATTTTTCTGTCGACTTCAACTCATTATCCAAGAATTAGACTTAGAAACCAATTGGTACCTTGGAACTTGCATGCCTCAATGGCAGGTTTCCTCGCTTTCGACAATGGGTTTTCATCATTGACCCCTGATTGAAAGATTCCACTGAGTGTTCGACTTCAGCTCATTAAGATTTGTTGGATTGTACTAGTGTACTTTGGGAGTCATTGACATTAATGGCGATTTCCCTCGCACTTGTTAACAATATACACTAATGATTGGTAATCAAATGGTTTCTACCATGTTCGACTTCCACACATGTATTCACATGGTTAGGTTCGTACTATAGAGTGGTGGAGATGAAGACCCTGGATCTTTTATGATAGATTCAGGTTGCGTTGGAGTATATTCGGTTTGTACTGTTGCATAGATCCACATTGTATGTCTCGTGGCTATGTTCAAATTTGAATCTTTAACACATAGATCCACAGTGTATTTTTGGTGGCTATGTTCAGATTTGAGTCATATTGGCATGGATCCACTGTGTATGTTTGGTGGCCATGACCTATATTAATTGACATGGATCTTCACATGTCGACATTTATGCTCTGAGTCATTTGTATTCTGAGTATGGAAATTTCTACCTCAATGATGATATATTATTGTATTGTATTTCCTTGTTTGTTGGTAGGTTTCCAATCGACTGTTCCTTGTTCCCTACACACACTCGACAAAGTATTTCAGCTATCACTCTCTTCTAACTTCATACTTTGGGGGGCTCTCTGTTACACATTATTTTCATCATCCCTATGACCATTAATGATGCAAACCTATATGTTTCCTTCAGAGGGGTCAGTACCCTAAGTTCCTGAAGAAAGAAGGGAGAAGAACTTTTCCTGAGAAAAGAAGTTGCATTTCCCTTTGTAAAAAGCCTATTAAAGAGGATTTTCGCATGTTTCACTATAGCTAGGGTGAAAAAATTCCCAATTTTCGTAGGCTGCACCATAGCTAGGTCGCGAAGTGTTCGCGGGTTTCTATATAGGCAGGGTGCGAAAATGCTCATACATGGGAAAAATCAGAATCTTCTCGATGCTTCTAGAACGAGAAACTTCCATAGTGAGCTGGCATCCAAATGGTTTGGATTTTACTCGCTTTCATGATTTGGTGGGATCATCCTAACCTCCTCACCTTATCCTCTTCAACTTATAAAAGGAGAGGATCTCTCATGGAGAAAGTTGGCTTGGATGGGATTAGCTTTTGAGCTTTTGGGATTAGCTTGGATTGGATTGAGTTTTGGAGATTGTTAGTTGGGCTAGATGAGCCATTTTGTCAAGATAGATTGTGAATATTATCAGATCTATGCTCTCAGAATCCTTGGAGTGGAAGTGTGTGGGGAACAAAGGACAGTTGGAAGGGACCTTACGACATTAAGGCCATGGTTGTAATCTCTCTTTCACATTTAATATGATACAGTAATATGATTCTTTCCTATAAATCTTGTTGTGTTTTATCATATGATTCCTTGACCACATACATAGGTTTATATTGAGTTTATGCTATTACTATCACTTTGGTTGGTTGCATTCTTTTGCATGTTCATCATTGTATGAGCATTGGAACGGAGCTAGAATGGCGATGGCGAGAGGAAGCGACGTTTAAACGGTATGCCACCTATCCCTCTTTAGTTAGTAAATTCAATATCTAAAACTTAAGGAAAGTGTCATGTTCTAGTGTGTTTTGTTCTAGATCTAGGTGGATCTAGGGAGATCAGTTAGTGTCTGCACCTACCAATTTATCCAATAACAAGAGGGAAACAAAGACAGTGGGTATAGAGAGAGTGAGAGGAATGGGGGGAGAGAAAGTGGTGAGGGGTAGATGTATCTGAGAGAGACCGGAGAGATAGTGAGAGGGAGGGGAAGAGAGAGAGGGAGGGAGGGAGGAGG
>JASDQU010103736.1:17985-33849 GCA_032191745.1 Picea mariana
CAGCTAACTTGCTGGATAAAGCAACACAACTTTGGACAATGATGGAAAAGGATCCACAAGTCCAACACTGGGACAAGGAGGAGGAGAGGATCAATACAACGATACAAGAACTCAAGCAGTGACAGAAGACCATACCAATCCCCGAACAAATCAAGGGAACGCAAGAGCTGAAGAAGATACAGGCAGAACTTATCACTGCGCAAACACAGAAATAGGAGCGTCAGGATCAAATAGAACCGTTGCAGGAATAGGTAGCAGAAGTACTTTCACAGATAGAAGAAGCTAGAAACCAAACAACACAGACTCATCTAGAATGCACAGGACTGATGAGCGAGGAAGTGGCAGCTCAAACAATCGACACCATCAAGAAGAGAACCACACGGGCACTGACAAAAGAAACAAAGTTGCAGGAACAGTTCCAGATGATCACCAAGGAGATCAAGGAAGCGCAAAGAAACTAGGTGACTCGGGATGAGTCACATGTCAATGTTGGGGGCCTATTGGCACTAGGCCAAAGAGGAAAGAAGAATGATCATAGAAAAGAAATCATGCAGAAAACTGAAGTAACAACTGGCAGAAGAATAGCACGCGCACATGCAAGAAAGCGTGCACAAAGGAAAGCGACAGCTGGAGGAGGAGAAGCACGCGTATGGGAGAAAGACCTAACATAATAAGGGTTAGGGTTTTTGTAATATTCTAAAAGCGGCTGAAGAGCCCAAAATGTATAAATATAGATACGAAAGTATCATATAGAGTAGTTCGTTAGTAGTTGTGAGTGATTTTCTGTAATGTTCTGAAGTGGTACGAACTGATTTGTAAGTTGTTGAGAAAAGAATACCCAAGGAGGGGTGGATCTGAGGATTAGACCATAGGCCGTGGAGCCTGGTGCGATCTAGTTCGCCTGGAATAGATCCTACCCGATTTTGTGGAGAATTGTAGGCGCAAGGCACCAAAAATGCAAAACTATCATAATACAAGAGCCAAGAGCCAAATCTTTATGGACGTAGCCCAAGAGGGGGTGATCCACGGTAAATCTCGTGTATTGTGTTAAATGTATGCATGATTCTTCTCTCTTTCAGCAATTGATGGTTAAACTTGATTGATGAGTTATTACTTGGTTATGAATCTACTTATAGTCAATTGTAATTAACCTGTGGGATATTTTTATGTGAATCCAAGGAATAGGTACTCTCCCTTACAACTCACGATATCTGACCCTATTCGAGGAACCCCTATCCCATGCTTTGTCCTAGGCTTTAAACACCTAAGTCTTACAACCACCCATTTAAATCTATCTCGAGTGAGACTGTGCAGTGCTTTCTGGCGATGTGTTGCCTTCTGGTTTACTAGGAGGGTTGATAGTTTTAGAGGCTTTGTTGGAACCCCGAGTGACATGAACCCTGGTTCAATAACTCAGACAACCCCCGAAGGGAAGAAGTAACCAACACCAATTAAGTAGCTTTAATACTCTTCTAGTTTAATTGGCTAGTATGGAAGTAAAACTCGAAGACGAAGACAAAGCACTGACACTATTGTGTTCATTGTTGGAGTCTTGGGATCATTTAGTCACCTCTATAAGAAGAAGTGACACTATTGTGTTCATTTTCGGAGTCTTGGGATCATTTTGTTACCTCTATAAGCTTTAGTTCAACAAATGTTCTTGATTATGACATTGTTGTGGGAGCTTTATTGGCTAAGGAGATGAGGCGAATGTCTAGTCAAGAAACCTCAACTTCTGAGGCAATGGTGGTCAGAGGGTGATCCAAAGATAAAGGGAAGAATCAGATAGGTTCTTCCATATCTAATTCAAGAGGGAGGAAAAGTAAACTTAAGTTCTGGTATTGTGGAAAATCGGACATCTTAAAAAGGATTGCTAGAAAAGACAATAGGCCTCCAAAGATGACTCTACAAAAGAAGTAAATGAAGCAAACGCAACAGAGACGAATTCAAATTCTAGTTCACATATGAATGATGAGGTTCTATCTATTTCTAATGCTTCACATCATGATCAACATTGGTTATTATACTCTGGCACATCCAATCATGTGTTTACATAAATATTGGTTTACAACATATAAACCTATAGATGATGGAGTTGTTTTTATGGGAAATGATATTTCCTGTAAAATTGTTGGGATTGGTAGCCTTAGAATTAAAATGTATGATGGTTCTATAAGAACATTGACAGATGTGAGGCACGTACCCGAACTTAGAAAGAATCTGATATCTTTGGGAGTCCAAGATTCTACTAGATACAAATGTAGAATTCAAGGTGGAGTGATGAAAGTGTTCAAAGGCATCTTACGGGTCATGAAGGTGAATAGGATCGGGAACCTTTATCAGCTTGAAGGAAGAACTGATTCAGATCAAGCAGCAGTGATATCTGAAAGTGCAAGTGATTCCACTTGTTTATGGCATCAGTGTTTGGTTCATATGAGTGAGAGAGGACTTAAGGTACTTGTAGATCGTAAGTTACTTCCAAGTTTGAAGTCTCTGAATTAAAATTTTTGTAAACATTGTATCTATGGTAAGCAGAGTAGGCATAATTTTAAAACAAGAAGACACGGTAGTAAAAGTGTCCTTGATTACATTCACTCGGATGTTTGGGGACCATCCCCTATAGTATCGTAAGGAGGATCATCATATTTTGTTACGTTTATAGATGATTTCTCTAGAAAGGTGTGGGTCTATCTATTAAAAAGAAAAGCTGATGTTTTTACTATCTTTAAGAAGTTTAGAGATTTTGTTGAAAAGAGCACTAGAATGTCAATAAAATGTTTAAGAACTGATAATGGAGGTGAATACGCATCTATGGAATTCGAAAACTATTGCAAAGAAGAGGGGATTGAGAGACATAAAACCACTGCCTATACTCCACAACAAAACGATGTTGTTGAGCGCATGAACATGACTCTTATAGAAAGAGAAAGGATCATGCTTTGTAATGCCAAGTTGCAGTAGCAGCTATGGGAAGAAGTAGTTTCTACAACTTTTTATCTGGTTAATCGATCACCATCAACTGCAATTGAATTTAAGATTACAGAAGAGGTATGGACTGGTCACTCTTGTGATTATTCGAACCTTAATATTTTTTAGTTGTGAAGCTTATGCTATTATACCTAAGCATCAACGTTCTAAATTAGATCCCCAAATCTAAAATGGTTATCTTTGTTGGGTATGGTGATGGAATTAAGGGATATAGATTGTGGGACCCTACTACCCACAAAATCACCATTGATAGGGATCTAATATTTGATGAATCGTTTTTTATAAAATCAGATATAGATGTTGAAATGAAACAGGGGCAAGTACCACAAACTCAACAAATCCAGTTTGAGACTCATTCGTCTACAGAAGAACATGAACATGAAGAGGTTCATGAGGATGTTCATGAAGATGTTCCTGCAGATGAAAATGTGGATGCAGATAATAATTGGGGAAATGTGGAAATACCACAATCATCACTAAGAAGATCTACAAGGGTCAAGAATCCTCCTAGAAGGTATGATGATTTGGTTTCATCTGTTTCTTTGGATACTAATAATGAGGAGCCTACTTGTTATCAGGAAGCAATGGGGGTGTCTGATATTGCAAAATTGAAAGAAGCAATAAAAGAGGAAATGGATGCCTTAGAAAGGAATGGAACATGGGACCTAGTAGAACTCCCAAAAGACAGGAAAACTATAGGCTACAAGTGGGTATATAAACTAAAATGGGGTGTTGATGATAAGGTTGAGAGGTAGAAAGCAAGATTGGTGGGAAAAGGCTATTCGCAGAAAGAAGGTATTGATTTCCATGAAATATTTTCACCAGTAGTTAAACTTGTTTCAATTCGGGTTGTGTTGGCATTAGTTACTTTATTTAATCTGGAATTAGAGTAGCTAGATGTTAAAATGACATTTACATTGATATTTAGATGTGGAAATATACATGGAATAACCAGAAGGGTTTGTTTAGGATCGCAAGAAAAGATTTGCTTGCAAACTCAAGAATTCATTGTATGGCATGAGGCAGTCTCCCAAGAAATGGTACAAGAAGTTTGATTCCTTCATGGTTATCCATAATTATACAAGGAGTGAGTATGATCATTTTGTTTATTTCAAAATGTTGGATAATGGCATATTCATTATTTTGGTGCTATATGTTGACAATATGCTTGTAGCATGCCAGCGCATGGAAGAGATCAACAAGTTAAAGGTTCAGTTGGATAGGATGTTTGACATGAAGGATCTAGGAGCAGCAAAACAAATCTCGGGAATGGAGATACACATAGACAGAAAAAATGGTAAGCTCTGGTTATCACAACATAAGTATGTGGAGAAAATACTTATCAAGTTCGGTATGAACAATGTGAAATCAGTTTCAATCCCTTTGGCTTCTCATTTTAAGTTTTCTTCAATTTTATGTCCTATTACTGATGAAGAAAAGGATTATATGTCTCCTGCACCATACGCTAATGTAGTAGGGAGTCTTATGTATGTGATGGTTAGTATAAGACTAGATATTTCACATGTAGTGGGTGTTGTCAGTCGGTACATGGAAAATCCAGGAAAAGAGCATTGGGCAATAGTGAAATGGGTGCTTCGTTATTTGAAAGGCACAATTAATTATTGTATCACCTATAACATAGGTAGTGATTCAATTTGTGGTTATGTTGATTAAGAGTTTACAGGTGACTTAGATAAGAGAAGATCAACTTCAGGATATGTCTTTACTCTTACAAGTGGAGCTATTAGTTGGATGTCAAAGCTTCATAATATTGTCATTTTATCCACTACCGAGGCAGAATATGTAGTTGCTTCACATGCTTGCAAAGAAGCAATCTGGTTGAAAGGTTTACTAGGTGAGTTTGGAAGGGTGAAGGACAAGTTAAAATTGTTATGTGATAGTCAAAGTGCAATTCATTTGGATAAAAATATAGCTTATCACAGTAAGACAAAACATATTTGATCCAGGTGGATATTGGTGGCCACCTACCTTTTTCAACTGGCTCAAAATAGTTTTCTGGCAATTTTGACAATTTACTATTTTTAGCAGGTTTTAACTTCCGGGGCCATTTTGAGGGCCTAAATGAAGGGTTTCGAGATCAAGGTTCTCAATTATAGCCAAAGGCATGTTTGAGCCCCCAAAATGAATCTCCTCGACGATACCTTTTCAACGAGCTATCATACGCCTAAAATGGAGATCCTATGCAAAAGTTACGACCCCGGGAAGTTGATGTACTAACTTACCCAAACAGGGCCCACATGACTTTTAATGCTTCATCTCCTAGGGTTAGGTTTTTGGATGTCTATGGTTTTTGGCATTCCTGTTTATTGTAAAAATGCCTTTGGAGCCTCATTGTGATCATCTTCTTGCAAATGCGAGTAGCCGTCACATCTCTTCTCAGAGATAAGCTGCCACCATTCTAGCGAGTCTTTCACTTTGTATTTTTACAGTCTCTATACATTTCTTTCATTAATAGAAATCGTGTATTATTGTATATATGTGTTTATGGTTGCATATTTGATACATTTCTGTCAAATTATTGAATATCTGTGATATCTCTATGCATTTCTTTATTATATCTCCGATCTCATTTCGTGCCGAAAATAACCCGGATCAATATTCCTATAAAATACCATTTTTTAAGACAGGTTGTTGATGAAAGAGGAGTATCTCTGGAAAAAGTCCATACAAAAGAGAATTTTCCAAACATGTTCACAAAATCAGTACTGGTAGAGAAGATGCAATGGCGTTTGGCTTCTCTTGGCTTGCAGAAGAGGTGATGAATAAAACTAGGCATGAAATTCAAGTAAATTGTTGTCAAGGTGGATATTGTTGAACTGTGCCAACGAATTTCCCAACATGGAATGTGTGAGGTTTTAGATCCTATTATTTAACCTTCAGTTGAGACAAATCTACTAAACATGGATGTTTGGTTAGAAGTGAATTTATTGTATCTAATTGTTGTAAGTCATAAAGGATGATAGATGCGTAGAGCTGAAGGGTTGGATGGATGTATATTGGTTGTTGTAATTTTCCCTTGAACATAATAAAACCAAATTTCATTGCCCCATGGATGTTTCCCTTATGAAGAGTTTTACCACGTAAATCTAGTGTTCAATTTTTCTGTGATTGTAATTGTCTGTGTTGTTTTATTTGCTATTAATTAAAATTTGTATGATTGAAGCTTCCACTATATAACAATAAAAACATGAATCCAGGTGTGAGTGTGTACCATGCAAAAAGTAAAAATCCAGATTCAACTTTAATGTTGATCTTTTTCTTAATTCGTAATGTATATGAGACCGATAAGTTTACCCATTAGTGTATAAGTAAGCAGATAACAGTGTGTTTTGAAAGCGTACCACTTCTAAGAGAAGAGTAGTTGATTGAGCCTCTGAAACACAAAGTGATTCTTCCGACCTGCATTCTGAAGGCCATGAAAGGTTCAAATTCTTCAAATAATGGCAGATGATGGACAATGGGACCCTATACATTAAGCATACGATGTGATTTCCATAGTAAACTGGTCATTCAGAGATTTATTAATCTCTTACAAAAGGCAAACCATATTACTATCCATTCCCTTTGCACATGAACCGCTAGGTCAGCGATAAACTCACCAATTGTCGTTTGTAGAGATAGCAAGCGTTGATAAAATGTTCAACATGAAGCACTGCAACATTTTAATAGCTCTAAGGTGGCGTTTAACATGAAACACTGCAACATTTTAATAGCTCTGAGGTGGCGTCACAGGTAAACTCTACATCAAGGTAGTGGAAGAATGTGGAGTAGCAACAACAGACGCGGTGCAAAGTGCGTTGGAGGGTGTAGGTTGCAGGTATGTTGGCATGTAGAACACCATGTGGCATGACTTGATTGCAGAAACCATCATCAACTAACAGGTCTCGACAACAACAACTATCAATCTCGCCGCCACTGTATCCAATACCAAGAAGCTTTCCACCATCTCTACAATAAGAGGTTGAATTGATCGACCAATGATAACACAGAAAAATAATTTAAATATTTTAAAAATATATAAAAAAATCAATGGGTTAATGTGAAGCTTTGGAAAGACTCATAAATTTATGGTCAATGCATGAAATAATAGCAGTCAATGGGGCGTATAGAATGTTTATAATAACGTCCCAATGTATTTTGGGATAGTTTTGCATAATAACATTACTTGCCTATTTGGGTGAGACTTATTTATTTACAAAAAAAATCCCCACTTCACCATGGATATGGGAGGGGAAAGCTATGCGAGCTCCCCTTCCCGAGCGGAGGCCTTGGCCTTGCAATTGTTGGTCTCTTTTTTACAAAAATTTAGTAAGAAATCCCCTCCCTCCAATTTTGTATAGAAAGCAAAGTTTATTTTTAATGTGAATCTTCCTCCAACCATTTTTATATGAAAGTGATTGCCCTAGAAAATAAAAATTTCCTTAGGAACTTTGCAATTATATGACCTTCTCTTTTAGCCATGGATTAATGGATTCATATAAACTAAATGGTTTTTCCAAATATAAGTTATATCACTATTTTTTATGTTAAGTATTCTATGTCTTCCTGTTTGACCTCAAGGAGGAAAAAGATTTGATATTTAGAAATGAGCCTTACTTCATGGGTCAAAGAGGGATGTATCTGAATATGTGGTCACTAGATTTCAACCCAGAAGTGGATGTTCCTTCTACAATTCCTCTCTGGCTCGGGCTTCCACATCGTTTGCTTCACCACGGGAATGATCTCAAAGGAATGTTTGCATGCACTCGAATCTATGTAGATGTGGACTTAGAGAAGGGTCTCACAGAAGCAATAAAACTCACCTTGGATAACTGGACACATTTATAGAAGTTGGAGTACATGTAGCTTCCCTTGCCATGAATACAAACACTTCGCTAAGGATTGCAAGTCATAAGCTCCTCCACAATGGCCCCCTAAAACTCAAGATTAGTGGAAGATTGTAAAGTGACCCTTTGGATCCAAACAATGAGATATATTTGTGCCCTTGAAATATACTCCACCAATGCCCCTAAAAGCCTCTCAATTAACGCCCCTAAAACCTCTTCATCAAGGAATTCAAATCCTACATTTACCTCTCCCTTAGAAAAAGGTAAGTTGTTGCTCTCATCCAATATAATTTGTTGTTCTCTCCATGCCTAACTCCATTGTCCTTTATTCCTCTTTGGCCATTCCACTCCTCCTATGCCTCCATCCCTTCCCTAACCCCACCTTCTTCCCAACCTTCAGAGCTGGGACTAAACCGACATAGTGAATCCCTCCTCTGATCTCACCATTCATCTCCCCATCCCATTCCTTCATGTGATTCCTTGACATAAAAGGTGAACCCAATTGGAGCATTGACTAGGAAAAGGAAAATGAATGAAAATGAAAAAGACAAAGACCCAAAGGGTACACCCCCCAAAAATCCTAGGCATAAAACTATCAAAGGAAAATTTAGAGAAGATGCAACAAGAGACAATAATCTAGGGATGTAGGTTACCAAAGAAAAGGACCTCATAGTTGGGATCAAAAACCCCTTGGTTAAGAAATGAAGTCGATCTCTTGGAACTATAGAGAAGTAGGAAACAACATCAAGCTAGGAACAATGAGGGATCTCCTTAGATAAAAAAACACAGGCTCTATTCTTTCTCCAAGAAACAAAAGTGGAAGAAAGCAACATGGTAGATATCAACAATAAACAATTGAAACATGGTAATACTATAGTAGTTAGCTCTAGAGGGTTGTCGAGAGATATCGACACCCTCTATGATCCAATATATCTAGTTAGAGAAATATCACACAACACAACACTAGATCTTTACGGAGGTTACATTGAAACAAATAGTTGAAAGGATTCAAGTATATAATATTTATGCCCCAATGCATTGAATTTCCTACAAGTCTTTCTAATTGACCCCCATTACCCCTATTTGTACATATTCAAGTTGGTTACATTATCATACACCTTTTATTTATCCATTTTCTTGACAAGTGCATAGGAAACTCCACCCGTGGTACATAATTACCCTATGTGATATACACAATAGTACAAGGCCACATACATAACAACTCTCGCATGCACAAAAAAACCCAGGTGCACACACTATAGAAGCACATCAAATCCTTCAAAATGGAAAAATAGGGCACCAATAGCCCCACAACACAAATCTTTGCCTCATCCCCAAGACAATCTATCTCACTTAAGAAAAAATGGGCCCATTGAGGGAAGCTCCTCCTTCACTCAAGTATGCAAGTCGAGGATTCTCTGAGCTTCCATATTACATAATTCTTTAGTATTTTGGATATGCTCATTATATTTGGAAACAATTCCTTGGTAGCTATCGTGAAGGATTTACCTACAAGCTCTTGAGATTTCAATAGACCAGTATAATGGTTCTACACCATATCTTGGATATTGGAGACTTTATTAATCAACTATTATTGTTTTTCGCAAGTTTTCATGATTTTCTTACTCAACTCGTTCATTTCAATCATAAAGGATGTCTGAGCACTTGATGGTAGATTATTCAAGGTCTTATGTTTTTCCACAACTTGGCTTAGGTGTTAATAGTGTTCTCCCATTCCTAAACTTCTAGAAGATGCTACAAAGAAATCCATAGTTGAAAACTTAAATCTACAATTTCTGAAAATTTAGCAGCTTGATTCCTTATTTTCTCCAATATTTTATTTGCTTCCTTGATGTGTTGCTTCAGGTATGCTTGATCTCTTATAGGTCAGTTTTGTACTTCTTCCTATAGAGTTCAAGTATGGCCACTTTCATGTATAATGCTTCGATTTCAGGTGTTAGTGATTCTTTGATAGGCATGCCTTAGTATTTTGTGTCAACCTTCTAGCTCAGTCATTATATCACCCATGTAACAATTCAAGTCCATGGAGGGTATGGAAGACAAATCTAGTTCTTCCTTTATAACTTGATGAGAGGGTTATCCTTCGAGTATAGTTTCCTTCATGAGTAGGGCCATAGGATTGATTCTAGAATTATGTGAGAAATCCCTTGTCCCTAATCCATGGTATGTCATAGAATTGGTGAAATAGTGGTATGTGTAGTATGAGCTAGATATTTTGGGTGTTGGTCGAATGGTTCTCCTCCAGGTGATGGAGCATACTCAAAATATTGTCAAAGAGATAGAACATGGTTTGAAGCATCTCAATTCAACATTTGTTCTACCTCCAAGTGTGAATGTAGGCTATCCATAATTTTTTGGATCCTATTTGGAATAAGGTTTTGTGTACCTTCTCATATTTTCTACAACAGGTGTTCTATCTCATTTTGGCCAGGAATGTCTGCCAAGTGCTCTGGAAGTATTCTTCTCTTCATCAGTGGTTTTATTTTCTCTTATGCATGCATGATGCTCAATTTTATTGATTTATTCTAAGAATAAACACTAGTTTATTTTTCATTGGTAGTTGTTGTTTACTAGTGAGATACTACCAGTGGGTTTGCTTCATGTAGAGGAGTTGTGTCGATCCTCGAAAGTGTTCTATTCTTTTGAACTAGTTCTACCTCTTTCTATGCTTCCTCATTTTCTTCATGTAGGCATTCCTCCTCCTTTTCCTCTCACTTTTTCTTCTGCAATAGACACTAATATTCTTGAATTAATGAAGGCCATGCTTCCTTATCGTGATGGTGCTTGGTCCTTGGTTTTGTTTCATGAACAATTTCTACTTTTAGATCTCACTTTGGGTGCAACTATTCAGGCCATTATTGAATGGTTGATTAGAGGTATTATTCAATAATATGGAATGGTATAATGTTAGCATTGACCTATGGTATTTCACATGTTATAAGAAATACATTATGAGCATCAATTTCAAATAAAATATTTTCATTGTACTTGTCTACCAAGTGGTACAAAATCCCGAAGGACTTTGCAATAGCTTGTATCATTCGTGTGTACCATTATTGAAATGATTCATTTGTGACCTTCTATAAGTATTTATCTCATGAAAACTACCAAATGTTAAACTTGGGTGCTAGGAATGTCTCTGTCACAACTGCGTAAAAATCTCTACCTTTAGGTGCTTTCCAATAAAGCTACCATAGCCAATAGTAAAATGACCTAGCTATAATGGAAATCTTCACCGTGGTATCTCACCTTGAGACAATCTGTAACAAACTCATTAAGATGATAAAGAGCCTGGTAAATTTTAATACCTTGCACACTTATTTCAATAGCATGTATAACCTCTACATGGAATTCATCTTTACGGAATTTTTAGACAAGCTTACAAGCTAACAACTGGGTGGGAAACATAACTACAAGATTATTAATCATAGATATGACTGCACCATGAGAACCACAACAGATAGCATAACTTGTATTAAATTCCTTGTGAGATACATATTTGGTTGAAATTACATATGTATCATCTTCCCTTGACCTAGGTAAACCAAAGATGCAGTGCATGGTATCTTGGTCAACTGGATAGGGTTTATCTAACCATAGGAAGCCACAATGGAATTGGTTCAACAAAAACCTAACATGAAATAATAATAAAAAACTAGGGTGTGGCTAAAATGGGGAACATCAAGGAGGGTAATAATATTGTCTCTATAAAATTTATTACACCAGTTTCTTAGTATAATGTCCTCAAATCCATCGAATAAGGCTTTAATTCCAGCATAATTCTAGAATTGTTACTTAAGGAAATGGCTTTCAATCTGCAAATCAAAATCAAGAAAAATAATGATGGGAACCTTAGCAAGTAAAAATTGGTGGATATTGTCCTTCTCATGGATTTATACCACTACCATGTCTACTTCATTTTGAACTTCCATTTTCCTTCTTTCCATGCGCTTTGAGGTAGATGCCATTTCCCACTGTCCTCACCTTGACTTCCTTTACAAAACTACTTTGCTCAATTTAGTGCCTTCGTAATTCTCTCAATTCTTCATATCTCAATGATTTCCTCAAGTTCAGATAAAATTCCTTTCTAATATTCATACTCTAATTTACATTAAATGTGATTCGTTATCCACAACAGATTTAACATCGATTCAAATTTGGAAAGAATTCAAATTCCTATTGAACTTCCAATTAATTTTTCTTTTTGGTGTCCAATGTTCTTAACTTTTCTTTCCCATCACCTTATCTTCTTTGAGATTCGTCATCATTACCCTTTCCCCCAAATATTTCCAATAAATTCTCACTTCACAAGAGTCTTCATGGGAAACTTATTAAAAGCAAATGAATTTATAACTCAAAATTTAAACTAACTGCGAACTCACTCTACTATAAATCCTCTATATTTATAATCAAATCACCATAACTACTAGTTTATTATCTCTACCAGTACTATTGCACATACCCATTTTGACTTGGTGTTATTCAGTGGGCCCATCAGGAGCATAGTATGGTTTCAGGTGATTATCATTAAAAATCCCCTTCATCGGTTTCCCTTTTAGCTATGATAACTTAATTATAGTGAATTGTGTGATGTAGTTTATGAGAGAAGGTACTAGACATCGAATATTAAACTTTCTAGGATTCTTTAAATACTCACTATCATAGAGCAGAGCCAGAGTGTCAGGTTGTAGTGTCTTACTTCTGAGGTTTCGATTGTGCCATGCTTTTTGTCTTCACTTCTCCACTATCTAGTTAAATATTGCTAAAATTTGATATTCTAGTGACATTAGTGTATTTAGTCTAGCTTCCAGTTACTCTCATTTGAAATTCTTGTAATAATATCAATCCTCAAACTAGGAAAATAAACTCCATGGGCATGAAAACTTCCTTCTCATATACTATCTTAAAAGGGGTATGCTTGGTCAACTATTTACATGTGGTTCTATATTCCCATAGAATTTATAGCACTCGTTCATCCCAATCATCACATTCCACATTGCAAACCTTTATCAATACATGCTTCAAAACTTTATTGAATGCTTCCACTATCCCATTGGCTTGAGGGTGGTAGGGTGTACTATATTGGTGATGTATCATGAATTCTTGATTAAGTACACAAATTGTAGAATTAATAAAATGGGAACCCATATCACTCATCAAAATCCTTGGACATCCAAACCCGGTCACAATATTCTCAAAAATAAAATTCCTAGTTGTCTATGTTATACAATCTCGCATTGTTGCAACTTCATCCCATCT
Organism: Picea mariana; assembly: GCA_032191745.1. Lineage (NCBI taxonomy): Eukaryota > Viridiplantae > Streptophyta > Pinopsida > Pinales > Pinaceae > Picea > Picea mariana. The sequence goes on from JASDQU010103736.1 coordinate 31,101, forward strand.
TGTCAGATACTCGGTCGCAGTAATAATATAGCATGCACCAATGATTGATGGGTCCTATAAATTCCACAACCCACTTTCCAAAGGGTTCCAACACGAAAACCAGAAATAAAGGCAATTCATCCCGCCCTAATAGATTTACAATCCCCTAGTAGATATCACATCTCTTTGTATACTCCTTTTTGTTATAGAACAAAGAAGGCCACCAAAGACCTATGCAGAACATTTTCCATGTATTTTTTTGTCCTACATAGTGTCCACCTACTATTCTTTCATGAGATTCATGTAAAATGCTTTCTCATTTGTGTGTGAATGTGACACCTATGCAAAATACCATCTTATCCAAATTTGTATAATTGTCCCACAATCAATTGATAGTTAGTTGCATGCTTCACTAATTGCCTTCTCTATGTGTAGGCATATGACTAAGGAGCTTTAACTATTTCCTGGAATCCTACAATATTTTTAAATTGATCCGGTATAACCTCAACTCTAAATAAGTGTGTATCAGGTAATTCATCATCCAAATTTCCTCCACTTTCCCCTAACTCCAATCTGGATAGATGATATAGTTCAACATTGTACTTTCCCAACTTTACAACAACCTAGAACTCAAACTCTTGAAACAATAGCAATCAATGAAAGATTCCCCACCCTCCTAACATAGGCTCATTGACTAGGTACTCCAACATTAAGTGATATGTAAAACACTTGAATGTATTTTCCACAAGATAATGTCTGAACTTTCGCAAAGCATAGATCATCACCAACTCTTCACACTATGTAGTGGTATAGTTCTTCTCGGTATTTGATATTTTTTTGCTAGTGAATGAAATGGGATAGTCTATGTCACCCTCCCCTAGTAGTTGTGCTAGGACCTCACCAAAAACTATGGCTAAAGAATCAACATGAACATGAGATATTTGATCCCAATCTATAAATAATTGGATGGGCATAGTCACCAATTTCTACTTCAAAGTATCAAAATCTCCTTGGTAATCTAGTGTCCATACAAAAGGGGTATATTTTTGTAGTAAGTTCTCCAAGGGTGTAGTAATATTAGCATGGTTCTTTATAAATTTCATGTAGTATCCATTGTGTCTCGGCATTATGTGCATCATTTTCACTGATGTGTGAGGAGGTAAATCAACTATTACAACATTTTTTTATTGATCTACCAACAATCCTTCCCTACACACTACATGACCCAAAAAACCCCAAAGGGAGTGAAAAAAATACATTTATTCAAATTCAAGGATATATAGAGCTATCCACATCTATCCAACATGAGCCTCAATACCTAAATATGTTCCTTTAGTGAACATGGTCTAGTCATCTAGGAAAACCTCCAAAAAATTATGCATAAATTCTTTGAATGCAACAACCACAATCCTGGGAAAACAACAAGTGCATACTTCAAACCAAATGGCATGAAATTATAAACAAAGTAGCCCCACCCTATTGAAAATAGAGTCTTAGTCTTATCCTCCTCAACAATTCTAACCTGATGGTATCCTAAGAATCCATCATCGAAAGAATATATGCCTCTTTACCTCCCACATTCTCTAGTAACTCGTCTATAAAAGGGGTGGGGAATGGGTTGTGTACACATGCAACATTCAATCCTCTAAGATCCACATAGACTAGACTTATATCTCGTAGATTCTTTGGTTAAATTACCATAGGGTTGATCCACTCAAAATATTTTACTTGAAAGATGACTTGTGCTTCCAACATCCAATCAAGTTCATGTTTAAAAATTTTTGTTATACTTCGAGTTCAACCTATATGGTCTCTTTTTAATGGGGTGCATATCTAGCTTCAATTGTATTTTCATTTATCCCAAAGAAACTACAATACCTTTCATGTCTAAAAAATTCTCAAGAAATATATATTCATATTCACGTAGTAGTTCCACTACTCAAGTAACAATTTCTTCATCCCAATAATCTCCAATAATGACCATTTTTGGGTCTTCTTCATGTTGATTAAGGTTGGTTGTCATTGATGTCAACCTTTGAAGAAAGACCCGTAGCACAAAGGTTTGGGTAATGGACCCAATAGTGTTTTATGTAAATATGACTCATTATTGTTTTTTCATGGTTGATAAGAAGTAAATATGGATGAACTCCAAAGTGGTCCCCTTATGGTGAAAACCCTCATGGGAAGACGCTTTGTGGAGTAAGAGAACCCATTCTTAATTGTGGAATAATGAGATGAAGGAAAGTGAATTTGTCAGGGAAAATATCCTAGATGAACAGTTCTTTTCATGTCATTTCCGGTGGTATGTGGAATGTCACATAATTCCTCACGGTTAGAGAGTTATGGCCATGAGAAGTTGGAGACCCCGGGTTTGGGTAATGGACCCAAGTTTGTTTGATGGGTAATGGTATGAGTTATGATATATTTTTAGATAATACTATTCTATATGGATATTACATGTCATGTCATTTCTGGTGGTATGTAGAACGTCACATAACTCCTCACGGTTTGAGAGTTATGGCCTTACGAAGTTGGAGGACCCTCATATGTCATCTAGAAGCCCCAAAAGGTCAAAGTAATCAAAGTGGTTTATATGATTTTAAAAGGTAAATAATAAAGTGAAGTGATGAGTGTATTATAATTCAAAGTGAATACAAAATAAATTATTTCAATAATAATTTTAATGGATAAATTAGAAGTGGACCCAACCCTAAAATAAGGAAAGTGGGGCCAAGTGACCTAGAAGATGTTTTTAAGGAAGCTACTTGGA
>JASDQU010103736.1:33949-59483 GCA_032191745.1 Picea mariana
GAAAAGAAGGCCGAAATGCAAGGAAGGATAAATTCTTTTGATGGTGCTTTCTAAGGTATGTTATTTTCAGGTCATCTCACCATTTTCGCTATAAATTTTTTTCTATAATGATTCAGATCCTGAAATTTCTATGAAAGTGAGAAAACATATCCAAGTATCTGTGGTTAAAAATTCATCTTGTGGGTCGTTGTATTTTGCGAGTTACACTCTGTGGAAAATAGGGTTTGTGGCCAGTCCTGAAACTAGTCAAAATCAGGTGTTTCGGGTAAAACCGTCATAACTTCTTCATAATAGATCTAAATTTCGTGAGAAAAAATGTGTTGGTTAGGGTATAGTCTTTAGTATTATTTGTAACAGTTTTAGATCATTTCATTAAATATTTTGTGCGGGGCACTCTCTACAAGGTCTCTCTCTAGAATAAGCCAGAATTCAGCAAGGTATGTCATTTTTGCTATAACTCCTTTTCTGAGAGGTTCCAAGTAGTTCCACTTGGAGGAATTGCATAAAACACATTGAAGAACATTTTGTATCAGTTTAAGATCTTTATACATTATAGGTTCAAAGTTATGATTACTTCAAGTTAGGGTTGTTGACTAATCCAAAACTAGGCATGTGAGACTAAAGAAAAGTTTGATGAAAATGCTAGTCTCTTGTTTTTGAAGTTAAGGAAGGTTTGTAGGAATGTGATCATATACACCAAGTCTATTACAGAGATACAAATCAGATTTGGATGATGAAATTTATGAGGGCTTCTGGTTGAGGTGCATGTTGAGTATATGGTTGAGACAAGTAGTTGATGAGTTGGCGCACATACATGAGGTGTATAGTTGATGATGTTGGTACATATTGATGAGTAGTTGACACATGATTGGTGCATGGTTGGATGCACTTGTTTATGGTACAAGTTGATTACAGGTTGGTGCATCGTTGATGCACTTGTTTATGGTACAGGTTGATTACAGGTTGGTGCATGGTTGATGCACTTGTTTATGGTACAGGTTGATTACAGGTTGGTGCATGGTTTATGCACTTGTTAATGGTACATGTTGATTATAGGTTGGTGCATGGTTGATGCACTTATTTGTGGTACAGGTTGATTACAGGTTGATGCATGGTTGATGCATGGTTCAGATTTATTGGTACAGGTTTACAATGGTATATCTCACAGTGATAGTGTGACAGTGGTTCCATCATTCTACTTCTACTTCAGGGTGGTAGGACGGGGCAAGAACAGGTGGTTGTAGCCACCTTCCGGTTGTAGCTGGAGAACATCGGGGGTTGTAGCCTCCTTCTGGTTGTAGCCAGAGATTTGGGGATTTGGAGCTTCCCTCAGGTTGTAGCCTGAGAAACTAGGGGGCTGGAGCCTCCTTCCAGTTGTAGCTAGAAAACAAAGGAAGTTTGTGCTTACAATGAATGTAATTCTTCGAGACATATAAGAAAAAGCATTATGTGGTTTTCTCCTGATTTGGGTTTCCACGTAAAACACTGGTTTATTGTGTATGTGTGTGATTGTTTATTTATTACTGCTCATTATTGGATAATAATTCTACATTGATATAACATTTGAAGAAAAAGGATTATAATTACGTTATTACTGATTCACCCCCCCTCTCAGTAATCCAACACTTCAGAGCCTATATTGCACTTCCTTTTCTTCAAAAGTTCCTTGAAGTAAGGTTTACTAGTCCTAGGGTATTTCCCTCTAACCTATGATTCGTTTGTAGTTTAATCAATCTTCAAATTTCTTAGTACTTCTTCCTCCATAAAGTCCTCTTGGTTCAAATTGGCATGTTCAATCTCACCAACTCTTCATGTCAAATGTAGACAAACTTCAGGGCTCGACTAGTATAATCAATTTCTTCACCACTAAAAACAAATCATTGATCGAATGCAAGAGATCAATGATCCCAGGATCCTCTAACATGAATCTAAAGTTAATGTGGAGATGTCTTGATATTTCCTCCCAAGTTTTTGTGTATCTCTTGGTTTCTTCCCACACATACTAGCTTTGTGGCATTGATTCTGGGGTGGGATAAAGTAGTGAACCCATTCCTATATTGGGTAGTCTTTATCTATCAATATCATATGAAAAAACTAAACATGTTCTTTAGGATGTGCATTTGTACATATTCACCAATTCTAATTCTTGAAAGGGTTGGAATCATAGAGTCATGCATTATGTTACTTGCACCTAGTCTGTTAAAATATTTTGTGTTTTTCCCACCACCGTGCAACAATTTATTTTACCACAACCTCCATTGGTTGTATCCATTGATCTTCTGGGACCATTTTATCCATTCATAACCCAAATTGTGTTACTAACTCAGTTCCATAAAACTAAGGAAGGTCACACAATTTAGTTCCAATCCAGTGCACAAATTTCCTCTCATACCCGCACCTTTGTGATGACATCTTGTATCCACCATTTTTCCATATTTCAAAATATTCTTCTAAGTCTATATGAAAAGATAAAATAATCCTCCAGCTCAATTACCTGTCTATAGTAGGGTTCACATAATCTTCCTTCTATGTGATGATGTTGTAAATATTCTCAAAAATAGAACTTTGTATATCATCATTAACAGGCTTAGTGAACATGTCAACTTTAGTTGGATTGAAGGGAGACATCATGTGAATTTCCTTTGTTTTGAATGACATATTTCTCTCTTTCAAGTTCAAAATATAATTGTTATCAAAATACAAGTCTATCCCAAAGTAAATCATGATACATATATTTCTCATTCATGATCTCAATGACTTCAAAATTAGTTGTTGTCTTCACTCCATCAATATTTACTTCAAAACTCTATACTTGTCCCACATGATAGATCCTATATCAATTTCAATGTCAGCTAGAGGGGTGACCATACCAATTATTCCCTAACCATCAACTCTCAATTCTTCTTCGAGAAGGTGTTAACGTCAAATCCAAGATCCAACACAACATATTGCATCTCATAGCCCCCAATATCCATAGCTATCTTAAATTCTCTGCATATATTTTTCTTCTTCTCCACATGCCTAACATGTTTCTCAAGTAGAGGTGAAAAAATAGGTACATCATCATCCTCCAGCATGGCTATTCATATCATCAACAAATCAATCAACCTTCTGGAAACATGGGGATCACTCAAGACCTTGATACAACACTTCGAGAAAGTACTTACTTTATCTTTAAGCTGAGATTCATGTTTTTTGTGTATTTGAGAGTCTTGATGAGATCATCGTGTGTTACTTAGTGTATTCATAGCATCATACAAGAACTGATTCCATTATGCAGCATCGAACTGGGGTAGCATTCCAAAATATTCTCTACATCCAGACTAGTCCTTGTACCTCCTTGAGTCACCACATGAACTCCAGGTTCCTCTTCTTGATCCTTTCTAGGTTCTACAATAATCATGTTAAATAATATCTTATTTTCTTCCCATTTAATAATCTTGTGTCATGCTTTGTATTGTGGCAGTGTCTACACCATGGACAAGGTGTAGTACATAATCGAGAAATAAGTCCAACCTCCCCACAATTATAACAAGTGAGTGCACCTCCTCATCCTTGACCTTAGTAGCCACCTCTCAAGTCTCCTTGTCCCACTCTAAAATTTTCCTCTATCCCTTTCACATGGTAAGCATTTATTGTTCACTCCCTCATTATCTCTAGGCCTCTGTAATTGTTCACATCGTGTCCTATGGACTTGCAAAACTCAAAAAAGGGTGTCTTAGTGGAAGTCTAATATTTATTCAACATAGTATATTGAGTAGGATCATGTACGCAAGCCCTATATACCTCACACCAATTGGATCCTCCTTTTAAACGAAATAGGTTCAACATGCCTATTGCAATAGTGTAGTTTTCAAGAAGAGAGGATTCATTTATTTGATGTCATTTTGTCTTTCACCAAGTACACCACACTTGCTCGCATACTACTTTTCCTTTCGACATCTCTTGCAATTGGCTTGTCAAAGTGACTAGTTGGTTCCACACCAACCTTTTGGGTGAATTCTATTCTTATAGCTATCTCCAATGTTTCTTACTTGGAACTGATCTTTTGTTGTGTAAGAGGAAAGTGGATGTGGAACAACAATCCAACAATAAACCAATCCCTATGATAAATGTCTGATAGTTTGAAAGTCAAATTTCCTAGCAAGTCCTTGAACCTATGGTCATAATCCCAAACATATTCTCCAACCTTGTACTTAATCTCCTTTACCTCTACTACACATTATTTCTCTGACTTGCGCTGCTAAAAATATTTGATTAGGTCCTTCCTTGTTTCATCAAAAATCCTTGCTTGGTTCACAAAGACGTTGACTTTGTAGTTCATATACCATTACAGCATGTGATCCTTAAAGGTGGCTTCCAACTACACAATGTTCACTTTCTCATATGTAATATTATTCACTATCCATATAGCCTTGCATATAAAACAACGCTACTCTGCATCATCTCTCTTGGTTCCATGTGACACCTAGAGTCTAATCATAGGGTCACTATTTGTTCCCGACATTGTAAAATTCAAAGTCCTTGTTAATACTATACCTTTATTCACTATTGGTAATACTATCCTATGCTATAGTATGTTCCCAACATATATATCTACCAAACTTTATTCTTCCTCAATTAAAATGCACTTGGGGCGTGGCTCCAAAGGAAACTATCTTACCTCATTTTTTGTAACAATTTCTTGATGGGATCATGAGCCTTCATCTATCGTTAAGAGCACCAATAGTTCTACCAATGATAAAGCATATTCACTTTTTGTATAATCTTCATTTGTCAATCCTCTCACATAATCTCTTTTTGATGTAGTTTCTAACTCCTATTTTGGTTCATTTTCTGACCTCATATTCCACTAGGGTCAGACCTTTTGAACTTCTACCTCTACATCATCCTTCAACTGTGAACATCCCTCTGACACCTCTTCTTCCTCCTCCATGTGGTCCTAATTCATAAAATCTCCTTCGGTGCTTCCCCATGGCATTGTTTCACCTCTTTTTCTTCTCTCAATTATTCTACTCAAGATGTATTCACCTATCTTCTTTAGACTATCCATTTGGACTTTCCAAACTACTTCACCCAACTTGTCCCTTCTTGCATGTCTCTCTTCTCTCACCCTTTTCTGCTCCTATGGAACCATACTCTTTCCACTTCTCTATCTCATCACATCCTCTTCAACTCAACCACCCCCTCATTGCAAGGGTATACTCCGCCATGGGACTGAGTTGCATCAACATCAACAATTTCTCAACACACAACATATTGCTCCACAATGGTATAAGCTCTATAGCTCTTCCTCTCAACCTAGCCTACAAATCCCTTTCAATAACACTAAATGACTAGTTATAATAAGAGGTAAAATCTACAATATATCCTTCTATCACCTTATCAAACCATAAGTCAATAAAATGAGTCCATCTATCATTTAGGATTTTCGATTGTTTGATCGTGTCTTAATCCCATACCATAGGTTCCTCAAATTTCCTTAAGGTGTTAATTTTAGTTTGTCTCTTCAACCATTCATATACTAAATTAGAAAACTAAACAAATAAATATATGTGCTTATATGAATAAATATACCTATATTTCCACCACTCATGGTTTGTTTGCAAGTTTTGAGTCTCTATTTAGGAAAACTTGTTCTCCTTTTTACTATTCCACTCTTTGATCTCCAGAAATGATGGCTTCCATGACATGTTTAGGGTTTCTTTCTATGAGAAACTATTTGGTCCCAATAATAGAACCAATTCTTGGCAGTGAACAATAGACCCAAGGTTCAACGTACATGACAACAATGAACCCCTTAACATCGACATTTTCAATACCCTCAAGGAGGGTAAGGTCTCACTCAAGACACTAATAGGAATTACGGGGACTAATTCATAAGATAAATAAACATAACATGATTAATATCCACCAATCAGTAGAGAGCGCAATAATTCACCATTCATAACATGCATTGCTCAAAAAAGACATAACTTAGAACATTTTAAGAATGGGGAACCGACTTCCATTTCATTACATATTAGAATAGAATATTACATTCATGCATTAATCCTTATATATTCCTCATACAACCTATATCAGTCCTCATTCCAATAGTATAGCATTACATTTCCTATAAATCTCTCTAATCGGCGTGACCCAATTACCCCTATTTATCAATATTCAGGTCGATTACATTATCATACATCAACTACTTATCTCTTTTCTTGACATGCACGTGGGAAAACCTACCCAAAATATGCCACTATCCCATGTGATATTGATCTGAATTAGATAATTATATTATTTTTCATCTATCTTGGTACTTTTTGGTTGGGAAAATTGGAGGAATTAGCTTGCACAATCGTTTTGGCAGCTGGTCCAAATTTGGAAATTTGGGTCCAAAAAACCTTCTAAAATATTATGGAGCCATTTTGAGGCATCAAACGACACTTTTTTTGGTCCAAACCATACTATGGAGGAAGATTCTATATTCTTCACATTGATGTCTTTCCAACGGTGTAAGAATCGCCTCAATCAGATTTTGTATGTGAAAGTTATGCCTCCCACAAGTTGACCTATCGTTTCAATCACCATGGTGCGAGTGGATGCCACATCATCCTCCATTAATTAGAACAAAAAATTATCACAATTGAGGGTTGGGGAAGTCAAAAACCTGCCCCGAGATGGCTATCGGGATATGTTAAATACGAGGTTGCTAGGAGGAGAAGGGGTCCCATTATATGTTATTGTATTTTGTTCCATAACAGAGTAAAACAACTAGGAGTGGGGAATTAGAGAGAATAACAGAGGGGGTTCAAGTTATTTAGTATCCTAACATTCCACAGGTCTCAAGTAACTCCATATACAGTGCCTTATCCTTGTTACTTGCATTATTTCCATACTAGAGAAAAGAGAGCAAAGCGACTTCACCTTCTAGTTGGGTTTTCTCCCGTAAAGGTTTCCTAGAGAAAATCTTTGTGTTATTTTATGGATGGTGTGTGATTGTATTTTACTATTCTCTATCTTTTTCATTTTATCTATTTCATGCATAAGAAAAAAATCAGTAACTAAATATTTTGGAATCTAAAGGAATTTAACCTTCATAGTGTTGATTTTAGTTTCGTTTCTCAGATCTGTTGTGACAAATTGTTCGAGTGGAATATCCACAACAATTTATAGATCATATTGGTATCATAGCAGGTTTTCTTTTGGGTATTTGTGGAAATTTGCAGGATCTAGGAATCGACTTAAACAAAAGCCACATAAACCCTAGCCATGGTGTACGAGTCTATTCATAACAACTCTCGAGATACATTGAAAGAGAGATTTGAGAGGTTGGAAGTGCAAGTTGCCAACATTAGTCACAATATGAGCTTCCTCATGGTCGCTCTAGAAAAAAAGCTTGTTATGTTCGGAGATGATGGAGGCTCTAACTCAGATATCAGATCGGAGGGGAAATTGGAAGAACAATAAGACTCAGGAAAGGAGCCACAAAAAGAATTCAAGAAAGAGCAATTGATTTTGAGTGTTGTTAACCCTTCATAGTCCCTATTCAAGATGGAAGCGAAAGTGGACATAAAGCCATAGCAAGGTGAGATCAATGCATTAAAATTGAATATTTGGTTGTAGCAAATAGAATTTTATTTTAGCATCCACCATATAGATGAAGAGTAGGATATTTCATTTTCTATATTGAATTTAGAGGGCCATGCTTTAAATTGGTGGGAAATCCATACGTAAACACTTAGGTTGGAGGTTGATCCACTAGTAACTATGTAGGAGGACTTCAAAACCCTCATCAACTCCTAATTCTATCTTATTAGATATGTAGAGGACCAATGGATTCATTGGAACCACTTCAGTCATAGGTAGGGGAAAAGTGTATAGGAGTACACCATTGATTTCAAAAATATGGCCATCATGTTGGGTATCTCTCCCAAGAACCAAGATGTACTCCTCAAGTATTTGGGGGATTTACATAGTCATCTATGAAAGCAGGTGATTCTCTTCAAGCCAAGGACAGTGGATGAGGCATGTTTATATGCATAATACATAGAAAACATAGGCAAAAAGAAGGGTCAGCCAAGTGAATCGAAGCAGAAAGAGCACCAGGAAGCTTTCAAGGAGGAGAAGAAGAAGTGAAAAGGGGGAAAAGATAAGAAGACAACAACCACTACACATCAATTCAAAGATCCTAGAAACCATTGCAATCATTGCAACATTGATGTCCACACCATGGAAAAGTGTTGGAAGCTACATCCAAGGATGAACCCGAAGAACTGCAAGAAGGATGAAAATAAAATGAACCTTCTAGCCATAGATTCGAGGAATCAAGTGGAAAGTAGCTCAAATGTGGATGAAAATAATTTTTTCACATCTATGCAAAACGAGGTGAATCTGAGTATCCTTCGTCACCATGAATAAAAGGATATGACCAAGCTCTTCCACATCAAGATTCAGGTCAAGAAGACCAATATAGATGTTATGTTCGACTCTGGTTCATAGGCTAATATCAAAGGAGTGGATTTGGTCAACAAGTTTGGATTGGAGGTTCAAAATCATCCTAGCCCCTATCCATTGGGTTGGGTAAACAAGGATGCATAGATCAAGGTAACAAAGCAGTGCAAGATTAAATTCATTGTAAGTGTGTATTTTATAGATGAAGTAGAATTGGATGTATGTAGAGTAGTGTTTGGAATACCCTACATGTATATGAGGGATGTTATTCATGTAGAGAGCCAATCAGTACTGCCTCATCAAGGACGATAAAAATTTCATCATCAACATGGACAAAGGAAAATCAAAAGTTTTACTGGTAAGTGCCAATCAACTTAAGAAATTGATTAGTTCTAGAAAGAAATATGGTTTACTTATTCTAAGAGAAAATCAGTTTGGTGAAGATTCATTAAAAGTAAATGCATACTTGGAAGGGTGTACTAAAGAGAAGAAACATCAGTTGGAGGAGTTTCTATAGGCATACAAAGGAGTTTTCTAAGATCCTAAAGGGATACTACCTAAGAGGGAAGTGGAGCATGAAATCCAATTATTGCCAGAATCCCCATTGCCAAATATTCGGTTGTATAGATAGTCTGTTATAGAAGAAAATGAAGTAAAGAAGCAATTGCAATAGTTGTTGGAGCAACATGTGATTCGACCAATTACCTCACCTTGTGAGACACCCATCATAATTGTACCCAATAAGGATGGGACTTGGATAATGTGTATCGATTACAGGGCATTGGACAAGATTACATTGAAGAATCGGTACCCTCTACCCAGGATCGATGATCTATTGGACCAAATGAAACATGCCAAGTACTTCACTAAGTTGGATTTGAAATCAGGATATCACCAAGTACGAGTCAAGGACGAATATACTTGGAAGACTACCTTCAAGACAAGGCAAGGTTTGTTTGAGTGGTTGGTTATTCCATTCGATTTATGAAACACACCAGCTACATTTATAAGACTAATGAATGATGTTTTATGCTAGTGCTACCTGGGAGGAGCACATCTCACATCTTACGCAGATGTTAGAGACATTTAAGAAGCACTAACTACTGGCCAATCTCAATAAATGTGAGTTTTCTCAATACTCTTTGGTGTATCTGGGGTATGTGATCAGTGGAGGTGAGCTCAAGATAGATCCCTCCAAGATGGAGGCCATCATGAAATGGCCAGTTCCTACAAATTGCACATAATTTAGGAGCTTTGTTGGGGTAACACAGTACTTGTGGAAGTTACTGAGAAGGGGGGGTGAATCTATATTACCCTTTTATATTTTGTTAATTACCACAATAGATCAACAAAAGACTTGTTTGTAAAATCAATTATATAAATATAATTAATAGGAATTACAAGTATTTTATGAAGAATAGCGAAGGACACCAATCCATTTTAGAGCACCAACTCTAGGAGACATAAATCCCCTTCTTCAGGGCACCAACCCTAGGAAGCACCAACTCCCTTATTTTATTTTTTTTAGGGCACCAACCCTAGGAAGAACCAACTCCCTTGTCTTTAGGGCACCAACCCCAAAAAGAAAAAAATCCCTTAAATTACACTTACTTAGTAAAGGATATGAATCCTTTTGTGCTCCTCCCTTCCACCCTCACTTCATAAGAATCATCAGTTCTTCTTCTTAGACTCTGCTTTTGTTTTGATCTTTTGATCTGGACTGTAGAGACCCTTCTTCTTCATCATTCTTCCTTGCTTATATAGTCACCCAACTGGTGTGAGATATGAATCATTGTGTCCCTTTGTTTGGACCATCACACCTCTTTATTTAAATTAACAAAAATGATGTTGTTTTTTCTTCATTATTAGTCAAACATTATCGCGAAGGATTTTTAAATTAGTTAGAGTGATTTTCACAAATCGATCACTGATATGGATCGATTTCGTTTTTAACTTGATTCCATGTCTCTGCATAATTTTATAAATCGAATTTTGTAGAGGTGCTTCCTTCAAACCATTTACATGTGACCATATGCACAAAACCACAAGCTTATTAATTTGAGCGATGTTCCCAGCGCTTCACAACTTATGTGTTCGTAACTCATGACTGGGGGCTGGAACCTAGTCCTCTGGACTTCGGCCTTGGGGCATTTTCTCTCTCATCCAATATTCTGAAGTTTGACCTTCCCGAAGTGGTTACTTCTCACAAGGATCAATCCAATGGTTAGAATGATTCCCAGAACCAAATCAATGGTCTAGATTTGATCCTTACACTATCCTTCCACTCCATAATCCAACGGCTATGAATTAATCAAAGATTGATATGGAAAACCTTTATTTACTTCGGGACTTCGAGACTTCAGGGGTTCGGAGGTCCAAGTAATTGCTTGTTCCAATTTCCACCGGAGTTGGTCAGTGCCAAAGTGGTCAATATGGGAGTTCTTACGTCATCTATGTTTTGATCTAACAATCATGTGAGAATCTAGAAGATCTTAGATCAACGATTAGAAATGACTTTGGACTTCGGCGCTTCAGGTAGTTGTTGATTTCTCCCAAAGGACAAACTCCCAGAGTGATGTAAATTGTTGGTCCAACGACTGTGATCAGCTCTTAGATCAATGGTCCAGATTTATTTCGGGACTTTGGGCCTTTGAAATCATTCAACCTTCCAGAGTGCATTTTGTCGAAGTAGATCAGACGGTCAACATTTGATCTTTCATTGATGGAATATTCTATCTTGTCCAATGGTTTCAAACAAATCGATGGCCATGACTTGATTTGAGTGGATGGTTCTCATTCACTTCAAGAATTCGAAGCTTCGGGACTCCGACCTTTGCAATCTTCCAACTCTCCCAGAGAAAATTTCGCTGAAGTGCTTTCTACTTGATAGTTGTTCATAAGTCCAGGAGCTATGACTGTGGGCTTAGGCACAAAGGAGCTCCGCTCTTCAGGTATTCAACTATTAGTGACTCTAGGGCTTCGGGGTTCTGAGGTAGTGGAATTGATGTTAACCGTATATCTATTAGTAGGTGACGATCAATGGTCGATGTCTATTTTGGAGCCGAAAATTGCACGATCATTAACTCCAACCCTTGCATGCTGCAATGGTTCCCCGCCATTGATCTGCCCTTACTAAAATCTTATGGTTAGGACTTAATCGGATGTTGATCCGAAGGTCCTCCTCTATAACTCCCAGATATGACGGTCCTGGTTTTTCCCGAAATCTATATCAGTGGACAGGATTCTCCCTTGATTATTTTGTAGTTTTATTGTGGGGATTTCAATCCTGATCATGTTTCTGCAATGTGTTTTCCCTTCTGAGTTTTTTGGTAGATTCCTCTACAATTTGTTCATAACAACTCATCTTCATTGCAATGCACTTTCCCTTCTAAGCTTTTTGGTTTTGTTGTTTCTACATTATGTTGATCTCGTGAAAACTAATACGTTGTCTCTCCTGAGATTTAGGTAGATTCCTCTACATGTTGTTCATAAAAACTCATCATCACATCATAATGACATCGAATGTTGACATCAATGACAATATTTCCAACAGTTGCACCACTCCACACAATAATAGTGGGCGGTAAGAGTTCCCAGTGGGGGAAGAATAAACATAAGTCCTTTGATGAGATAAAAATAAAAATTAGTCAAGAACTGATGCTCACGCTACCACACTTGAAAAATCCCTTCGAAGTGGAGACAGATGTAAGAGTGTATTCCATGGGAGCAATCCTGATGCAAGGAGGAATTCATGTTTGCTATCATTCTAAAGTATTTCATGGGGCATCTCTCAACTACCCTAACTACGATAAGGAGATCTATGCCTTGGTACAAGATATCAAAAAGTGGAAGCACTATCTGATGGGAAAGGAGACCGTCATCCATACAGATCAACAATCACTCTAGTATTTACAGTCTCAGAGTAAGTTACAACAAAACATACACTACAAATGGATGAGGTTCTTACAAGAGTTTCATTTGGTCATAAATTATAAGAAGGGTAGAACAAACAATTTGGAAGACATGATTTCGAGGCCACCCACATCCAATATTACAACTTTGGAAACTTTGATGCACATGGATCATTTTACCCATGATGCATACAAAGTGGCATACACAAAAGATGAGGTCTTCAAGGAGGTGTTTCAACAGCTACATGGCCAAATTAATATAGAAGAAGTTGATGACAAGGATGATTATAATTTCCATAACCGTTTACTCTGCAATCTTGACAAGATCTGTGTCCCTGAATATGAATGATTTTAGTTTATCATAGAGGCTTATAGCTCCAAGGTTGCAAGAAATTTTGGTGTTGGGAAGAGAATTGTCAATTTACTGAGGTACATGTACTATCCCAGAATGAAAGAAGATGCAGCACGGTATATTAGAGGATGTATACTTTGTTGCACCAGTGAGCCCAATAATAGGAAGAAAGGTCTATACCATCCCTTACATGTACCCACTCGACCTTGGGAAATCATTTCCATGGATTTTGTGGGAAGTTTACCAAACATGCGGAAGGAACATGACTATTTATTTGTGGTAGTTGACAAGTTCAACAAAATGTGCATTCTCGTGCCTTGTAAAAAGACCATAAAGGGACAAGAATAAAAAAAATTGTTCTTTGAATAGGTTTGGGTGCACTTTGGGATACCAAGGCACATCATCTCAGACAAGGACACTAGATTTCTCAGTGCCTTTTGGACTACATTGTGGGAGAAGATGGACATTAATCTCAAGAGGTCTACAACATTCCATCCAAATATAGATGGGAAGATGGAAGTAGTCAACAATAATTTTGTGCATCTTTTGAGGGGTTACAATTAGAAGCATTTGAAAACCTAGGATGAAAATCCAATCTACATACAACACTCTTATAATAGAGCAGTCCACACTTCTACTAGTAAGTCACTTTTTGAAACTTGTTTTGGATACTTGCCACCTTCACCCTTAGATGTTGTATATGGACAACAAGGAAGAGTGAGGGAGGACCTCATAAGAGATGCATTAAAGGTAGAAACAATTGTTTAGAAGATCAAGAAAATTTGTTTGCAAGTACATGAGACACTGAAGAAGTCACAGAAAAGTACAAGGCTAGACATGACCAACAAGAAACAGAGAGAACATTTAGAGTGGGAGACAAAGTATGGTTACAACTGAATAAGGAAAGACTATAGGATCCATGTAATAATATCAATGCTTTGTGGTATGGTCCTTTTTAGGTATTGGAAAAGGGACAATTCCTATAGACCCAGTCTACCCCCATACATGCGCATTTACTCAGTAGTGAATATGGATAATCTCAAACTCTTTGAGCCCTCCATGTTGGATCAGGAGGAGAGTAGGTCCTACCTTCCATAGAGGATTTAGCACCAGTTGATCATGCAAAGTTGACAAAGGAAACAGTTTTGCATAAGAGTTCAAAAACTACAAGACATGGGCAGCATGACCTTTGGCAGGTTGGGTTGAAGGGAAAACTTCCACACAAACCAAAGTGGTACTCTAGGGAGAAGTTAGAGGAAAATTTTCCTCACCTCATTAAGTAAATATTTTGGGGAACAAAAGCCTACCTAAATGTCGAGGCATGATCCAAATTGGATCATTATATTATTTTTCATATATCTCAGAACTTTCTAGGGGTAAAATTTGGAGGAATCAGCTTGCAGGGCTATTTCGGTGGCTTGTCCAAATTTGGAAATTTGGGTCCAAAAAAAAATCTAAAATATATTGAAGCCATTTTGAGGCATTAAATGACACTTTTTTTGGTCCAAAACTTAATATGGAGGAATATTCTATATTCTACACATCGATACCTTTCCAATGGTGCAAGAATCGCCTCAATCAAAGTTCATATGTGAAAGTTATGCCTCTCACAAGTTTACCTTTCACATTGATCACCGTGGTGTGAGTGTATCCCACATCAACCTCCATTACTTAGACATGTGGAGTTAGCCATGTAGTGTATTTAGTAAAAAACCTACCCCTAGATGGCTATTAGGCTATGTTAAATACCGAGCCACTAAGAGGAAAAGGGGTTTCATTATATGTTATTGTATTTTGTTCCATAGAAGAGTAGAACAAATAGGAGTGGGAAATTAGAGAGAATAATGAAGGGAGTTAAATTTTCGTAGTAGCCTAACATGACACAGGTCTCAGGTAACTCCTTTGTACTTACATTATTTCCATACTAGAGAAAAGAGAGTAGAGCGGCCTCACCTTCTAGTTTAGTTTTCTCCCATAAGGGTTTTCGAGAGAAAATATTTGCGTTATTTTGTGGATGGTGTGTGATTGTGTTTTATTTTTCTCTGTTTTTCACATTTTATCTATTTCATGCATGATCCAGGTGGATATTGGTGGCCACCCACCTATTCCAACTACCTCCTCTTAATAGTTTTTAGTTCAGCATGTTCTTATGTAATTATTTGTAATTGTGGGTTCTACACTTCCAAGGTTGTCTGAAGCCCTACACAACTTCTAGGTGGATATTGTTCGCCACCCAACTAATCCAATTGGCTTATTTTGGATGTTTTCATATCACTACATCTTGTTGTACTTCCAGGGTCGTTTTGGGGCCCTAAATAATTGTTTTTTGGCTTGCCACAGTCAAACTGTAGACAAAGTCAGAGTTTGATGGCACAATGTGTATTTCTCAAAAATACCTTTCCAAAGGGCTTTCACGCGCCTCAAAAGGAGGTCGTATGAAAAATTTACGACCCCAGGAAGTTGAGGTACCAACTTTCCCATCGGGGCCCACATAAGTTTTGGTGTTTCATCTCCTATGGTTAGGTTTTTGGATGTCTAGAGTTTTGGCATTCATGAGTAATGTTAAAAAAGCCTTTGGAGCCTCATTGTAATCATTCTTCTCAAATGGATGCCTATAGCAGCCACATCTCTTCTCAGAGATAGCTACCACCATTCGAGGAAGTTGTTTTCAGTTCTGCAGTTTTACAGTTTCAACCTATTTTACTTATTCAATAAAAGTTATTATTCACTGGATATCTATTGTTTTTCTCAGTATCTTTGTTTTATTGTATTTAGTCTGTTATTATTTTCGTTCCGCTCATAAATCTTGATCAGTGGTATCAGAGTGGTTTACTCTTCATTTATTTTTCTCTGTGCATGTCCCCGACAAGATTTGGGTACAAGAAGTTGGGACTTGAACCAGTTGAGACTTTGCAATATCAGGCACATCGAGACTGAAGACAACCCATGGGGGATGAGAATAAAAATGATGGAGCAGGAGATCCTTTTAAAAAATTCTAAAGGAATCCCTTGCACGACAAAGGAATGAAATGATGGACAACTTTGCACAGATCCTTCGGTGGCTGCCCACAGGAGATGCATCTTCATCAAGCGGCCATGCAACCCCCTTCAAGGTACAAGTAAATTTTGATATTCCATTATTTGAAGGACTCATAGATATGAATTTTGTAGATAAATGGATGAATCTACTCGATGGGTATTTTTCAGTCAATAATTTTTCTGACAGAGAAAATATTACTTTTTCACTTGTCAAGGTCGTCCCATATGTTAAAGATTGGTGGGATACTTACTCTTAGCAAAGGGCCATAGAGGAATCTGTAATATTTTCGGTTTCCCCCACATGGGATTCCTTCAAGGATGCCATTAAAGAACAATACTACCTTGTTGGAAGCTACGAGGACTAGTACACAAGATGGACCATGCTGCGTTAGGAAAGGGACCAAAAAGTACCATATTTCACCAATATTGTCCATACCTTGTGCACCAAATTGGGTATCAAAGACTCTGAACGACATCTGGTTCTCAAATATCATGGATGTTTGCATAGATACATTCAAACAGAAATGGAATTTTTAGACATCGCATCATTAGGAGCGGCTTATAGATATGTTGTCAAGATTGAGCATAAATTTAAGTAGAAGAGGCGAGAGTTTGGATCATCAGACTCCTCACAGCCAAAGCAGGGAAAAGGCAGCCCCAACCCACAAAACAAGGGACAGAGAAAATATGGTCACTCTCAAGACAACCAGTCAAAGTCGCACCCCAAGAAGGGTAATGAGAAGTCGAAGGACATGAGTAAATGGTGTGAATACCATAAAATCCCTTGGAACAACACCAGAGAATGTCGCTCCAAGCAGTCACTAGTGGTCAAGTTGAAAGCTTCCAAGTCAGAGGAAAATTCTAACTCTGAATCAAATCTAGAAAGTGGGAATTTGATCATCAATGTTGAACCTAGTGTTATTTTTTCTACCACCAAAGTCCAACCAAGCGAACCAGAAGAACCAAAGGAACGTGAACGCCTCTTTCACTCATAGATGTGGGTAAAGGGGACTCTGTTGCATTTCATTGTCGATAGCGACAATCAGAAGAACATGATTTAAGCAAAGGTCGTCAAGAGGTTGGACCTGTCGATAAAACCACCCCTGCATCCCTACACAATCGGCTCGATTTGACAAGGACGAGATCTCATTGTCAACCAACAGTTTTTTTTCCCTACAACATCAAGCCCTTCAAAGATGAGGTGTTTTATGATATTGCTCCCCTTGAAGTTTGTGATGTTCTTTTAGGCCAACCATATTTGTGGAAGAGACATGTTGTGTATGATTCTATACCCCACAGTGTTATTATTACTTTGGGTAGACAATTATACAAGATACTAGAGGTAGTGTTGCCTACCGTTATTTATTTAATCTCTGCTAAGCAATGTAGAAAGGTCATTTCACAGACCAGGAAGTTATTCTTCTTTGTGATTCATGCTCGCAGTAATAAGAAGGTTGTCGTCACATCTGTGACCTCTACACAGAGCCTCTCTTTGTAGTAGAAGCAAGTGTACGGGATCATGGAAGAGTACAAAGACATCTTCTCCTCACCCACCGGGGTACTGACGCACTTCCAAGTCAAGCATCTAACTCATCTAACCCTCAGTGCATCGTTGCATAATGGACCAATCTATCATCGCTTGTTGACAAAAAATGATGAAATCAAGTGCAAGATCCAAGAGTTGCTTCAAAATGGGCACATATGACCTAGCTCCTCCCCTTGCAGAAGCCTGATTATGCTGGTGAAAAAAGAAAACGGGACCTAGAGGTTATGCATTGATTACAGAACATTAAACAAAATCACAGTCAGGACCCGGTACCCAATTCCCCGAATTGATGACCTTCTTGACCAACTCAAGGGAGAAAATTTCTTGAATAAGATTGACCTAAAGTCTGGCTATCACCAGGTTCCCATCGAACCAACTGATGTATGGAAGACAACTTTAAAATCTAAAGAAGGTCTCTTCAAATGGTCGGTCATGCCCTTTGGCTTAACAAATGCACCAGCAACTTTCATGAGATTGATGGATGATGTATTGAGACCCTTCACCAACTCTTTTGTGGTGGTATATCTAGATGACATCCTCACCTTCAACAGAACTTGGGAGGAGCACAAGCTATATGCCAACTTGGAAAAATTCTCCTTTGGCATGAACAGGGTCTAATACTTGGGCTACATTGTTGATGAGCATGGGGTACATGTGGATCCAACTAAGATCCAAGTCATTCATAACTATCCAGTCTCGACCACACTAACCAAGCTTCGGAGCTTCTTGGGACTTCCCAAATTCTACCAAAGGTTTGTGTTGGGATTCTCCCATATTTCATGGGCCCTCAGCCAACTAACCAAGGGAGATGGCAAGGAAAAGTTCAGATGGGGGTGGGAAAAACAACAAGAATTTGTTTATCTGAAGCATCTCTTGTGCTCAGCACCAATAATTTCCTTACCTAATCTGCAACAATCATTCGAGATTGAGACTGATACCTCTGACTGTGTCGTAGGCACAATTCTCACTCAGCATGGTCATCTAGTAGCATACCATAGTGAGACACTCTTAGATATTGTCCAAAAATACCCCAGTTATGACAAAGAAATGCATTCCATTGTGAAAGCATGTCGTCAATGGAAACATTACATTCTAGGAAAGGATATGATCATACACACTGATCACAAGCCTCTACAGTTCATACAAACACATGGGAATTTGCAAAATGATTGCCATCAAAAGTGGTCCACATACCTAAATCAGTTCCATCTCAACATCAAGTATAAAACATGGAGCACAAATCATGTTGTTGACTACCTAAGTCGCCCTCTCTTCGCTGCACTCACCACAGTTCTCCATTCCTGTGGACATGAGGCATCTGAGTTGCCCCAAATTTATCAGTGTGACCCAGACTTCGCCACCACCTATCATCTCTTTGGTACAAGGGTGAATGTCATCGATTTTGACATCCAGGGTGGACTATTATTCCATCTGTGCCACCTGTGTTTTCCCACAAGAGAGCATGCAAAGCTGATTTGGGAGACTCACTATAGTCAGATGGCAAGACATTTTGGCATGGAGAAAATTGTGGCCATTCTACATAAACATTTTTATTGACCAAAACTTCGACAAGACATCAGCAAGTATATCAGATCTTACATTGTTTGTTCCATTGCCAAGCCAACCATCAAGAAGAAAGGCTTATACACCCCTCTTCCTACTCCTGAGAGGCCTTGGAAATCCATATCGATGGATTACATTTATGTCCTTTCGTCCACCAAGCACGAAAAAGATTGTGTATTTGTGGTGGTTGATCAGTTTTTGAAGATGGCCACTATCACATCCTGCAAGAACAATATCACAGTAAAATATACTGCCAATATCTTCTTCGAACGGGTGTGGTTCCATTTTGGGATACCACATACCATCACCTTATATTGGGACAATAGGTTCCTCGGCACATTTTGGTCGGTTCTATGGTCAATGTTAGACACCAAGCTCATTAAATCCACTGTTTTCCACCCCCAAATCAATGTCCAGACAGACGTTGTCAATCAGATGATTGTGCACATCATGCGCATGTACAACTTTAAGCATCTGCATACATGGGATGAGAGTGTTCCCTATCTTCATCACAGCTACAACAGAACTCTCCATAGCTCCACTAGACATAGCCCATTGCAGGTGGGGCTAGGATTCCAACCCTTAGGTCCAATTGATGTTTCACTACCTCTTACAACCACACAAGAAGAATCTTCCTGTTGTTCCAGAGTCTGTACTTAAGGCTTAAAAGTACAGTGTCTAGGCATCCGAAAGTGAATAAGGGATAGGTAAAGGAAAACTATCAACCTTCGGTAGGAAAATCTAGTGTTGATTTCTGAGATGGTGTTGTCTAGCTTCCAACTATTCCTGAATGGTTATATCTCTTTCAATTGCTACCCACGAACGTTCAACTTCAACCCGTGTAGTGGTTGTTTTAAGAATAGTATCAAAAAGGTTTAAGGCAATGTGAGTTTGATTTGATAATCCGGGTTCGATATTGGGCTATGTTGGTATAGGGATGGTCATGGAGGAACAGTAAAACAAGGAAACCACAAGGAGAATTTAAGTCCTATCTCAATTCAGTCGTATAAAAGAGAGTTTAAGGTTTCAGGAATGAAAAGGGAATGCAAATCAAAGGCTCTTTCCCGTAACTGGGTTATATTTTAATAAAATGTATGAGGTGGGAGAAAAAAATTTAGCTATCTATTGAGTAAGGCTCCTATCAAGGGAGAATCTCACATATAAACAGAAGAAGAAAAATGTAAAGAAGTAACCCCATGAAGAAAAAAATATATATAGAATTCTGAAAGTGTTGACTAGTCTTATACCTGCTGATAGCTGGTACAGAGGAAAAATAGTAAACAATATAGAAAACCAAAATTCATTCACTATAGTAGAGGTTGCACTAAATTATAACAAAGCATTCATCAGATACGAATATGAAATGAAACGAAATGTGAGATACGAGAAAACAAACTCATAACACTGTCCTGACAGAATTGAGAATCTTCATATTTGCTTAATATTGACTCTCAAAATGTAAAACCTCTGTTACAATCGAAACAAAAAGGTCCAACCCTTTTTCTTTCTTTCTATGGTGTATTTATACAATTTTACAATAAGGTGGAATCTCAATCGTTGCAAAATTTTTAGTTATGATAGGGAGGAGAGAAATCGCTTCATTTCTTCTTCAATGTCTTTACTTGGTGCCAAAAGTTTGTCCTCATGCGTGCTCGGTATAGGTGACACATATTTCAACCAGTCGAGATATCAGCCTTGATGGTTCTGCTTGACAATTGGCTTCAAAAGAGTAACAATCTCCGAGTAATTGTGACAGCATGTCTTCCATCTGTCTGTCTATGATGTCGATAACGCATAATTGCATGCTTGGTTTAATCATACATTTGTCTATTTGGACTATGTCTACCACAGTCACTTGGGAGATCTCCACTGAATCTCTTTCCTCTTTTTCCTTTAAATCAAGTGAGATTTTTTCCATATTCATCTGAATCAATGTCTCAGCATTACCTCCACTATCAACGCTCAGCAGATTACCATCTATAGAGATAAAAGCCTCTTCTAAGGATTTTGTTACCCTCTTGGCTTGCAGCTTACCTTCCGAGATGCTATGTTCCCATTCTTTTAACAGAATGTTTCCTCTAGTCTGATCCGAAATGGTAAACCTGGGAGTGCTTCCCGAATCTCTGTTATTTGTGGCTATCACAGCCTCTTGAAAAGCGACCCGTGCTGCTCCAGCTTCTCTTTCTCTAGCAGATAAATTCTCCAAAACTTGATTAACCAACAAACAGTTGTCCCGAATCACCTCTACCTTGGCGAGTAAATGTCGTTGGGCCTCAGAGACTCTACTCCAAATCTCTATCACCTGGGACTGAAACATCCTGATATTTATCACTTTACTTTTGGCGATTTCCACTCTAGCCTGTAGCTGTTCAATCAAATATTTTTGCTGGCTCACTTACATCTGACCATCCCGAACCACCAGCTGTGCTTGTTCGAGCTTAGTCTTGAGCAACTCTATCTCATTTTTATCGGCCAACCTAGCTTGCTCTATCCTTACACTCGCCTGGTCTTTGGCAGCCTCTGCTGTTGTGGCTAGTCTGGCTTCCAGGGTTTTGATGAGGCGATTTTTTCGTTTCAGCTGGTTTTTCAAAACCCCGACTGAAAATTGGTTCGTTGTGGCATATGCCCCTAATGTCCCAGCTATTTCTGTTGCGAACTGTTCATTCTTCTTGTCCTTCCCATCAATCATAACTTTGTATTTCTTGACTGTTGATTCTCCTTCCTAATAGAATTCCCTCTTTACCACTGTCTTTCTCTTCTTATCAAAGAAGAACTCATTCAGAGGGAGCTCTTCCACCCTTATAGGCCTCAATTCTTCATTCAATATCCACCCTACGTCAATATTTCCCTGAGCTGACTGCAAGGGAGTAACTGATGTGATAGGATCTCCAATTTGCTTCATTGATTGTCCTGGAGTAGTAACTTGAGTATGCTCTTTCGGTGGGTTGGGAGTCTTTATCTCTACTTTTGGACTCTTAGTTTGCTCTTCCCCATACTGGTGTTTTTCTTGACTGGGAGTCGCATCTTTGGGGCCTTCGACATCTTTTTGTTTCACCTCCGCTGTACTCGGATTCTCACCCCGTAATACTGCGGGAAGACAACTGCGTCGATGTTCTTGGAATTTTAGAACATTAACCCTCTCTTCAGGTGCCAAGGTTTGTATCCGAGATAAAATCTCGGCATAAGATCTTGCGCCTCAAAAAATGTCATCCGAGGGTGAATTTTTTTGTTCAAATCTCTTGAGTCTGCAACTGGCCAAATGATTACTCACGACCCTTTGTGGATCGTGCTTCTTGAATTCAATAAGTACCAATTTTAGGTCTTCCAGGGCTGCTGCCTTAGCTTTAGCATGCTCGAAATCTAACAAAGAATATGAATTTAAATGAACAGGAAAAGGTGGCCATACCTTCTTTGAGTATCCCTTAAGCTCCTTGCTTATGCCACCGATTACTGTTTGTCTAGCAACTTTGAGACAAGCCAGCTTGTCGAGGATAAATAATGGCAATGCATGCAGGGGAACAGAAGCCCCGAAAACCCTCAGATATGAGAATTTGGCTTCTACATACCAGTCTGCTATACTGCTCAAATTCATCACTATACTGTTCGAGATCCTAGGTGGCGGTTGGCCGAAAATAGTGAAATGCAGAGGTATCATCACCCAGTTGAAGATTTCATATACGAAGTCTGCCGCTTTGTTTTCCCACAATTTCGAATGATAGATGTGGATGGGCTCGGCCTCTACTGGAGTCCAACTTTATCTCATTAAGGGAAATGGTGTTAGAAAGCACACGATGTCCATAATGTATGCAGACATAAAAAATGAAGAAATATTTTTGCTCTCTTTCTGTGCCTGCAGAACATCAGAAACGAATGACTAGTTCAGGACAGAGTCGACACTTCGAGGTGAAGTATCAGCGACGTTGTCCAAACCTTGTCCTACAACCTCAACGCTAGCTTTAGATGATTTTCGCGGGGCCATGACAGGAGATCCTGCTTTAGCTCTTCTGCGGTAAAAATATGTATACATACAGAAGCTAGCTCGCTGAGAAAGTGTGCTCTGCTTAATATAGAAATGAATTTGTTATAACGAATAATTACTCTATATATTCGAAAACTCGGTGCTTTTTAAAAACAGATCGGTCAAATCACGTTCAAAATAAATTTAGCAATAAACACCCAATCTTTATTTGTCGATTTGCCTTATTTTTAATTAATGCCATAAATTTTGGCGGTTCGAAATGTCAGTTGGCGTAAGGAAAAATTAAGACTGCCTCATAAACTGTGCAAGCATCAAAACACAAAAGATATTGTTTTAGCTTAATTAATCGGTTTTACCAAAGTTAATTAATCTTTCGGTACTCGTTGTATCAGGAACTTTTGCTTTAACCCTTTGAACCTCTAACACCCGAAATTGCGATGATTTACTTTGGTTAATAAAAATGCAATTGTGATTAGGCGTTTAATTAATTACGTAATTATTTATATTCGCCATATCGCGACTCGGAGTTTCGAAGGTAAGTTTCCGGGAAGTTTGCATGCCGAGCTGCGAAACCACGAGATCGCGATAATACGTTTTAATTAAAATGGAAGATAAACTCAGATTAAGTGTTTAATTAATTATGTTCATATCTTTATCACGACTTCGCGACTCGGGCTTAGACAGTGTAGTTTTTTAAAAAAGAATACACCGAGTGGCGAAATGCCAATGGAACTTAACCATGGCTTAATTTTTTCCTTTAAATTTGACACGGATTACTAACATATGGACTTTGTGGTTTCGGCTATCAGGGATACGACAATGAGAGTTTTGGATTTAGTGAACACCGAGGCGCAAAAACCCGATGATGTTTAATCGTGGTCTAGGAAAACTTTACTCTCGTTACTGACCTGGGTAAAATTTTAAAGCGACTTCGTTGTTTCGTTGCTCGGGACTCATGAACTACGTGATCTATAGCATCCAACATGCGAAATCTCGAGGTAGAACAAAAAGGGGAAAATACAGCGATAAGAATTCAATGATTTTGAAAACCACAGATGGAAAATACGGAAACCATCTTTCGATTTTGAGCATTAACACATGAAATTTGAGATGGGCTAGAAAAAACAAAGGCGGCTCCAACATAGGATCCAAGTAGGGATCCCGTTTTCTTGTAAGACGGGAAGAACAGTAGACCACGTGCCGATATTGGGTAAATGGAGTCAATAGTTTCAATCAGGTAAAAAGGTTCCTGAGAACAGGGTAACGAAGGGGAAAGAGATTTTGTTTTTTACCTTGAAAATCTTTTCAAACTCAGATACTCTTTTTAAACTTAGTTGTAGTCCCGTTCACGAATTTCCCTTTCCCGTTACTAAATTTAGGTCTACCTTAAGACAATCAAAACAATTCTAGGAGACCCAACAGATCTTGTGGCTATAAGCTTGCATCAAAAGAAGAAGATTATATGTTTTTAATCAGGAAGCCCCGTCTGAACTTGGGATGTGGATCGGGCTTTGGAAAAGAATTGGTTACCAGAGTAGAGTGATATTCACGTATAACAACCTTACAGATATCTCATACATTGCTTCACTGCCAGCGAGCTTGTTCAGTACCCCGGTGAAGTTATCTGGCCCCTTTTACTAAATTTCCTTTCACCACTTCGGAATATATTTGTGCATTTAAATGCTGAGACAAGGGTAATCATTTCTGAATTTCCTTTCATCGTCTCTTGGACTAGATGGGGGCAATCATTTATGAATTTCCTTTCACCACCTGTCTTATAATTTTCTTTTTAGAGCACGAAGATGGGGGCAATCAGTTTGTATCAGGGCTGATATCTGTGTAATATTTTGCATTATAGGTCTGTCAACTTACTTTGATTACTCGGTACCAAACTTCCCTTAACCTTCACAACACCTTTGTTTTCAAGGGAAAAAGGGAAAAGAGATTTCTTAGGGAATTCTTTTTTAGCAAGATTCAATCCTCCGCAATTGTTGAAAAACCTAGGAAAATTAGGATCACTTTAAGTGTCCTTTCGTTTAGCAGGGGATCGAGAAGTTGTGAAGACCCGCCTTCTTTCCAAAATCTTCTTTGAATCTCACGAGGTTGAAACGACTACTCTTCTCTCTTCTTATGCGAAACGGAAAGATACTGACTTTTTAAAAGGTAAACCCAAAGATAGAAAAAGGTGATAGGTAGTGACTTACGGACTGAAAATATAGAGGTCAAAAATTCAAAACTGACTCTTGTAGATCTTTTTCGGGGGTAATTTACTTCGACTGACTACTTTTAATTTGAGTGAATCATTTAACTTGTCTTATTTTTTTGTAGACGATTAAACAAAGAAACAACTCTATTATTTATCAGTTCATCCGATGTTGTTGTTTGAATGAGGTTACCTTGGTTTTCTTTAACAGTCCTTTAGAACGTGTCCTTTAGGAAATCTCATCTTTACCGTTTCGTTTCAATTTCTTTGCACAATATCAAAAATCTTGGATATCACCTGTTTAAGCCGATTTATTTCTGACACCAATTTTCGGTTTACTTCTCCTGCGTGTTTTGTGTGCAACTGGAATCCTGTAAGAGGAAAATACGAAGATTATCGGGGCTATCCGAAAAGTGTTGCAAGTTCATGAAAGAAAAAAGAAAATTAAAAGCAATGCATAAATGAAATATATATATATATATATATATATATATATATA
>JASDQU010103736.1:59835-175338 GCA_032191745.1 Picea mariana
TGCTTCTTCCCTCCTTGCATCCCACCTTAATACTAAATCACCTGGGAGGAAGTGTTTGTCCTTTGCTCTGTGGTCGAATAATTCCTTCATGTCATCTTGGTACTTCTGCAATTTTTCATCTATTTCGACCCTATGTTGTTGAACCTCAATCAGCTAATTTATTCTCCTGGTAACATGATTGGGTTCTTCATTTTGATCCTTCCATAACTTCATCACTGGGAGCGCTAGGTTTATAGGTAATACATCATCTGTCCTATATACCATCTGAAAAGGTGAAATGCCGATAGACCTTTTTGTGCTTTTGCGATTCACCCACAATGCATATTTTAAGTGCACATGCTAAGACCTTTTGTTTTCATCCAATACTTTCTTGATTATATTTACCAGGCTTTTATTAGATGACTCAACCAATCCATTTCCTTGGGGGTAATACACTGTAGAATGGCCAAGAACGATGTTATATTTTTGACAGAAACTGATCATAGCCATAGATTTGAAGGCTTGGGCATTATCTGTAACTATTTTTCGGGGGCAACCAAATCTAGATAAAATGTTGTCTTCTAAGAAATTGATTACCACCGAGTCTGTTGCCCTTTTTGTTGGAATGGCTTCCACCCATTTAGTAAAGTAATCTATTGCGGTTAAGATCCATTTTTGTTGAGCACTGGAATGGGGATTAATCTCGCCTATAAAGTCCAGACCCCATTGCTGGAATGGGGCTTCATTTTTTACTGGAATTAAAGGTAGTGATGGGAGCTTCTGTTTACCCGCAAATAGTTGACAGGGGTTGCAAGCTCGGACTTTAGCGTTAACGTCGGAGAACAGCTTTGGCCAGTAGTACCCAACCCTCAGAATTTTGTAAGCTATATCTCTCCAAGCGTGATGCCCCCCACATACACCCTCATGAAATTCGTCTATAAACTGCTCAATTTCTGATTCGAATAAACAGACTAACAAGAAACCGAGTGGATCTTTCCCATATAGATGACTTTCAGCGATACAATATTTAACTGCATGAAGTTTTAAAGTTCTGCCTTTTGATGGTGATAGCTCGCCTGGGCATTTTAGAGTCAGCAGGTATGATACTATATCTCTGTACCAACCTGACGATATGAACTTTTCTTCGATCCTGTTTGGGCCTGCTTGCTCATCCAGCTCGTTTAGGTTCATGTCTTCATCGCCTTCCTGCAGGCAATTGATACCTAGGGCTCTGAAATTTGACTCAGCTAAGAGTTTGGCAAGGCCTTGTCCTTTTATCAGTTTAGTCGGTTTAACTTCCAGATCAAATTCTTGGATTTTGGAAAGCCATCGCCCTCTTTTTCCATCGATGTCTAGTTGTACTAAAATATCTTTCACATAACTGGTAGGTACGTATGCAATTATCTTGGAATGTAGTACATATGTTCTGAATGCCTTTAATGCTTTTACCATGGCGTACACTTGTTTTTCTATTATATCATACTTCAGTTATGCGTCTCTAAGGCTCTTGCTGAAGAAATCGATCAGTTGTTCAAAACCTTCTTCGTTCTTTTGTAGGAGTACCGCGGCAATCGTGTGTTCGGAGGCAAATGAGAAAATAAGAAAATCTTTCAGATAGTCGGGGCTTGCTAACACAGGTGCCTCGCTTATGACTTTCTTAATGTGGGTGAACGATGCTTTGGCCTTGGTTGTCCATTTTACTTCACTTTCTTTCTTCAACATACCTGTGATTAGTTTTACAATCTCAGCGAAATTCAGGATAAATCTTCGTAAAAAATTTATTGTTCCTAAGAAAGATTGAATTTCTTTTACATTTCTTGGAATATTTATAGTATCTATCGCTTCAATCCTCTTAGGATCAATCCTGATTCCATCCCTAGATACGATATGACCCAAAAGCTTACCTTCCCGCATGGCAAAATGTGATTTCTTTGGATTTAAAGATAGACCAAACCTACGGCATTTTTCGAATGTATGTTTAAGATGTATCAAGTGTTCTTCGTCGGTTTTAGAGAAAACCATCAAATCGTCAAGATAAATGACTACGAACTTATCCCTTTCACCTATGAAAGTGATGTCCATAGCGTGCTGGAACGTGGCCCCTGCATTCATCAAACCAAAAGGCATTTTATCATACATGAACGTACCCCATGGTGTAGTGAAAGCGGTTTTCTCTCTATCTTGTTCATTCATGGCGATTTGATTATAACCAGAGAACCCGTCAATCATAGACATTCAGTTGGCTCCAACTACTTTTTCTAGCACATGGTCCATTTTGGGCAGCGGATAGTTGTCCTTAAGAGATGACTTATTTAGATTTTTGAAATCCACACACAGTCTGATTTCCCCATTCTTTTTCCTGACCGGGACCAGGTTTGCTACCCAGTCTGAGTATCTCAGAGGTACTATTATTTTCGCGTCTAAAAGTTTCTTAACTTCTTTTTCAATCATAGGTAACAAAATGGGGTTGATCTGTCTAAGCTTTTGCCTAAATGGTTTGACCCCAGGCTCTAGAGGTATCTTGTGATCAATTATGGAAGTGTCGTATGTCCTTAACTCATCATAAGACCAGGCAAAAACATCCTTATATTGTCTGAGTAGGTCTTTATACTTACTTTTTATTTCGGGAGGGAGGAATTTTGATATTTTTACCATCCTGGATTCTTCTTTGGTTCCTATATCATATTCATCCACTTCTTTTGGTTGGGGTTGTAAAGTGGATTTCATAGGTATGTCATTTTGATCAAAATGTCTTTCCAGAGGGATCAATCCTTTCGGAATCTGGTTGTTTTTAAGGACCAACATGCGTTGATTTGCGATTTTGTCTTAAAATATTTGAGGGTCTTCCCCTTCTTGCATGATCCACATATTGTCATTTTGGTTTTCTTGATCTGCTTGGGTTTCGGAAAACTCACCTATTGCTTCAAGAAACTTCTTGATTTTCTCATCATCCTCAAAAACCTACCAGTGCTGGATGTTATCCGGTACAGAAGGTCTGTGTCTGATTTCTATATGATACTTCAATTTGAAAGTCGTGGGAGGAGAGAAGGTTGAAGCTACTTTAGCTAATGCATCAGCATGTAAGTTCTCTGCGCGTGGGATGAAGTGGACATTTACGGACGAGAAAAAATTTTCCATCAGATCCTAGGCACAATTCTAGTATGATCTTAATCTGGGATGCTTGGCTTGGTACTGCCGATTTATTTGTTTGACTATTAACTCTGCATATCCATATACCTCTAAGTTATTTATTTTAAGCTTCCTGGAAGCCTCTAATCCTAAGACCAATGCTTTGTATTCACATAAGTTGTTTGTACAATCTATATCTCATTGCAGTCTGTAGGAAAAAGGAACAACGAACTTTCCTTCGGGAGCCACTAATAGCACTCCTGCACCAGCCCCTTCACAAGATGAGGCACCATCAAAAAACATTTTCCAGACATCGGTGCTGCACAGATCTTCTGTCATGTAATCTGACTCGTCCTGCTCTATATCATTTTCTTCTGGACAACCATCTAAACCGTTGTCAAAAGATAAGATACAATTTCCTAAATCTTGATCTGCAATATAAATAGGGAAATTGTTAGGATTTTGAGGGTCGCTTACCGTATATGTTAACCTTGTCTCCCTGTACAACCGAGTAAATTTTCCACCGAACATAGGAATGGTGGCATATGTCATATCCAATTGAAGAGAACCCCCTAGTTTGGCTCCCCATGATCTAGACAACAGTAAGCCATACTTGCGGGGAGTATCAGCAATAACCACATCCATCAAAATACTCTTAACCGGGACCTGTGCCAGGGTAACTACTAAATCTTTTATCATTCCCATACACTTAACCCTTCTCGAGTCAAAAGAGTAAAGATCTCTATAAGGTCTGGTGATCTGGAGACCCAACTTGTCCATAATAATCTTAGGCATAACGTTATGGGAGGCTCCAGAGTCTAACATGCAATTATGTAGCAATTGATCATATACATTTAAAGTGATATAAAAGGGAGCAATAGTATCTTTGGCCCCTTCAAAATGTGGACCAAAAGTGATGTTAGGTTTAGCATCTTCCAGGTTTAAAACGTCAGACTGGCTTTCTAGCTCTGAGACACCCATCACTTTGGTAATCTGCTTCCGATAAGCTAGATTTTTTACTAGCTCTACTAGAGGAATTGGTATCTTAATTTTATTTATTTCATTCTCGAAACTGAAAGCTCCTCCAACCTTGTCTATTTCTTTAGATGTGACTTCAGAACACTTTTTCTCCAATGTATTGGTTTGGACAGACTTATTACTCCTAGTCTTGGTTAGAGGGGTATTTGTGTTGGCTGCTTCGGTTCCCTTTGTCTGGGTTTCAACCTTCTTCGCTTCCGGGTCTGGTGTGTTTACCACTTTCGTTTTGTTGTTGGCTAGCATTGCTTCTTCCTGGGCAGGCTCATAAGTTTTCCCTCTGGGGAGAATTTTCTTGGGTTGAATTTCAGAAGCGGGCTTGCTCTTAGATCTTAAGTTATACCTGGGTTGGATCTCAACCATTATCATTTTGGTTTCTTGTTGAGAGCCACAAAGGTCAGTATGATCACTTTCTTCACCCTTAACTAACGGTTGTTGAGTGTTTAGAGATTTCTCATAATCTTCTCTAGTCAGATACGATTGTGTGCAGTCATCACCGAAGTTCATGACATCATTATCCGAATCTCCAAAATCTTGGAGGTCATTTGCTCCTATAAAATTTTCACTCTTTAGGGGAGCTTGTATTTTTTGATCTTCGTTCTTTATTTGTCTTTGTTGATTTGGGGGATTTGGGTTCCTCCTGAAGTTCTTTTTGGCAAAAGAATCAGCTTTGGCCTGTTCTAGCTCCATCCTAGAAATTTTATTAGACAGTTCTTTAATTACTCTGGCCATATCATCTACTTTCTCATCAGTGTATCTATTAGATCCTGAAGGCCCCGCTTGTTCTCTATAGCATCTATATTCGCGGTTTCCCGTTTCTACTTCAGCTTTTAATTTACCGGAAGCCATCATATTTGACTCAATTTCTACAGTGTCATCCTGCATTTGACTTAGAGTAGCTCCCCTTCTTTCCCGTAAAAGGAGTGCAAAATCTGGTTTGAAAGCCCCCGCGAAAGTTACTTTGGCTGCGGGTTGGGAAGGTTTAACTTCGGCTGGGATTTTATTATACAGTTTGTTGAATCTTTGAATAAATTCCATAACTGTTTCTGAATTCTTTTTTCTTAAAGACCCAAACTCAGTTAAATAGTATAGGTGATCCTTTCTTTCACCCCATTGTCTGAGGAAAGAATCTACCAAGGCATCGTAGGATAAGATAGATCCTGCAGGTTGGCTCCTAAACCAAGTTCGGACCTGACCTTTGAAAGTTTGGACGAAAAGTCTCGAATACATATCTTTGTGTTCAAGACCCAGGATGTCTGTGAATTGGTCAAAGAAATTTATGTGTTCAGTTGCGGTTAGATCCCCCTCTCCAGTGAATTTAGGCAAATTTTTTATATAATTTTCAGGAAGGTCGTGTAAAGGAACGGGTAAAACCAAAGGAGCGTATCTTGTTGCTACTTTGGCAAACACTCTGGGAGGAGGGCCAGACCCTTGACCTCCACCACCTCCCCCAGGAGCACCTCCACCTCCTCCTCTAGGAGCACCTCCACCACCTCCTCCGGCAGCTGCCATCGATATTAGTGGGAAGTCGTAAAGGGGGTTTTGAAAAATTAAAAGTGATTCTTTAGTTTCTTCATGAGGGGGAAAAGATACAAATGAATGATAAGGAATGCGAGGGCTTGGTTCCTCGGATTTGCAAGGAACGAAATCAGGAGAACCGACGGGTGTGGAAACCGAGTGCATAACACACTCTTCAAAATTAGGTGAGGTCAGAAAATTTAACAGAAGGAAAGATGGTATGTCAACTATCGATGAAATTTCAAAAGGACCCTTTCCTTTGTGTACTAAGGTAAAAGTCGGATGAATCTCACTCCTAACTTTGGAGCAGTTTGACGTTAGATCTTTAGTATCAAAAAAGGATTGCGTGAAGTTGAAGGTTTAGAAGAACACTTAGTCTTCAATTGTGGGTGTTCAAGCTTATAGACTACAGCAGTTGGCTTAAGAGAGCCTATCGCCTTTAGAATCTTCTCGGGATCGGTAACGGGCGTAATCTGCTTACCATCCGGGTTTTGTTTGGCATTCCTTCGACCGGATGCCAGTTTATTATTTGTGGAGTTACCAAGTGAAAGATTGAAAAGCCTTAAAAAAAGGTGTGTACTCTTTGTTCACTATCAAAGGGTAACACTTTCAACGAAATATATGTCGTTTTTTCAGGGAAAAAGATTTCGTCACTTCGGTCCCCGGCAACGACGCCAAAAAGATGTTGTTCTAGAGTCTGTACATAAGGCTTAAAAGTACAGTGTCTAGGCATCCGAAAGTGAATAAGGGATAGGTAAAGGAAAACTATCAACCTTCGGTAGCGAAAGCTAGTGTTGATTTCTGAGTTGGTGTTGTCTAGCTTCCAACTGTTCCTGAATGGTTATATCCCTTTCAATTGCTGCCCATGAATGTTCAAGTTCAACCTGTGTAGTGGTTGTTTTAAGAATAGTATCGAAAAGGTTTAAGGCAATGTGAGTTTGATTTGATAATCCGGGTTCGATATTGGGCTGTGTTGGTATAGGGACGGTCATGGAGGAACAATAAAACAAGGAAACCACAAGGAGAATTTAAGTGTTGTCTCAATTCGGTCGTATAAAAGAGAGTTTACAGTTTCAGGAATGAAAAGGGAATGCAAATCAAAGGCTCTTTCCCATAACTGGGTTATATTTTAATAAAATGTATGAGGTGGGAGAAAAACATTTAGCTGTCTATTGAGTAAGGCTCCTATCAAGGGAGAATCTCATGTATAAACAGAAGAAGAAAAATGTAAAGAAGTAACCCGATGAAGCAAAAAATATATATAGAATTCTGAAAGTGTTGACTGGTCTTATACCTGTTGATAGATGGTATAGAGGAAAAACAGTAAACAATATAGAAAACCAAAATTCATTCGCTATAGTAGAGGTTGCACTAAATTATAACGAAGCATTCATTAGATACGAATATGAAATGAAACAAAATGTGAGATACGAGAAAACAAACTCATAACACAGTCGTGATGGAATTGAGAATCTTAAGATTTGCTTTATATTAACTCTCAAAATGTAAAACCTCTGTTACAATCGACACAAAAAGGTCCAACCCTTTTTCTTTCTTGTATTTATACAGTTTTACAATAAGGTGGAATCTCAATCATTGCAAAATTTTCAGTTATGATAGGGAGGAGAGAAATCACTTCATTTCTTCTTCTCTGTCTTTACTTGGTGCTAGAAGCTTGTCCTCGTGCGTGCTCGGTACAGGTGACACATCTTTCAACCAACCGAGATATCAACCTTGATGGTTCTGCTTGACAATTGGCTTCAAAAGAGTAACAATCTCGGGCTAATTGCGGCAGTCTGTCTTCCATCTGTCTGTCTATGATGTCGATAGCGCATAATTGCGTGCTTGGTTTAATCATACATTTGTCTATTTGGACTATGTCTGCCACAGTCACTTGGGAGATCTCGACTAAATCTCTTTCCTCTTTTTCCTTTAAATCAAGTGAGATTTTTGCCATATTCATCTAAATCAATGTCTTGGCATTACCTCTGCTATCAACGCTCAGCAGATTACCATCTATAGAGCTAAAAGCCTCTTCTAAGGATTTTGTTACCCTCTTGGCTTGTAGCTTACCTTCCGAGATGCTGTGTTCCCATTCTTTTAACAAAATGTTTCCTCTGGTCTGCTCCGAAATGGTAAACCTGGGAGTGCTTCCCGAATCTCTGTTATTTGTGGCTATCACATCCTCTTGAAAAGCGACCCGTGTTGCTCCAACTTCTCTTTCTCTAGCAGATAAATTCTCCAAAACTTGATTAACCAACAAACAGTTGTCATGAATCACCTCTACCTTAGCGAGTAAATGTCGTTGGGCCTCAAAGACTCTGCTCCAAATCTCTATCGCCTGGGACTGGAACATCCCGATATTTATCACTTTACTTTTGGTGATTTCTACTCTAGCCTATAGTTGTTCGAACAAATCTTTTTGCTGGCTCGCTTGCATCTGACCATCCCGAACCACCAGCTATGCTTGTTCGAGCTTAGTCTTGAGCAACTCTATCTCATTTTTATCGGCCAACCTAGCTTGCTCTATCCCTACAATCGCCTGGTCTATGGCAGCCTCTGCTGTTGTGGCTAGTCTGGCTTTCAGGGTTTTGATGAGGCAACTTTTTCGTTTCAGTCGGTTTTTCAAAACCCCGACTGAAAATTGGTTCGTTGTGGCATATGCCCCTAATGTCCCAGCTATTTCTGTTGCGAACTGTTCATTCTTCTTGTCCTTCCCATCAGTCATAACTTTGTATTTCTTGACTGTTGATTCTCCTTCCTGATAGAATTCCCTCTTTAACACTGCCTTTCTCTTCTTATCAAATAAGAACTCATTCGAAGGGAGCTCTTCCACCCTTATAGGCCTTAATTCTTCATTTAAGATCCACCCTGCGTCAATATTTCCCTGAGCTGACTGCAAGGGAGTAAATGATGTGATAGGATCTCCGATTTGCTTCGCTGATTGTCCTGGAGTAGTAACTGGAGTCTGCTCTTTCGGCAGGTCGGGAGTCTTTATCTTTGCTTTCAGACTCTTAGTTTTCTCTTCCCCGTCCTGGTGCTTTTCTTGACTGGGAGTCGCATCTTTGGGGCCTTCGACATCTTTTTGTTTCACCTCTGTTGTACTCGGATTCTCACCCCATAATACTGCGGGAAGACAACTGCGTCGATGTTCTTGGAATTTCAAAACATCAACCCTCTCTTCAGGTGCCAAGGTTTGTATCCGAGCTAAAATCTCAGCATAAGATCTTGCGCCTCGGAAAATTTCATCCGAGGGAGAATTTTTGTGTTCAAATCTCTTGAGTCCACAACTGGCCAAATGATTACTCACAACCCTTTGCGGATCGTGCTTCTTGAATTCAATAAGTACCAATTTTAGGTCTTCCAGGGCTGCTGCCTCAGCTTTAGCATGCCCGAAATCTAACAAAGAATATGAATTTAAATGAATAGAAAAAGGTGGCCATACCTTCTTTGAGTATCCCTTAAGCTCATTGCTTATGCCACTGATTACTGTTTGTCTAGCAACTTCGCAACAAGCCATCTTGTTGGGGATAAATAATGGCAATGCATGCGGGGGAACAGAAGCCCCGAAAACCCTGAGATATGAGAAGTTGGCTTCTACATACCAGTCCGCTATACTGCTCAAATTCATCACTATACTGTCTGAGATCCTGGGTGGCATTTGGCCGAAAATAGTGACATGCAGAGGTACCATCACCCAGTTGAAGATTTCATATACGAAGTCTGCCGCTTTGTTTTCCCACAATTTCGAATGATAGATGTGGATGGGCTCGGCCTCTGCTGGAGTCCAATTCCAGCTCATTAAGGGAAATGGTGTTAGAAACCACACGGCATCCATAATTTATGCAGACATAAAAAATGAAGAAATCTTTCCGCTCTCTTTCTGTGCCCGATACTCTGTAACCCGACTGGTCAAGCTATCGGACAGCATTTTCGCCCAGTCGAAGGAACAACCTTCAACAACTTGATGTATTAGAGTCACCCATTGAATAAAGAAATGTGAGGTTTCCTCTCTCCCGTATAATCTACATGTCATCATAGCTACATACTTGAATTGTGGTTCCAAGGAAGCTATCGAATATATACCGTTACTATCTGCCCTGAACTTCGTAGGGTGCGAAACCCAATCTCTTATTAAGCTAGACATAGTTTTTTCATACTGCACACATTCCTTCTATTTGAACTTTTCCAAGAATTCAGCATCATGTGTAAGGTCGGACGGTGTGGGCAACTTGTACATAGCTTGCAGATGTTCAGGTCTGAAAGTCTCGATGGTGACCTTCTGATCATTGATGATGGTTCTGGTTGGTATGTCCACATGGTCTAATTCCCATCGGACCATATCATAGTAGGGGAGAAGTCATGGCCTAGCAGCTACTTTATGCATTCCCGATTGAATGATGATCTTATATTTGGTGGTTATGTCGTCTTTTTCATTGTCGCTGGAATCATCAGAATAATCCACTAATTCGGCCTGCAGAACATCAGAAACGAACGACTAGTTCGGGACAGAGTCGACACTTCGAGGTGAAGTATCAGCGACGTTGTCCAAACCTTGTCCTGCAACCTCAACGCTAGCTTTAGATGCTTTTCGCGGGGCCATGACAGGAGATCCTGCTTTAGCTCTTCTGCGGTAAAAATATGTATACATACAGAAGTTAGCTCGCTGAAAAAGTGTGCTCTGGGTAATATAGAAATGAATTTGTTATAATGAATAACAACTCTATATATTCGAAAACTCGGTGCTTTTTAAAAACAGATCGGTCAAATCACGTTCAAAATAAATTTAGCAATAAACACCCAATCTTTATTTGTTGATTTTCCTTATTTCTAATTAATGCCATAAATTTTGGCAGTTCGAAATGTCAGTTGGCATAAGGAAGAATTAAGACTGCCTCATAAAATGTGCAAGCATCAAAACACAGGAGATATTGTTTTAGCTTAATTAATCAATTTTACCAAAGTTAATTAATCTTTCGGTACTCGTTGTATCGGGAACTTTTGCTTTAACCCTTTGAACCTCTAACACCCGAAATTGCGATGATTTACTTTGGTTAATAAAAACATAATTGTGATTAGGCGTTTAATTAATTACATAATTATTTATATTCGCCATATCGTGACTCGGAGTTTCGAAGGTAAGTTTCCGGGAAGTTTGCATGTCGAGCTGCAAAACTGCGAGATCGCGATAATACGTTTTAATTAAAATGGAATATAAACTCGAATTAAGTGTTTAATTAATTATGTTCATATCTTTATCGCGACTTCGCGACTCGGGCTTAGAAAATGTAGTTTTTTAAAAGAGAATACACCGAGTAGAGAAATGTCGACGGAACTTAACCATGGCTTAATTTTTTCCTTTAACTTTGACACGGATTACTAACATACAGACTTCGTTGTTTTGGCTATCGGGGATACGACAATGAGAGTTTTGGATTTAGTGAACGCCAAGGCGCGAAAACCTGATGATGTTTAATCGTGGTCTAGGAAAATTTTACTCCCGTTACTGACCTGGGTAAAATTTTAAAGCGACTTCGTTGTTTCGTTGCTCGGGACTCGTGAACTATGTGATCTATAGTATCCAACATGCAAAATCCCGAGGTAGAACAAAAAGAGGAAAATACAGCGATACGACTTCAGCGATTTTGAAAACCACAGATGGAAAATACGGAAACCATCTTTCGATTTCGAGCATTAAGACATGAAATTTGATATGGGCTAGAAAAAACAAAGGCGGCTCCAACACTTCCCATGTTCATTCTAAGACTAAAAAACCCACTAGATTCATTGAGTGGATTCAACACATCCGCCAATAGGTCCATGAGATTTTGTAGAAATCCAATGCTAAGTACAAGCAGCGCCATGATCAACACTATGTACCGCACCAGTTTCAGGTGGGAGATAGGGTCTGGTTACATTTGTAGAAAGAGTGCTTACAGGGCCCCATCGAAAGATCTTCCTACTTCGCTATGGGCCTTACTATCACAAAGGTTGTGGGAGGCAATGATTTTGAGCTCAACACTCCACCCTTCCTTGGCTTGCACCCAGCGTTCAATGTGGACCTCCTTCGGCCATATTTTTCACCATTATTGGACACCTTAGAGATCGCAAAATAGTTGAAACCAACATAAATCAACCATGACTACATGGAATAGGAATCCACTGATCAGATAGTGGACACACATGTAAAGGGCACTCACCAATAGAGAATCCAACTTTATCGGGTTGTCAAGGTAGGGCAGCTCCTCCACCAAGGCAAGTGGATCACCTAGGGCCAAATTCAGCATAAGTTCTCTCACCTGATGGGGGAACTCAACACAATGGATACCATTGCTTTCTAAGGGGGGAGGACTGATCCAGGTGGATATTGGTGGCCACCCACTTATTCCAACTAGCTCCTCTTGACAATTTTTAGTTCAACACATTCCTTTGTAATTCTTTGTAATTGTGGGTTCTACACTTCTGGGTTTGTCTGAATCCCTACACAGCTTCCATGTGGATATTGGTGGCCTCACACCTAATCCAACTGGATTATTTTGGATGTTTTCATGTCATTACATCTTTTTGTACTTCCAGGGTCGTTTTGGGGCCCTAAACAGTGTTTTTGTGGCTTGCCACAGTCAAATTGTAGACATAGTTAGAGTTTGATAGCATAATTTTTAGTTCTCGAAAATACCTTTCCAACAGGATATCACATGCCTAAAACGGAGGTCGTATGCAAAAGTTACGACCTTCAGAAGTTGAGGTACCAACTTACCCATCAGGGCCCACATAAATTTTGGTGTTTCATCTCGTAGGGTTAGTTTTTTCGATGTCTAGGGTTTTGGCATTCGTGAGTAATGTTAAAAAGGATTTTGGAGCCTCATTGTAATCATTTTGCTCATACGGATGTGCGTAGCAGCCACGTCTCTTCTAAGAGATAGCTACCACCATTTGAGCAAGTTGTTTTCAGTTCTGCAGTTTTACAATTTCAGCCTATTTTATTTATTCAATAGAAGTTATCGTTCATTCGATATTTGTTGTTGTTCTCAGTATCTCTGTTTTATTATATTCAGTAAGTTATTCTTTTCGTTCCGGTCATAAATCTGGATCAATGCATAAGAAGAAAATCAGTAACTAAATATTTTGGAATCTAAATGAATTTAACCTTCATAGTGTAGATTTCAATTTTTTTTATCAAATCTATTGTGACGAATTGTTCCAGTGAAATATCCACAGAATTTTACAGATCAAATATACACAATAATGCAAGATTGTGCACAAAACAACTCCAATGCACACAACAAAACCCAAACACGCAAAAACATGCAAAAGTATTCAAAATGACCAAGCAGGGATCCAACACACCATCCCATCATAATGGCTTTAGTACACCACACTCATTACCTACTTATGAATATCGGATTCCTTTTACAAAGTTCAAGTATGAAAGATATCTCAAATCTATGAATTCTTGTCGAATGAAAAGTGTTTCCATGACCAATTGTGTTGGCTCAAAACCTTACGTCACTCCAATGACTGCGTTTAATAAGGTACTCATGAATGGCTCTAGAAATTACTTTGATAACCCAAAAGTATGTCCAAGTATACCAAAAAAAAATTCCTTTATCAAGTTATGATAGAGAAACTTAAAGCACAAAAGAAGCTTGGAGTATATGCTTATCATCCAAATGAAACCATATTTTTGCAAAAGGAAAATATAACATATATTAATATATACACGTTACTTAATATGATATATCAGATTTGGCCTAACATTAAATATATTCAAAACATGGAATGTGCAGTATAGAGTTCAAAATATTTTTTTTATCATTGCTTCAAGGATGAAAAGTTTTGGAGTGACAATGTTATGAATATAAAATAACATATATAAATAAATATAGGAATATAGAACTTAAGCTATAAATCTTATGTCATTATTTAAAGGTACAGTTGCATGTGAAGGGTCACCATAGATGTATAAAATCCAACACCTTCATTCATGTAAATCATGATTCAATTTTATATGTACATTTACTTTTATCCCAAATTGGAAGAATCATATATAACTATGAGTTTTATACTCCACAAAACATGTTTTATACTCTACAAAAACATGTCATACAAGAAATCACTCCCATTCACTTAAAAAGAATGATTTAAGCCAACATAAAACCTCCAAAACTTACATTCATGTTGTCAATCACTAAAGAAATCACTTTAAAATCCTTTCTTTGATAGTTCCAATAACGAAACCTCCATTAACCAACAACAATCATGTACATGCATAAGTTTTCTTAGAGAACACCCTTGTACATGCATAGGTTAAAAACACACACATTACCTATCTCAAATATCCACCAAAATTATCTAAACCTACCTCTGATCCATGTGGTTCTCGGTGGCCCACCACCTTTTCCATTGAATCAACATTTTGAGCCTGAGGTTTTGATAAACCATGATATTCACCCATTTGATGGGGAATAGAATGTAATATCATCTTCATTTTTTAATTACAGACATCATGTAATGATCTTATGTACATGCCTACAACATAGCATTAATGCACTAGATCCCATTAGAACTCCATAGTTAAGTGTGCTCGGTATAGAGTAGTACTTGGATGGGTGACCTCACGGGAAGTCCTAGTGTTTTACATGCCTATGGAATTTTATAAACTTAGATTAATTTATCCCACATGCATCACGGGAATTGTTCTCCTCTCACTCTCTCATATATAATTGAGGTGAGGAGGCCCTTTAAGCATGCAATGGAGTGTGATGTAAAGCTTGTTGCAAATGAAGTGTAGCCAACATCTCTTTATTTTGAGAGATAAGCTACCTCATTCTACCAGTTTGTGTTCGACGGAGTTTTTCTCTCTTATTCATTAATAGAAGTCAGGTTTCACTGTATTTCTGTGTTCTCTTCCATATTTTTGTTTTTGTCTCATTTCGTTTTCATCATAATCCAGATCAACCTCAGACTTCCCCCTTTGATAGTTCTAGTAATAAAAACTCCACTAACCAATTGGAATCATGTACACGCATAATTTTTCTCAAACAAGGCCAATACATTAAGAACCTAATTAACAGTTGCACCCAAATTCTATGAACCCACTTCAGAGGTCCAGCTTCAATAGAAATGTCAAAACCCATTTGTAATCTACCATGCTTAGAATGATACCTAGAACCAAAGGACCGTCGAAGCTAGAATACAAATGTTCAAGCATCCATAGAAGCCAATATCTTGATCAAACCTCTTGCACTACCACTTTTCTAGTGGAAATATATTTCTGGCCAGTAGACCTAACCATTGCACTATGCAGATCATGGCATTAACAATGGACACATATCAAATGAAACCCCCAAGAACCCACTTCACGTTTGCACCCAGATTCTTTGAAACCACTTTAGAATTCAAGACCCAATAGCAATGGAAAAAACTATTTGCAACCAACCATGCTCAGAACAATACCTAGATCCCTTGGAATGTCAAAGCTTTATATGCATAGATTTTGAAAGGAGAAGAGCTTGTTGCGACTATCAAATTGCTTAGAAATCTCTTGCAGACAAGTATACCCTACAGTTCAAATTGATTCAAACCTAATCCATAAATGTCTCATAATCCCTTCTACAACTCAATTCTTGATTCCATCAAACCCTTGTCATTGTCATAAGAACAAGACTGAGGATTTGAAACAAGGAACATGCTTTTGTGGGAATAAGAAACAAGACAAGATAAATGTTTGGGTTGCAATAAAATCCACCATCCTAGTCATTTCTACGTTCTTTATTTTGAGTTTAAGTTATTTGGCAATGAAGGTGATAGTATTGAGAAGTTTCAAATCAA
The DNA here is from genome assembly GCA_032191745.1 of Picea mariana. Classification (NCBI taxonomy): domain Eukaryota; kingdom Viridiplantae; phylum Streptophyta; class Pinopsida; order Pinales; family Pinaceae; genus Picea; species Picea mariana. Next base: position 75,328 of record JASDQU010103736.1, read on the forward strand.
ACGAAGTTGAAGCTAGAATCACTTTGAAAATCTAAAGTGTAAGGTTGAAAATACACATGTACACAAATAATGTTAAAAATCACACTTCCAAACCCTTTCCATTATCATGAGAACAAGAATAACTGAAACAAGAAACAAAGTTTTATGGGTGCATGAAACAAGACAAGAGAAACATCTAGGTTGAAACAAAATCCATAAACTTGGATGAGCCTCTCACACTACCACTTCTCCATTAACATTAACACTTTGAGCCAAAACACCATAGATCATTAATGCTTGCACATTGTGAACATTAACCCTTCTAATAGCATCCTTATTGATTATGGATTCAATTGTAACCCTTCTATTATCATCCCTATAGATTATGGCTTCAATGGTCCATATATAGATTATGGCTTCAATGGTAGACACACATTAGATTAAACCCCTAATGTGCCATCCCATTAGCCTAATTCCATCTAAAAACCATAGAAAAACTTTGACAGATAAAAAAATTTGAAATAATAGGAAGGGCCCATCACTATATGTCCCCACATGGACATAATAATAAACAAGTGAGATAGCCACGCAATGGCTAGTCCCTGCCTCGAATAAAGTGTAGTGTTTGGGTAGAGATTATGGTCACCAATTCAATTTAAAATTTTAATCTTAAATAAATGGTGGGACTTAGTGATGTATTAATTATAATAATATAATAATATCCTAATAATTTGATAAAAAATTAATAATTAAAATAGACGTGTAAATAATACTATTTATCTCATCTCAACGTTGAATATCCCTCCTGAATTATTTCAGGATCTAATGGCAAACTGAAATAATATTATATTTTTAAAAAAAACATCAATATAACTAACACACAATTTCAGACTTTTAAAAGGATAAGCATCGAGTTTCATGTTATCCATTGACTATGAGCTTTTCTGGAATAATATTATATTCTTAAAAAAAACATCAATATAACAAACACACAATTTCAGACTTTTAAAAGGATAAGCATCGAGTTTCATGTTATCCATTGACTATGAGCTTTTCTGGTATACTTTGGTTGGCTTTAGATTGAGAGCATAGTTAATCTGGTTTTGAATCATAATTTTAAGTATGTCAAAAAGTTATATACAATAGCTACCTATCTTTTTTTAACTAAATTTTAGCCCTTAGTCACGTTGATTGTCTTTGTTCTTAAAGCTCAACCGTTCTACAGGTTTTGAGCACCATTCTTCAAGTTTTGATCTTGAGAACGAGTAAGCTTGGTGGTGCAGGTGCACTTGGGCCTCTAACTGTTAATGTTCCAGCTGAGGTAGACACTTGATTATTCATTTATAGTTGCAGTAGAAAATATATCATGTTAGTGGAAGAGTGACATGTGTCTTACTTTGTTTCCTGATGTTATCATTTTTGGGTTTCCTCAAAGATCTAGCATCAACGGCTCTGGGTCAAGTTGTTGGATCACTATTTCAGGAAGGTCTAGAGTTTTAGAAAAATATTTTGAGCACATGGAGATGGACATGAACGCAGCAATAACCTATTTACAAAATAAAGGGCTTTGTTTGATTCCAATTATACAGGCAACTGCCATATCTAATCGAAATGGAAAGCCAGGGTTCGCATCTCCGGTTACAGATGTTGTTGACACACAAAGCTCAAGTAAACTACCTGCTTCACAAACTATCATTACTTGTTCAGGGGATCTTGGAATGGGATCTGTTGGATTCGATAGTGATTTACTTTTAAGGGAAAACAGATTTATAAAGAGATAAAGAGAAGTTCCCACCCCTGAATCAAATGGAGAATATTTCATGATAAAACTATGGAAAAGGAATAGGGAATATATTTCAAGGCTAATAAAAGTTTCTTCTAGAGTAAGTTTCGCCCTTAAGCATCCTGATTTTGCTTGTAGGTATTGTAATGTCCCTTTCCAAATAGGAGCTCCAGAGAGGAGGCTTAATGGCATAAACCACCCCATTAGACTATAGTCAGGGCCAAAGAGGGGTAAACAGGGTTACTAGAGGTCACTCCAGTCACATGTGTTATATTCGGAAAGTGGCATTGAGCTAAAAAGGTTTAAAGGTGCTTTTAAGTCATTACGAGCTAAAAATAGAAGTCAACAATGAATTAGGGTTTCAACAGTGATTTAGGGTTTTGGAAGTCAATAGTGAATTAGGTTTTCAGCATGATTTAGGGTTTTGGAAAGCTATAAAGGAAGGGTCAGTGACCTAATTCATTATTATGTAGATTATGACTTGTCATTGAGGAGAAGAGGCGCATCTCAGGAGAGATAGTTCAGTGGATTCTAGGAGGAAGACACTAGTTGGTTGATTTTGGTGTTGAGAGACACACCCTAGTCACAGGGGAGATCATTCAGGTCTTCCATCATTCTTCAGCAGTAGTGACATAGTGTTCAACAACAAGGGCGCATTCAACCAGAGTGAGGGTGCAACTTCTGAGAGGGTTTTTAGTTGACTTATCTCATCCAGGGAGAATTCTGAGATTTCCCTCCGACCCATTTGAGAGGAAGGCAAGGTGCATATTTTGCCTAGTTCCTCATCAGATTCCGACGAAGGAATCAACTGGGGCTCATTTTCCATACTTGGGCGTGCGACACTTTTGGTGGATACATTTGGGGTTCTAGAGTGAGCATCAAGCCATATTCAGAGAAACCCTTCTGACCCATTTCCCAGTAGACCAAGGTGGTCATTTTGAGACACATCTTGTTCGATTCCGACGGTGGAATCACTAGGACGCATTTTTCCAGATAAAGAGGGGTGGATTCCCCCAGAGGATCTATCTGGGGTCCAAAATCACCATCAGAAGGGTCTGACAATTACCAGTCCCAAGGACTAGAGCAGGGCGCATCATTTGGAATAGTTTCTAGGCCATTCCGAGAAGTACAACTCCCAGGGAGAACTTTCCAGACTTCTAGTAGTTACCGTCAGAGCTGCCATAGTCCCAGCGCATCCATTGATTCCACAGTGATCCCATATTCCGAGTATTATCTTTTAGTTGCTTATTTGTATTCCAGCTAAGATCCTTTGTTTGTTGATCTAGTCGAGTATTGTCAGTTTATTCAACCACATTTGGCCATTTTGTAATCCACAGAGATATCATAATATAAACTTTGCAGTCCTTTGTTGCATTTGTTATTTGTATGATCATTTATATGTTGTAAACAATTAATCCTACACACACATTAGCAGCATTTCCTAGACTAGCCAAGTCAGGAACATTACACTGGTATCAAAGCTTTAGTCCTGCTAGCCTGTGACTAAAGACAATGAGTGCAGCAGAAGACACAGAGGGCCGTGAACACGTAGGTGAAAAATATGTCACTTACAACAGGCATAAGGAAAGAATGCATAGGCCTGATTTTCCCCCTTTTCCTCCTAGCTAAGAGGAAGAGGAAGAGGCACATAGAGAAGCAGAGAGAAGGGAAGAGCGTGAGGCTGAGCGCGAGGCATAGAGGATGCTAGGAGACAGATATGAGCGACCAAAGGGAAGTGGAAAGGCCCCCATAGATCCAGAGACAGATTTCATGCAGGTTATCAATGATATGTTAGATAGTCAATGGACCATGTCTCAGTCCTTGGCACAGGTGGTTGAGAGATTGGCTAGAGTGGGCACCCTAGACACACAAGTCACACATGCAGCACAGGGGAACTCAGGAGTAGGTACTAGACCCCAGTCACCCTCTCTCACATACACCTCTGTGAGTAGGATTCTTGGACCCTTGTTTCCCAGTTTCCAGAGGGCACCCTCGGTAGCAGCACCGCCACTGATAGCATAGAGGCCACCCACTCATGAAGACGAAATTGCAGAGTATAGGAGGGAGTATGCAGCATTGGGTCGTGACTTCCATCAGGACATGATCTTAGTCGAGTACTATGGACTCAGACTCAGGAACTGCCCCAGAGATCCGTAGAGGGGAGGACCACAACAGCAGCAGGGGAATAACCTCGATTTCATCCGAAAAGTTGGGAAACTCACTATCCCTTCTTTCGAAGAATCGTCCAAATACACTGCTAGATCTTGGGTACAAAAGATAGACATGTATAACAAGCTCAACTAGATGACCAAGACAGAGGCCATCAATTTTGCGACCTTACACTTGGAGGGTCAGGCACACGAGTGGTGGTATCATGGACTGGTGACATTGGGTCAGAGTCACATCACCTCCTATAGGCAGTTTACAAATAGGCTCATGGACAGGTTTGACAGGAAGGATCTTGAGATACACTTCATGGATCTAGCCCAATTGAGACAAAATGGCACAGTAGAGGCATTCATCACAGAGTTTCAGTGGGTAGCCATGGCAGTGACAGATATATCAAAGCCCAGGTTGATCATGTTATTCACAGAAGGACTCATAGAGCCTTTGAGAGGATGGGTGAAGGCATATAGGCCTCCCACTTTGCAGGATGCCATCCTTTGCACTCGAGATCTGGGAGACTCAGTGCCAAAGACTAAAACTTTCTCCAAACCATTTGTGCCCCAGAGGGATTGAGATAGGAATCCATTCCAAAGAGAATGGAAAGGCAAGGATAAGTTGGATTATGAGACTAGGCGAGAGCTTATGAGGAAGAATATTTTCTTCAGTTGTAGAGATCCTTGGGTCCCAGGCCACAGGTGCATGGGCAAGGGAGAGATTCATTATATTGAGGTAGTAGCAGACAGCGTGGATAGTGAGGAGGAGGATCAGGACAGTGGATCCACTAGTTCAAAGGAGGAGTTAGCACTAGCAGAGGAGCAGCCTCCCCATAGACTACCGACACCGGCAGGATCCCATATTCCAGTAGTCCCACAACCACCAGAGCAGGCTAACAGGAGGAAACCAACAAAGGGAGGAGTCATAGAGACCCTTTCTTGTGTTCCCAAGTATGATACCCTCTGTATCAGAGGGATTATTTAGGGGCAACGGGAAATTTCCCTGATAGATGGTGGGGACACCCACAACTTCATCGTCGCTTCACTAGTATCGAGACAGGTAATTCAGATAGAGGAGTTTGATGGGTTTGATGTTTCGGTAGAAGATGGCCACATAGTGGAGTGTCTAGACAGAATTCCAAACTTAGAGATGAATTTAGGCAACTACACAGTGAGAGACACATTTTATGTGGTTGACCTATCGGACACAGATGCGGTGTTAAGAGTTCAGTGGATGATTACCTTGAGAAAAATCACTACCAACTATCAAACCTTGGAAATGGGATTCAGAGATCAGGATGGGAAGAAGGTTGTTCTAAGAGGTATGTCGACAGGAGCACCCAGGACAGTTTCATCCAAGAGGATGGAGAGGATATTCAGACGTGGGCAGGTAGCATATGCCGCAGAATGCTTGATCACTACTCAGAAGCATTCAGAAGGTCGACAATAGTACCATACAGAGATCAAGAATTTATTGGGATGACATCAGCAGGTCTTTGAGGCAATTCCACCAGGGAGACCACCTGACAGGGGNGGGGGTTTGAGCACACCATTGAGTTGGAGGAGGGGGCCAAACCTATGATCACCCCCCCCTATTGTCATCCTAGGAGTTTCAAGGATGAGATAAAGAAGGAAATCAAGGAATCGTTGGCGATAGGACACATCATACCGAGCAGCAACCCATTTGCTTCTTCAGTTGTCTTGGTTTTGAAGAAGGATGGCACCATGAGGATGTGCATTCATTAACAAGCCTTGAACAAGAAAACCATCAAGAACCAGTACCCTATCCCATGCATTGACGAGTTGATGGATGAACTGCATGGAGCAGTTTTCTTCTCAAAAATTGATCTACGCTCTAGATATCATCAGATCAGCATCTGAGAGCAGGACATAGAGAAGACGACATTTTGATGTCATTTTGGACACTTCAAGTTCCTGGTTATGCCATTTGAGCTAACAAATGCACCTGCTACATTCTAGTCTTGCATGAACCATATATTCAAGGATCAGTTAAGGAAATCAGTCTTGGTTTTCTTCGACGACATCTTGATCTATAGCCAGTCATGGCAAGAGCATATGAGGCACCTAGATGAGGTATTGAGCATCATGGAGGCACATTCATTATATGCCAAAGAGTCCAAGTGTGAGTTCGGTATGACAGAGTTGCTTTACTTAGGCCACATCATCAGTGCACAGGGGGTACAGGTTCACTAAGAGAAGATCAAGGCCATTCTGGATTGGTCGACACCCAGGAACGTGACAGAATTGAGAAGCTTCTTCAGGTTGTGTAGCTATTACAGGCGGTTCGTCTGGGGTTTTTCTCATCTTGGAGCACCGCTGACAGATCTTACCAAGCATGGGGCCTTCATATGGACCGAGAAGTCAAAGGAAGCCTTTGATCACATGAAGGAATTCATGGGCACTTGTCCAGTGTTGGCACTACCAGACTTCACCTTGCCATTTGCACTAGAGTGTGACGCATCTAGTGAAGGGATCGGTGCAGTTTTTATGCAGGGAGGACACCCCATTGTATTTGAGAGCTGGAAGCTTAGTAAACCTGAGAGGTTGTACTCCATTTATGACAAGGAAATGTTGGCAATCATGCATGCCTTGACCAAGTTCAAACAATATATGGTGGGCAGCAAATTCGTGGTCAAGACCGATCACAACAGTTTGAAGTATTTCCTTGAGAAGAAGGACCTCAGTGAGCGCCAACAGAAATGGGTGACAAAGGTACAAGAATTCAACTTTGACATAGATTATGTGAAGGGGAAGAAGAACATTGTGCACGATGCACTATCGAGGAGACCTACGGCATGTTCTTTTATGGAGATTTCAGCAGATTGGAAATCCCACTTGTTAGTGGAATATTCCAAGAACGAGTTCACTGGTGAGGTGATGGATGGGAAGATATAGGATGACCAGTATAGGGTCATTGACGATGTCATATTTTACAAGGATAGAGTCTACTTGGTGCCAGATTCAGAGCTCAAGAAGAAGATCCTCACCGTAGTTCATGATTCACCTCTAGTAGGCCATCGGGGGTTTTTCAAAACCTATAGACAGATTAGAGAGAGGTTCTCATGGAAGGGCCTCAATCAGGACGTTATGAGACACGTCGGTGAGTGTGTGACTTGCCAACAGAACAAGTCAGAGCATGCTCTTCCAGCAGGGCTACTTCAGCCACTCCCCATTCTAGAGCAGAAATGGGAGAGTATATCTATGCACTTCAGCACAGGTCTACCCAAGGTCCAGGGTAAGGATTGTATCTATGTAGTGGTCGACAGATTGACCAAGTTTGCTCACTTCTATGCCATACTAACAGAGTACAGCGCAGTTCAGGTAGCCGAGATTTTCTTCAGGGAGGTCTTCAGACTTCATGGGTTGCCGAAGAACATCGTCAGTGACAGGGACAGTCGGTTCATAGGGACATTTTGAAGAGAGTTGTTTCATTTGGTGGGGACAGAGTTGACACCTAGCACCAGCTATCACCCTCAGACAGATGGGCAGACCGAGATTGTCAACAAATGGGTTGAAGGGTATTTAAGGAACTATGTAGGAGGACAACAGAGAATGTAGGTAAAGTGGTTACATTTAGGAGAACATTGCTACAACACCACCTTCCATGTGTCCATTGGTATGACACCCTTCCGAGCATTGTACAGATATGATGCTCCCACTTTGGTAGACTTGGTCTTCGGGGAGAGCAGAGCTCCCAAGGCCAAGGATTGGATCAGAGAGAGTCAAGGGATTCTCAAGTTGTTGAAAGAGAACCTGTAGATGACGCAAAACCAACAGAAGATAAGTGTGGACAAGCACAGGATAGAGCACATCTTTGAGGTTGGAGATTTGGTTTTCTTGACACTCCAAACCTACAGACAGACATCTCTGAAGAAGAGTGGGGCCGAGAAGCTTAAGCGCAAATTTTATGGTCCTTACAGGATCATGCGTCGAGTAGGCGAGGTTTCTTATGAGCTAGAGCTTTCAGAGGGGAGAAAGATTCATAGCGTATTCCATGTGTCTTACCTCGAAAAGGAAGTGGGACAATTCATTATCACATCCGAGGAGCTTCCCTCGTTGGATGAGGAGGGATAGTTGGAGTTAGTTCCAGAGGAGGTTTTGGAGTTCCGGGAGAGAAAACTGAGGATCAGGGTCATCAGAGAGTGTTTGATTAGACGAAGAGGGATTCCAGTAGAGGATGCTACTTGGGAGAGTGAGCGGGTGTTGCAGCACCCTAGACTGGTATTGCTTGAGAACAAGCAATTTCGGGAAGGGAGGATTGTAATGTCCCTTTCCAAATAGGAGCTCCAGAGAGGAGGCTTAATGGCTAAACCACCTCGTTAGACTATAACCAGGGTCAAAGAGGGGTAAACAGGGCTACTAGAGGTAACTCCAGTCACAGGTGTTATATTCAGAAAGTGACATTGAGCTAAAAAAGGTTAAAAGCACTTTTAAGTCATTATGAGCTAAAAATAGAAGTCAACAGTGAATTAGGGTTTCAACGGTGATTTAGGGTTTTGGAAGTCAATAGTGAATTAGGGTTTTAGCATGATTTAGGGTTTTGGAAAGCTATAAAGGAAGGGTCAACGACCTAATTCATTATTATGCAGATTATGACTTGTCATTGAGGAGAAGAGGCACATCTCAGGAGAGATAGTTCAGTGGATTCCAAGAGGAAGACACCAGTTAGCTGATTTCGGTGTTGAGAGACACACCCTAGTCACCAGGGAGATCATTCAGGTCTTCCATCATTCTTCAACAGCGGTTACACAGTGTTCAGCGGTAAGGGCGCATTCATCCATAGTGAGGGCGCAGCTTCTGAGAGCGTTTTTAGTTGACTTATCCCATCCAGGGAGAATTCTGAGATTTCCCTCCAACCCATTTGAGAGGAAGGCAAGGTGCATCTTTTGCCTAGTTCCTCATCATATTCTGTTGGAGGAATCAATGGGGATCATTTTCCAGACTTGGACATGCGACACTTTTGGCGGATACATTTGGGGTTCCAGAGCGAGCATCGGGCCATATTCACGGAAACCCTTCTGACCCATTTGCCAGTAGAACAAGGCGGTCATTTTGAGACACATCTCATCTTATTCTGACGATGGAATCACTAGGACACATTTTTCCAGAGAAAGAGGGGCGCATTCCCCCAAGGGGATCCATCCGGGGTCCAAACTCACCATCAAAAGGGTTCGACAGTTACTAGTACTGAGGACTAGAGCAGAGCGCATCATTTGGAACAATTTCCAGGCCATTCTGAGAAGTACAACTCCCAGGGTGAACTTTCCAGACTTCCAGCAGTTACCGTCAGAGTTGCCATAGTCCTAGCACATCCATTGTTTCCACAGGGATCCCATATTCCAGGTATTATCTTTTAGTTGCTTATTTGTATTCCGGTTAAGATCCTTTGTCTGTTGATCTAGTCAAGTATTGCCAGTTTATTCAACCACATTCAACCATTTTGTAATCCACATAGATATCATAATATAAACTTTGCAGTCCTTTGTCGCATTTGTTATTTGTATGATCATTTATATGTTGTAAACGATTAATCCTACACACACATTAGCAGCGTTTCCTAGACTAGCCAAGTCAAGAACATTACAGGTATATTTTTTTCCTACAAAATTTGTATATTTTCAAATTTGGTTATGTTAACAGTGATTGTTTTTAACAAACTAAAAATTTTGAATTAGTGTTCCTTATGAAATTTATGATTATGCGTGTTTTGTGGATTTACATTGTTCCTGATTAGTTTTGTTTCTAAAGGACTATTTTAACATGTATGTCTTTGAGAAAAATACATTTTTATTAATATATGAATCTGTCACATTTCTGTTTATTGGGATAAATGGAAGTGAATCTGCTATTAATATATGCAACACTATTAAGATATGAAATAATGTGGGTTAGGAGCATCTCTATAGAGGCTTTTGCAATGTCTGGCTTTTGCAATATCAATTTTACTTGTAATTTTAAACTGCAAAAATCATTTTTCCTTTAATTTTAAACAAACTACAATCTCTCAGTTACTATTTACTAGTTAGTTGTTAGCAATCTTAACTCCATGCAAATAACATATGATTGTAATTTTAATCGGCAATCTCTCAGCTATTATTAACTAGTTGGTTCTGGGCAATCTTAACTCTGCAAATAACATAATAATAGACCCCTTTTCCAGCAATAACCAAAAAAATTTAGAACACCACTTATGAAGAAAAGTGAGACAACCGATCATGAAGAAAAGCCACTTTGGATGATAGATTCTATTGAGTTATTGGGTAAAAAAGAGGTATTTGCAAACATTAATAATCTAATGGAAAGCTCTTGTGAAAATATTTAAAATAAGTGTTGAAAAAAAATAACAAARGTTGATATGAATATATTATAACTTTCATATATATCTATATATGGTTATTTTTTTTTATTGGAGACATTTAAAATTGACTAGTATATGGTTATTTCTTATAGGTTTTTTTTTAACTGAAATCATTTAAAACTGACTTTTAGTAGGTTAGATTTGTAAAAATGACTAAATTTGATGTAGAAATAATGTTTTTAAATTGTTATTTTTTTAATTTTTTTAATTGGAATTATTTAAAAAATGACTTTTAATAGGTATTTAATGTAGAAATAATGTTTTTGAATTGTTTTTTTAAATATTAAGGTTTTATTATATATTCAATAAAAAAAATTGTATGAAAAATATTAGATAATGTGAAAATAAAAAATTTGTAGGGATGAAAGATATTAGATAATGTGAAATTTTGAAAATAATGTATAATCAAAAATTTTATTTTAATATTTATTTTTTTAATTTGTAATAGATTTGTAAAAATAGATCCAATTTTATGTAGAAATAATGTTTTTAAATTGTTCATTTAAATATTAAGGTTTTATTATATATTCAATAAAAAAATTATATGGATGAAAGATATTAAATAATGTGAAATTTTGAAATAATATACAATCAAAGGTCTTATTTTAATATTTATTTTTTTAATTTATTTTTCTATAAAAATAGTTTAATTATTTATATGGATGAAGATATTAGATAATATGAAATTTTGAAATAATGTGTAATTAAATATCTTGTTTTAATATATATATAGAGAGATAGATTTATTTTTTTATAAATTTAGTTTGAAAGATATTAAATAATGTGAAATTTTGAAATAATATATAATCAAAAATCTTGTTTTAATATATATATTTTTTAATTTGTTTTTTTATTGTTTTAATATATAGATTTTTTAATTTGTTTTTTTATAAATTTAGTTTAATTAGTGATATTAATTGTATTTATTATTTTTGCCAGTTGTAAGTATTGTATTAAAAAAAATAAAAATAACTATGACAACTTATATATAAGTATAGTGTTAATTAAGGTAATGAGTTTTGTATTTTGTAAAAATTAATGACAACTTGTCATTGTAAAAACAAGCCTACTTGAGAACATATACCTGCCGACATTTATTATGACTTGTCAATCGATCGTTTTTAGGGCTAAATTGACCTGATTCCAGTCCGAAAGCTCTCAGATCACCGCAGATCTCAGTTCTTCTGTGCGTTGGAAGCTTCTGAACTGATTTTCCGGCCCCGGATTTGAGCTCGTAGGCTTATATTTTCGGATAATTTTAATAGATGGGTTTCATCTCGTTTGCCTGTCGAGTCTTGTTCTCGTCCATATTCATCCTCGCAGCTTGGCAAAAGATAAATGAGGAGGAGAAACTACGCCAATGAAACCTAATTTTGGGTTATTTAAAAATCATGTTACAACCCTTCATGTACCAGAGGCTGAGATATACAATGAATGTGAGATCAAAATACATTAATATGCAAAAAAATTGACCCTGATTTGTGCAACCAACCATAATTAAATAATCCTTTAATGTCACTTATGATTCGGTGGTATGATATCGATTTTATTGTGATACTATAGCTCTGCTTCTGTTTCAATAGCGTGCTATCCAATGCATTCTCTAGCAAAACATATCATAATATAAGCACTGGGTACGGGTACGATTGTGGCGGGCATTGTTGTTTATGTTCACCTGCATGTGGAGTTTTTTTTCTGATTCTGGCCGGCATCGCTGCTTATGTTTGCCTACAACACATGTGGGATATTTCCATTGTAGAATTTATCGGCGTAGCTGCAACAACCAGATGCAGGGATCGATTAAGGCCAAAACTGTGGATAACAATGTTGATCAAGACAAAACTGATGAAAAGAAATAGCGTGCATCTAGGACTAGTGAATACAATGGTGGTTAGAGAAAGCTCTTGTGATTGAATTATATTTTTGTATTTTATTTCTGGAAATATATGTGTATATTGTAGGCAGCTAATCATCAGGTTTTGTCCGTGTGAATTGAGATTGATCCTCTGCCCATTAGAATGTGCGGTTTTTTTTCTAGTTTGTTTTTGCTATTGGGTGGGCTGAAGAGAATGAGTTTATGTATATTTTTTTGATGTTTTGAATTTAGTTTTTGAGAATGTCACAGCATGTGTGTTCATCCATAAAAACAAAATGGTCTAAATGCATACTGCTCATGATCAGACCAGACTCTCCACAAGGGCATACAACTTTGGGAACGTTGTTGGCTTAGCCAGTCACATCTCTCTTCTTCTGGTTCTTTTGAATGGCCTCCAAGTTAATTCACTGGGTTTTTTGAATCCAACTAGAAACGAAAACCACAAGTTGCTCTTCGGTGGAAGGATAGACGAGCAGCATTTATTATAAAAGTTTGCTAGTGCAGTTTTATGTTATGCAAGCTAGATTTCACAATCTTGGCGAATGGAAGGAGAGCGTAATGCTACTAGTTTTGCTGGGGAGGATGCTTCTAGTTCACAATTTGGGCGAACGAAAGGAGAGTGTAATGTTATTAGTTTTGCTGGAGAGAATCTAGGTCAGGGCTCAACACCTTTACCTTGTAACTAGTTTTTTCAATATCCGTATGGTTGGTGGTTGGATATTTCCCACCCACTGCAACAAAACCTGCAAAAAATATTTAGTATGAAGGTTGAGGGAGAGGGAATCGAATCGATATCCCCTCAAGACATAGTCATGGCCCTCCTTGGCCACAGCCCTCCACTACTTACAAGCAAAATATGGGGATAAGGCGTGGCTCTACCTCTTCCCACACCTCGGGAACACGCATATCCTTCTTGGCCCAAGCTTCTTCCCCCTTTCCTCCAATTCTTGTCGCATCTCTAGTAATGACCGTCGCCACCTCCCGATTTCACACAAAGTACCACTGGGCCAGTGCTAGGAATCGGTTCCCCCCTCCCACTCTCACACAACAACAGGTCCAATCCGTCACTAGCTCACCTCCTCCGCTTCGCCCATAGTGGCAGGTTCCAAAACTCTTTCTTTGCTAGCGCGCCCTTCACAAGCAGTACCGACCTCATGGCCATTGGAATTTGAAAATAAAGGGGGTGGCAGGTCGTCATGCCAACCCGAAGGCGCCACTGTTTCTCCGTCCCAGAACCGCCGACATCCCAAACATTACAGAAGTTGATGGTTTAAATTTATATGGTATGTAGTGGTGGTATGGTGGAATTACCAAATAATTTGTGTTTTAAGGATATAAAGAAAACTAAAGCATTATTAAATAACGATATAGAGAAAAAGACACAAAAAGAAGAGCTCCCTCAACACAGAAATTCGAGAGAAGGTGAAATAGTAAGTTACCAAAACAAATTCGCAGAAAATAAATTCGCAGCGCTCCAGACATGCATTAATCTTCTTTCTCGGGTTCAGCGCCTGAGATTTTAGGAGCACCACCTTTGTTCATAATCTATCTTGCGTGCCCCTCCCTTTGAATTTCCTGCAATTATGGCATCCTTTTGAATTTCAAGAAAGCACCCCATCACCAAAATATGGTACTACAATCCATTATTACAGACAGAAAGTGAAATCCATATCATGCATATCATGTGCTACCGAGCAACAAGCTATTAATTGTTAAACAAGCGAGGCACATATTCAATAACCCATGTGGGGAGGGACAAAACTTAAAGCAGTGGATGCAGCAAGCAAATTAGCCTTGAAGTTCTTATATCACATAATGTAGTCGGGGTTCAAATAAGAAAGCAAGCCATCCTGCAGCGAAATCATGCTCGAAAGGCCCAATATCAACAAGAAGGAAGAGGGAAGGCAGGAAGATGATGAGGGAAGGCGGGAAGAAGGAAGATGATATGATGCAGATGTAGAGGCGATGAAGATGAAGACAACATAATATATCGATTGCAGGGTAACCATGCATGTACAGGCGGTGAATACAACAAAATGCATCGACTGTCGTGTGAACAGGCGATGAAGACAACGGAATGCATCGAATACAGTGTGACCCTGGAGGGTAACCAATTTTATAATTTAGTTTTAATATTTTTAAAATGAATTATAAAATCTGACAAATAGGAAAATAAAATTGTCTTCCACAATGACTATTTAGTCCCATCAATAAGATTAGTCCCATCAATAAGGTGTGGGCCAATCACTAAATAGAAATAAAATTATTTGAAACAAAAAAAATTAATAAAAAGGAGTTAATAAAAATGAGCCAAAACATTAATAAGGTGCATAAAATATTACACAAAACAGACTTATTAATGTCTCATAATGCACCCACTAATAACAAGTCAACGAGAGTTGACTTCGTGCTGAAAGCTATAGTTCCGGACTAATAACCAACAGATCTTAGCTAATAAATAATTTGGTGTCTTTGGTTGCCCAAGTAACAAATCATCCAGAAATTCAAATTTCAAGAGGGTGTATTGGATGATACGATGTTTGAGGCATGGTTAATGCAACCATGCCTAAAATTAAGAGGACACTACTAATTTGAGGGCCATTTTGAGATATTCCTATTGTACCAAAGCGCCTATGGTAGATTTAGAGTTCAATGCTAATGACTCAATAGCATCTTTGAAATTGTATAAGTTTTTGTTGTAACTTCTCACAACTACCAAACATGGTGTTACAGAAACAAAAGGAAATTTAACTAATAAAATAACTATGAATTCATATTTAATAACATTAAAAAAAAATTAATAATTTATTTCAAATAATCCTTGCAATGCAACGAGTTATCAAATTTGATAGACTAAACCAAGTAAATACTTTATTAAAAAATGTTAAATAAAATAATTCCAAAAATTATAGATTAAACTAAGTAAATACTTTATTAAACAATGTTAAATAAAAAATTTTTATTCTAAAAATTAAGTAAATATTTTATTAAAAAAATGTTAAATAAAATATTTCCATTCTATTTTTTTCTCAATTAAAAATTTAACTAACTACTAAAAACAATTTCACTAAAAACTAAAAATAAACATACTTTTAGATGGAGCATTATAATAGAATATTCATAAAATTGGTAGAATTATGTGATAATTTTCAATAAAAAAAATCCATCACAATTGTCTTTTTTCGAGGAATTTAAAAGTGTTACATTATAAAGCTTCTAATGTAATTGTAAAATTAGATATTTTTGTAGACATTAATACAAGAGAAAATGTATTCTATTTATTCATATTATGGGTGAGGGTGACATTTTGTATTTGTTGGAAATATGTCAATGAATTTCCTCATGCGGTCACATGCACATGCACATGCATGCAGCTATGTTAATGTCCATGCATGCAATCTATTTATGAATTGCTCGTGTAACTATGTGATCTATTCATGATCAGTTTGTGTAACTGAATGATAGATGTTATATATGTGAGCATACCCATAGAGGTGGAGTGCAATGTGTGAAGAGTGTGAGAGCAAGCTTTGTAGAGAGCGGAGTGTGTGTGAAGAGAGGATGATTGTATGCATGGGTTATCTATTGTAATTCTCCCTTGAATAATAAGAAGACCGATAATCATTGCCTGTGGTTTTTTCCCTCATTGGGTTTCCACATAAATCACTGTGTCAAATTGTGGGATTGATGTGTTTGGTTTAATGTATGTTTGATCTTGCTTATGCTATGTTTTATGCTATGTTTTGCTTCCGCTGCCCAACAAGTGGTATCAGAGCCAAGGCGAATTGAGTAGGTGTTGCAGGTGAGCCAAGGCGAATTGAGTAGGTGTTGCAGGTGAGCCAAGGCGAATTGAGTAGATGTCGCAGGTGAGTCAAGAAAAATTGTGTGCAGGTCTCTGGTGAGCGCAAGAAGTTTAAGGTCATTGACGCTCCCTAGGAAGTGTTAGAGGCACATCTGGTTTGTGCACCACAGAGCACTAGCAAAACGACACTCCCTCGTCCACACCTCATGAGCGTCGATCTAAAAATAAAAATTTTGCGCTAAAGTAAAGTTTTGGTAATGGCATGAAGTTCGATTTTTTGACTACATACAAAGTCAAGGTATGGACGGACTTTAGTTTCCATTAATCACTTGTATGCAGGGAATATTTTATGTTTAAAAGGTGGAGGAATCAAATTTATGGAGGGAGGTGAGTTTTTCTTAATAAAACAAGTGTTGCATGGCAGTGTAGTCCATGCCGCCACACAAGCTTTAAAATGAAGAATGTATTGGGGAGCATTATATTCAAATATAAGTGTTGCTTGTGAACATACTCTTTGAATGGCTTATGTGGACAATTTCTATCTATGTGAAAACCCTTGAAATAGATCTTGGGTCTGCTACCTTGGAGGTCCCAGCTAAAATCATATCTTTGTTCTTGGGGGAGTCTCTATAAAGTGTAGAAATCCAACTAAATATAGAGCCTAAATACAGTTTACTTTGGCAAACATTATGCACCCAAAATATACAACATCAATTATTCAATGGTTATTGATTATGTTTCAATTCAAATTTATCTTGTCAACGTGATACAAATAAACATACATTGCTACCACCTGACCAAGATATTTAAAAAAAAATTAGAGATGGAATTTAACTGTAATTAGGCAAATTTAAAGATCAACATAGAAATGTTATGTATACTGGCATACAAAAGTTTTTCTAGAACCAGAGAAATAATCTCCATTCCGACCTCATGGGGAAAGCATGAGTGAGTTCAACTGGCACATGACCCTGAAACCTCCTTCATCCCATCTCTTACTGTCGATGGTGTATTGTTAGCATTGGCCCCTTCCTTAAGGGAATGCGGGATAAAAGATCAAAGGTAAAGGGGAGCCGCATCGAGGTAGGGCCGACCCTCTGTACCCAAAACGACGATGGGAAATTTTAATAATGGTGACAATTGGTATATAATAGGAAGCACGACGGGAGAGATGAAATCTAGTTATGGAATGGAAAGAACCTAATGGACCTTGTGAGTAATGGCGACAATGGGAGAGACGAAAGTTGGTTTGATAAAGAGTTTTGAAGAGGAATCCAAGTGTTATTGGGTTAAACAAGGCATGCTTAAAGCAATTTCACACAGATGAGATACCAAATGTAAAAGGTGTGAAAAATTCTAGTTGGTAATAGAACCAAAAACTTTAGCAAAGGTGTTCTTTTTTTAGTTTGACTAGAGGGTGATAAGACCATCTGGATACCTATAACATATTACCCTTCGTGAGAAGGTCATTCATAAGGGCCAGGGAGAGAAAACAAAGTCATAGTCTTACCCTTCTCTCTAAACCCTTAGGGAAGATAAAAATAGATAGACAACATCCTCTCTAATTTATTTTCTCTTTGAAGGGCATTTCCCTCAACCTACCCTACAGTATCACAATGAGGCCGCAAGGTGGTTTCCACCCCCTTTCTCCTCGCAGTGATCACCGAAGGTCATTCAAACCATATTCCATTGTAGTATCCCTGTATAATAAAAGTGTCAGGATGGAATGGAGTTATTCCCAACCTATTTCCTTCACCCAAGAAGAGTAGGTGCAACACTTGGATATTGACTCTTTCACCTAACTTATAATTCTTGGTATCACCGCATCAACTTTTGGATCCACTGACTCAACTACCTAATCGACATAATTTGGGTCTCGATCTGGGAAAGATGTTACCTTTGCTTATGGAACTGGATCTGCTGCTTGATGATTTGCATTTAAAAAATTTGAACCATCAACATTCTTTATTAAAACTAAGTTCTTTACTAAAACTGAACATTCTTTATTAAAATTGTTCTTTATTAAAACTACATTCTTTATTAAAATTGTAATTTCAAATACAGTTAAAAAATTTGAACCATCAACATTCTTTATTAAAACTACATTATTTATTAAAACTTAACATTCTTTATTAAAAATGTTATTCATCAAAACTACATTCTTTATTAAAACTAAACATTATTTATTAAAATTGTAAAAACAAACACTAAAATTATTGTTTAGTTTTAAAATTTGAACCCAATAACAGGATACTACATGTAAATGAAAATAAGTATCTGAAACGTGAGTTGCAAGTATATATCGATACTACTAAAAAACTTCAATTTAGAATGATTCCATCTAAAATAGCACCAACTTGTCGAATTTCTTACAAAGTAAGTTACACAATCCACTGAAACCTAAAGCAAGTCCTCGAGACAAGTAAAAATTTTGTTTACACAATCCACTAAAATCTAGGTTAAATATTTCTTTGATACGAAGGTTGGGAAAATACTGATATTATTTGGGGGGCAGTGAATTCATGCCTCTTATGGTAACTCGAGAAACAATAGTCGTCGACTAAACAAAATTCTATATTGTCCCCTCCGCTCCGGGACACTTGACAATTGCCAAGAACATCTACTGGGTTAAGTGACTCTTCAGAAAAATAGGGCCAAAAGAGATGGAATGGACATTAAAAAAAAAACCTTCTAAATGAAGGGAAAACCAAGGTCAGAGCAATAGGGGTTACCAATATAGGAATAGAGATTGGTTTGGATTTGAGAGGCGCATTCTAAGGCATTTTCGCATTTGCAACGCATTTACATGTGAAACTCCAGCAAACACTCCCTAGTTCCATCCCCCTGGAAATAGGGTCTGCACCTAAGAACCTAAATCTACAAAGATTTATTGATCGAATAAATTAAGATAATTCAATATTTAAAATAAAATAAAAATTCGATATTTATAATAAAATAAAACAATAGAAACAAAGAGATGGCTCCCGACCAAACACGTCACATCTCATAATACTAAGAAAAACACGTAGCACAGCGTACACATGCAACTGAATAAATTAATAGCCAATTGGTCGGATGGGAGCATAATTGGTTGCATGGCGACTACGTTGTAGCGAACGGCCCTACCTGCAACACTGTCAACTCACTCCAAGAGGAGTCTATTAACTCGTTGCAACTCTACATGAAACATGTTTTAGATTTTCATTTTTAATCTGAAACCCCAAGCTCCCCTCAAGAAATCAAGTTAAGGAGTGCAACACTAAAATCAAAACTACGAACGGAGTGCACGGAACTAACGGTGGGGGGAATCTGAGTAGTTGTCATTCAATAAGTAATCAAAATCTATACTTGATGAGGAGATCAAATGATTTTTGAAACGGGTCGCACAACCGGGAGGGAGGAGATTCACCTGCCTACCATTTTCTTAAGCTCCTCAACAGGGTAAACTACAAGTGTTTTGTTGTTTCTTGTTCAACCTGGTATACTACTGCTTGCTTCGGTCTACTACTGCTTTGAGCTTATTCATGTGTTATAGTATGTTGCTCGCTCTTGATACATGTTCCATCTTGACCCTGAAAATGACTCCTCTGCTTTTGGCTTCCAGAATTGCAGTGATATCGGTGAAAAATAACAGCTAAGGAGGTGGAGGATTTACTTCTTCAGGGTAGAGATTTTAATTGATTTTTTCCTGGTCATGGTTGTTTAAGGATATAAAAATTCTACACGACATTGCAGAAATCAATATGGTATGTTGTAAGAAATTTTTAAGAATGATTTAACATTCATCCATTTTCCTTCTCCAGTCACTCAAATAATGGCCATGATGAAGTCCCTTAACATTCATCCATTGGCCTTCTCTCAACAATTGCTACCTTGAAACTATTCTTGACCTCAGCAATTGTATCACTGGGATTTTAAATATGGCTTATGTTCTTTGCAGTAATGAGTCTTATGGCTTGTCACTTCAGGGATTGCAGATCCATCCTTCCACGGCTAAAGTTATTTATAATCTTATTACAATTGGGTGGTGCTATTAATTTTTCATGAATGAGAATGTCCATTTTCATATCTTATTATGATTTTGATTTTGAGTTGGCAAAACTCAGGCTCGAATGATATCTCATTCCCACCTTGGCTTGGGAGGTTGGCACCACTCACTTTCAAATTTTCAACACCACAATCCATCCCATTTTTTCACCCTATTCGTGTCCATGCAATTGTAATCTTGTAGATTAATCCAATGCAACCTTCTATGCGATTTGGCTAAGTTGAGTCATTATAGATGTGATCTCTCCCTGGTTCATGCTTCACAGTAATTGTACACCCAAATACACCTCTTTTGGAAGCACTGTCTCACATCACTATAAATTTAGTCCTTGTAGAACCAATGACTCATTCCAATGATTATCCCTTGCTTGAAAAGTGTCTTTGTTTGCTTGAATATTAATCTGATTATACACACTATGTTTGCCTTTCTTATTTTTCTTTCCAATTTGTAATTCCTTCAGATGCATGCAATCAGGTCTTGCTCATGCCAGTATGGGCCTGAGTAAATTTTAAACTTTTCTTTCAGTTATAAGTCCTCAATTAGCTCATGAAAGGTTTCTTGGTCAACTCTGCACCAATACAAAATTTCCAAGAACTGATGAAAAGTTGTCCATTAGTCAGGGGATACTTGATGGACAAGTGCATCAAGTGATTTAGTTGATGTAGAGGCATATACATATTGATAAATTTCCTTACAACTAGATGGTAGATCAGTCTCTTAGAATTATAGATCAATCTTAGTATCCAAGTATTGACCGCCACTTATCGTTTTACTCTTAAGAAAGAAATTTGGCCAATGGGGTATGTTTCGTTGAAATAGTAGATTGTTATATATGTATTCAATAATCTTATTCATTTAGTTTACATGTTTGTTTTATCTGAACACAAGTTAATTCTCAATCAAAAAATGAAGGATAAAGATTTCAAACTAGCAATGTATGTGGACAAGTCCCTGAGACTGGTTCCTATTGTTGTGATGCTCCTCTCCTTATGTGCCCTTTCATTTTACCTTGGTGGTATATTTTTCTCTGAGAAGAACAAACTTGTTCTAGAAGATAAAACATCACTTGCCCCCCTACAAGTGGGTTGCAATGTTGTCGAAGAGAAGTTCATGAAGTTTGTAGAATGCAGCAGTGACTATCAAGATTACACTTCATGCACAGATCCACATGTATTTTTTTTGTGATAGATTGTATTTGTTTTGTGATAGATTGTGTTGTAATAATTTTACATACCCTTGAAGTATTACTTGCCACGCAATAGGATCTTTTGAGGCACCAGGCAGATTGTGCCTAATTGTGGGAGAATATTGGAATATTGAAATCAAGATGCGACACACCTCAAACCTATTGACTCGTATCATGTTCCAGGGATACAATGGTGCTTCTAAATGGTAAATATTTTGTCTAAATCGTACAACAGAGAGCTTACCACTCCCAAAAGCACTCCTGAGCAGAATAAAGAAAAGGAATCCTCTTGATCTGAGCGTCAAAGCCTCTCGACCTGAGCGTACCTGAGCATCTTGAGTCGGAGAAAGCCTCAAACGTTGAAGGAAGCTTCTCAATTTTCTCCTCCCGCTGAGTAATATAAATTTGATTTACTCCTTCAGCTGAGTAATTTGAATATGAATACAAAAGATGATATAGCGTGGATGGTCAAGATAAACATTCAGATGTAGAGTGTGTGGTTGTTGATTTATAAGGTAAGTTTCATCCAATCAAGAAATGGTTTTCTGCATTATTTTATGCATAGGCGGTGGTCACTACATGGGTTTGTTAAGGCCATCTCTTGTGAAGGGGGTGTTGGATAGACGGTGGTCTCATTTTTCAGAATAGACCCTGACATATAGACGGTGGTCGACATATAGATGGTAGACGTGGCCTATAGATGGTATATGTGGTTGTATTTGCTGACATTGAAATGAATAAGTATTAATGCAATAGAAGGTTAAAACATAGGTTATAATGAAGAATCACATTGTCTTGGCTGTAAGATCAATGAAAAAAATCTTAGGTTATCTATGGTTAGCCTAGCAGTAAGACTATGAGCTCGGCAATGAGACTTCTATCTACCTAGCCAATAATAGTATGCTTGAGAAAGTAAATTTAAATATTTAAAATAAAATAAAAATCCTCCCTAGGTACAAGTTTGGTTTGTTAAACAATTATTTTGCATTCAAACCAAACTAATTGATAGTCAACGCTGTATTGAATGCTAGAGTCCCTACTTTCCTTTGGCAGGGACTAATAAAGGTGGGATATAATATAAAAAGGTGAAGTGGATCTTTTTTAAAATATAAAAAGGTGAGGTGGATCCTTTGGTAAAAGGTAAAAGGTGGACCTTTTATGTTTTGGAAAAAAGGGTTTTTCAATATATAGTTTTTGAAACCCTTTTTGAATTTCAACCTTGTTTTTTTGTAAGAGCCTAGTTTATTAGAAGCTGTGATTTTGTTTTGGGTGGTGTGTGCTAATGGCGAAAGTGCAGAGTTCTAAGTTTGACGTGGAGAAATTCAGTGGTAAGAATATCTTTGAGCTATGGAAGCTCAAGATGCAAGATCTGCTTGTGCAACAAGGATTTCAAAAGGCCTTGGCTAGAAAGTCAAAGAAACCAGCAAGCATGACAGATGAGGACTGGGAAGATTTGGATGCAAGAGCCCTCTGTACTATTCATTTGTGTCTGGCGGATGAAGTGTTGTTTAACATCGTTGAAGAGAAGACAACAGCAGGTTTGTGGACCAAACTAGAGAGTCTGTATATGACAAAGAACTTGTCAAACAAAATCTTCTTGAAGAGGAAGTTGTACAGCTTGCGGATGAAAGAAGGTACGGAAATTGTTGATCACTTGAATGTTTTCAATACTCTGATTTGTCAATTAACTAGCATGGATGTAAAGTTCGAATATGAGAACAAGGTGGTTATGCTACTATGTTTGTTGCCTAATTCTTGGTATCATCTGGTCACAACTGTGTGGTTTAACACAACAGATGTCATTGATTATGACACTATTGTGGGAGCTCTGTTGTGTGAGGAAATGAGGAGAAAATCCAGTAAAGAAACCTCAACAGTAGAAGAAATGGTGGTCAGAGGTCGATCTACAGAAGGAGGGCAAGATCAAAAAGGTACAACCAGTTCTAAGTTAAAAGACAGTAAGGGTAAGGCAAAATGTTGGTTTTGTGGCAAATATGGGCATCTCAAGAAGGATTGTTGGAAAAGACAACAAGCATCCAAAGAGGACTCCACAAAATAAGAAAATTCAGCTACATGTATGGTTGATGAAGTTTTGTATGTTTGTTGTCTCTCCACCTGTGTTCGCATAGAAGGTGCAGGGCGGTGATGGTTGAGTCACCGTGAAATAATAATAATAAATTGTATTTACTTTAGAGTTGTAGAAATTATTGATTGCATGTAAATGTGCATATGTCTGTAAGACTTGGATAGGCATGCATACCCCCGGTTTATCAGGTCACCTATGAAAAGTATAGACATAGATTTAGGTAGATTGAATATGTGGGGGTGCATGTGTGTTGGGTTAACCTTGACTCGGTGAAAGAGTTAATGTGTTAAATCTATTTTTAGGTCAAATAAGGTGGTTTTTCAGGTCCATGTGTTTTGGGTATCCCATGGTATTGTGTCCATGGATTGCATGTAATGAAGCCTATAAAAGGCTTGGTGACCTCCATTGTAAATGGGCCTGGAGGTAAGCGGTGAAGGATTACTTGGTCGGTTTAGCCGGATTTGGTCAAAGTTGTTCGAATGTGAAGTTCGAGGTGGAGCAATGTGCCTAGTTTAGAAAGGTGGGTTTGTAGAAAGGATGATGTGTTGGCAGATCCAAGTGTTTGAGAATATATGATGAAGGTAATTTCATGTCCATGGAACTTAGAAAGTATTTCAAGGAATTTGGGATCAAATAGGCATGTTCAGTAATGCTAAGTTGCAGCAATAGTTGTGGACAGAAGTGGTTGTGTTATCTGGTAACTCGGTCACCATCGGTTGCAAAAGATAGGAAGATTCAAGAAGAGGTATGAACAGGTCATCCGGTAATTACTGAAATGTGAAATTATTCGGTTGTGATGCTTATGTTTTTTATCAGCAGTCTAAGCAAGACTCAAATCAAACAGGTATATCTTTGATATGGTGATGATGTTAAGGGGTGCAGACTGTGGGATCCTACTACCCACAGAATCATCATGGATAGAGAAGCATTGTTTGATGTATCTCATTTTATAAAATCAAACATAGTAAAATATAAAAGGTTCAAAGCATGACTAGTAGAAGAAAGTTATTTGGAAGGTATTAATTTCCATGAAAGTTTCTCACCAATTGTTAAAAGCTTGTTTCTATTCATGTTGTGTTAGAATTGGTTGTGATAGTACAGCGAGATGCTAAAACTGTTTTACATGGATTTTTTTGGATAAGGGGATGTATATGGAACAACTAGAACGATTAGTTCATAATTGCAGCATGAGATTTGTTTGCAAACTCAAAAGTCATTGTATGGCCTGAAGCATGCTAGGAAAATGGTACAAGATGTTTGATTCCTTCATGGTGAGACAAATTTAATAGAAAGTGAGTATAACTATTGTGTTTATGGTATATTTATTATCTTGTTGTTATATGTTATGCTTGTTGAAAGCACAAGCATGATTGAGTTCAACAGGTTGGCTCAGTTGGTTAGGATGTTTGTTATGAAGGATCTGGGAGTAGAAAAAATAAATCTTGGGCATGGAAATACATAGAGACAAGAAATATGGTAAGCTTGGTTATCACAACAGAAGTATGTGGTGAAGCTACACAGGAAATTCAGTTTGAATAATTTGAAACCGATAAAATCCCTTTGGCTTTCCATTGTAAGTTCTCTTTAGGTTTATGTCCTAATTGATGAAGAAGAAAAGGGTTATATGTCGCGAGTATTATATGTTAGTAGGAATTTTGATGATTGCGATGGAGAAATGGTCAACATTTCACATACAGTTGGTGGTGTCAGTATACACATGGAAAAACCAAGTCAAGAGCATGGAAATGGGTGCTTCAAACATAGAAGCACAAATATCACCTACAGTGGTTGGAGTGATTTGTTATATGGTTATGATTCATGATATTTGGACAAGTGCATCGGTTTATTAGACATGTTATTGATGGAGACAGAATGGTCCATACAAGAGTGAATCGTGCAGGCATGTTCACGTAATGGTATTGTTAGAGAAGTTGTGGAGTTGTGATGGTGTTTGGATTCTCTTGCAGGAAAGGCGATGGATGAATTAATTAAGGGCATGATATATCAAGTAAATTTTTGTCAAGGTGGATATTGTTGGAAACATGCCAACGAATTTCCTCATGTGGTCACATGCACATGCATGTAGCTATTTTAATGTGCGTGCATGCAATCTATTTATGAACTGCTCGTGTAACTATGTGATCTATTCATGATCAGTTTGTATAACTGAGTGATAGATGTTATATATGTGAACACACCCATAGAGGTGGAGTGCAATGTGTGAAGAGTGTGAGAGAAAGTTGTGTAGAGAGCAGAGTGTGTGTGAGGAGAGGATGATTGTATTCATGGGTTGGTTATTGTAATTCTCCCTTGAATAATAAGAAGAACGATAATCATTCCTCGTGGTTTTTTCCCTCATTAAGTTTCCACATAAATCAATGTTTCAAATTGTGGGATTGTTGTGTTTGGTTTAATGCATGTTTGATCTTTCTTATGCTTTGTTTTATGCTATGTTTTGCTTTCGCTGCCCAACAGTATTCATATCTCAAGAATATTACAAAGCATGCTCAACCACTAGAGCTAGTTTCCTTTAAAAACTCAAGTACATTTAGTATATCAGCTACAAGTCCCATTAGGAAAGAATAAGTTGTAACAAACCTTGAGGCCTTTCACAAAGTGATAAAATGCTATCAAAACACTATAAGACCTTGGAAGGGATCCTACTTGCTTTATGAGCCTATAGGAATATGTGTTAGGGACCTAATCTCCCTAACCCCTCACATAGACAGAATAATATATTTTCCATGTAATAAAGGTGAGCATTAGTTAATGAGGCCTATTTAATAAATATGAACAAGTCAATGTAACAAGACCTAATAGAAGCTTTCACTTCTAGAAATATCTCCCTCTAGAATGTTCTTTAAAAGATAGAATTAGTATAAATAAGAGTAGGAGGCATGAAAAAGATTTGTCTTGAGAAATGTTGTAAAAGAGTTATGCTCTGCTGGAGGTTTCCCCCTCGAAGAGGCAAGTGAACATTGTTTTCTTTGAATAAAGATATTATTTCTGGTATTTTTTTTCTCAATATTTGTTGTTCCATTGATATATGTTGAATATTCATGTTTTTGTATATTATATTATATCAAGTACCTTACAAGTGGTATCAAAGCACTTTCCTTGGCAAGAATTGTAGGTTAATTTTTTTTCAAGGTCGAGACGTGTTCTGATGTCCTTAAACTACAGTGATTTGTCGTTCAACGCATAAATCCGTTGTTGGGAAGCATACACGGAGGAAATACAATATGGCTTTAAGTTCACATTGTTGGACACCCTTGTAACCATGTTGGTACCCCTTCGAGTGGTAGTGCATTAGACAACAAATGTATACGGACTTGCTCTTCCACGTACCTCAGGTGTATTGGGAGCCCCGTAGGTATCCTAAAACTAACCCTAGATCAACCAATCGACCACCTGACTCCTATAGTGCCACCAAGAACAACACTCGAGAATATACTCTATAGTACCTGGGTAATCGGGTAGTACGACTAAGGGTACGATCTAGACTCCTTAGTTGTTTCCCTGATATTTTGGGCCGAGTACTATTGTTCGACCCCACACGTATATCAAAGAACTATAGCATATGACAAACCCTTGTCTGTAGGAACCATGAAAATCCTAACTCTTGGGATGGAAAAATAATAGAAAAGGAACAAACAAGATCAATTGTCGCGAAACCTTGCCTCCAACATTCTAATTGCAAAATCACTATGCTTTTTTTCCTGTTAAGGATTTGGGCATTTCGACACTGCATTATTATTTAGATCGGAGTATACTTCTGCAAGAGTAAAAAAAAAAAAAATACAAGGGCCTGCCCGCACCCTTATTTAAGACCTATCCCCTTGGATTCCTCTTTTTGTATTGATCGTTGCGATACCTATCATTTTTAATTCTTTTTGTCACCCCACGGACCCATACCTTCTCGGCACCCTTATTTCCCACTTATCCCATTGGTCTCCCCTCGTTGCCCTGATCATAGAGGTATATATCACTTATCTACTTTTTTGTTTGTGGACCCACCCCTCATCCCATCATGGCTCCCACCCACCAAGAAGAACCAATCATAAATTGAGTACTGACCTTATTTCCCTTCAGGCCCAAGTAAATAGGGACATTCCGACCATTCATGCAAAAATGGACCTCATCCAAGAATAGCATGGTAGGAAAATTGTTGAAGTCCATTCCACTCTACACCCATTCATGAAAAAATTCCAGGGTCCTTCCTCCCTTGACCCACCTCTTTATCTGAAGGTGTTGACTCCAACCAACCTCTACACTCTCATTCCAACTCCATACCTCATAACCTTTGTCTTCCCAGAGTCGAGGTAAACAAATTTGATGGCTCGAATCCACAACCTTGTGTTACTCATATGGAACATTATTTCTCCCTGCATGGTATCAATGATGAGTTAACCAAGCTTCATTATGGAATTCTCTATTTGGATCCAGAACGATGGCAATGGTGGAAATGGAATCAAAATGCACACCAAGGGTATGTTGCTTGGTCACACTTTTCGTAGAATTGTATGAATGCTTTGAAACATATACCCACCATTTAGGACATCTGACCAATTTGAAACAATCTAGAAAAATGGAAAAATTTATTATTTCCTTTGAGCACTTGGATTTCTGCATGGAGGGCATGCCAGATGCTTTCTTCTAGGAATGCTTTATCAGTGGCCTCAAGGATGAAATTTGTGCCCATGTTATCATGGCTCACCCCCAGACTTGGTTGGAAGCCATTAAGCATGCCAAGGAGGCACAACAGGTCATATTGGCCCAGAGCACAAAACCCACTTTTTTTCCCTTCCCTAAACCCAACACCCCTGACCCTTAGGCCACTCCTCTCAAGGTCCAAAAATCAACAAGGGAAAAAAAATTTAACACCAACTCAAGGGTCTTTTCTACAATTGTGATGATAAATACTTTCTAGGGAACAAGTGTAAAGAACATAAACTTTTTATGGCCATTTTCGAGGATGTTTATGATGCAGATGTTGAGGTTTCACCTAAGCAATGCCACCCCCAACTGATGATTTTACACCGCTCTCTGATCCTCTCAAAGTTGAACCACTGATTTCGTTGCATGATCTCACTATTTTTTATGCTCCCAAACCCTCAAATTGATTGGTTACATTAAGCACCGAAAAATCATCATCCTCGTTGACAGTGGCATCACTCATAATTTCATTCATCATTTCCTTTCCCAAGAAGTCAATTGTTATATCTGTGTTGTGAAAATGTGTGCCTACAAATTGGTATATCCGTGTTGTGAAAAGGTGTGCCTACAAATTGGTATATCCGTACTGTTGTGAAAATGTGTGCCTACAAATTGGTATATCCGTGTTGTGAAAATCTGTGCCTACAAATTGGTCAGTATAACCTTAAATCTCGCATGTTCTCTATTGACATGGGTGGTTGTGACATTGTTCTTGGTGTTGAATGGTTACGCACTCTTGGACCCATACTCATGGATTTTAAGGAGTTAACCATGCAATTCCAACTGGAAGGCCAACAGTATAAATTCCATGGAATTACAATAGGTTCTACGGAGATCATCAGTTCCCATCACATGGAAAAGTTACTCAAAAAAGGTCATTTTGACTCCATGGACCAACTCCATTACATTTAAGCAATGGATACACCCCAAGTACACCTCGACCTTCAAGATATCATTTAACACCATCACATTGTTTTCCAAACCCTCAGGGCCTTCCCCCCTCCCGTAGCGACCATAATCATTCCATTCCTTTAATACCGGGCAGTCTTCCTCCCAATGTTCTGTTAGAAAAGTAGGTGTGCTTGTTTAACCATAGACAATATGGAAATATTGTCACCCAACCATAGCTTGAAACCACCCCCAAGCACCTTAAATTTGATAGAGAGAATAATTCTAGAAGAAAACCCTAGGTCCAAAAGCCAATCAAGGTAGCGTACCACTCTCCAGAGCTAGTGTACCAAGAAAAAATTCCAAACCATAACCAAGATAAAGTCCAAGCCTAAAACTAAAAATACTAGTTGCAGTAGCTGCAGCTGCAGCTACTCTCCAGACTTGTGCACTTACTAAATTTTGGCAGTGCGCACTAAATTTCTGCAGTTGCGATTTTTGTGTGTCCAAATGAGCTCTAGCATCATGTATTTATACTTCTCTTCCTTAGTTGTCTGGGTCGACTTCTCTTTCTGGAGGATAAAAACTCAATATTAATTATTTTCTTTAACCGACTTGTCTTCTAGGGTTATGTTCAATGCTTTAGGGTTTCTTCTTGCTTCCCAAAATATTCTAT
The DNA here is from genome assembly GCA_032191745.1 of Picea mariana. Classification (NCBI taxonomy): domain Eukaryota; kingdom Viridiplantae; phylum Streptophyta; class Pinopsida; order Pinales; family Pinaceae; genus Picea; species Picea mariana. Next base: position 104,906 of record JASDQU010103736.1, read on the forward strand.
TCTTGTCAGGGTTACATGTGGAGGTTCAATACCTCCCACAGCTACCATAATATCAAGACTCCCTCCTAGAGGACGGAGGCTTGTTTCTTAAGTATGAAAACTTTTCATCTTGGACAGAGGCTTTACCAAAATATCTTCTATCTGCTCATCTGTGGAGATATATTGGAGAACCACTTCTCTTTTTTGGACTTCATCGCGGAGAATATAATTCATGATCTCAATGTACTTCGGTCTGTCATGGAACACTGGTTTTATCTGAAGGCTTCATATAGCTCTGATCATTACAATATATCATGGTCAAGTTCAACACTCATGTTTTCCTGCTAGCTCATGATATTGTGTCAAGGATCAAACTGAAACATATCCAAGTAGCACTTCTTCTATCATCAAGAGAGTTTTCCATGGATTAGCAATCCATCTCCTAGAATTTAGAGTAATTATTCTGATACACTATCTCTATCATAGAAATTTTTCACCACACTTCTGTTGTATATGAGATACTCTACATCAAGTTGTTTGAATCCATACAAGGTCTTCATATATATGCATATATGGGTCTCTTTCTGGTATAAGCTTCTTTCTCACTTGCTTTATTGGGAAGAACAGTCTTTTACATGTAAATTCCAATCCATGGATACTACAAGAGGTATATGTGGTTTATTGGAACAAGTTGTTGTCATAGTCTTCTCCCTCCTTCTGGAAGAACCTCTGAATCTTGCAATGCTTCCATTCATAAGTCTTTTTCACATTTTCTATACATTATTCTTTATCATAACTTCCATTTCTTCTGCTCGATTGCTTCTTAGTGGGTTCAAACCAAGCTGGTAGCCTTGTGATTCTCGGTATAATAATTGGTTATTATTGCTTTTCTTTCTTTCTTGGAATCTTCGTGTTCTTCCTCATGTCTCTCTTTATCTCTTGGGTCCATGGGGTCTTCTATATGCCCTGAATATTACAACTCCTTCCTTTCATCATAGGATCATGGATGTAGATGGAAAACCGAGGATACTTTAAGGCTTATTTTCAAAGAAGACTTCTTCTAGAGTCTGACTGAACACGTGTTGCTTATCATGGCTACTAATTTCAATGAGAACATGGATAGATACTTCATAATCCTCAATGGATCATATTTAGGATTATCTCCCTCCTAATCCTTGCTTCATGTATAAATGCATTCTCTTCTTTTGGAATTATGTAATTAGCTCCCTCCATCTAAGATAGTCCACGCTTTTGTCTGCATCCCTATTTCCTTCTACAAGGTGTAAAAGTATTTTTCTAATTTCCTCTTGATTGTTGACTTCTTTCTATTTTGAATCCTTCTGGTTCTCTTCAAGTTTGATTATGATTTCGAATTATCGGGCAGTTGTTACTTATATAATAGATTCCACAGGAATTGTTATCAAATATTGTCAACGTACTTCATCTTTTCATGTGCATTTCTTGACTTATAGTCATCGTGATAGCAATTATTATCTTGTCGTTCTTCCATAGGTGTTGTTTCACTTAAACATATTATCTTCTAAGAAATAGATATACATGATATGTACATAAACTATGTAAATATGGTATGTACAAGAGCTCTGAAGAATATTGTTACCTTGACTTAGAAGAAGAAATCTACTTCATCTTATTTGACTTTCTTTGAGGGTTCCTTTTCTTCGAAAATTGTTGCTTTGTGTGCTTCCTTCCTTTTCTTTAACTTAGGACAATGATTCTTGTAGTGACCATATTTTCTACAGTTGAAGCATTGTATTTTTGACATATCCATCTCTTGATTTGGTTTCTTCCTTGAGTCAAACTTCTTCTTATTCTTGAATTTCTTGAACTTTGTTGTGTAGGCTTGATCATCATCTTTCCTTTGGAATTTCTCTTTTGCGCTAATCCTTGATTCTTCTTGTGCACAGAAAGTCCGAAGTTCTTCAAATGTGGGATACTCCTTTCTTGTGTTCATGCTCGCGAAAAATGCATCCCATGTCTTAGGAAGCCCATTGAGTACTATATTTACCAGTTCCTTCTCTAAAATGATTTCTTCAATAGCCTATAGTTGATATCTTAACTGAGAGATTATCACAAGGTATGATGTTATTTTTTCATCATCATTCATTTTCATGTCATGGAGCTCATTCTTCAGACTCATTACTTGTCCAATGTTTCTGACTGAGAAGAGGTTAGTTATGGAATCGTACATCTTCTTAGATGATTCAAGATGAGAGATGTAGGGTATCAAGTGGTCTTTTACAGAGTCCACTATGATACTCATGGCATTGTTGTCATTGTCCTTGAAATTCTCCATAATTGTAACGTTCTGAGGTTCCTTCTCTTTTCCTTCTTCAAATTTTGGTTCCATGATATTTCCTTTCACGATATCCAACACTTCATTCTTGCCAAGGTTGAGGTCAATCCTTGTCTTCCATGCTCTGAAGTTAGAAGCCCCTTCTAACTTGTTTTCTAACTTCATAGAGTAATTCATGACTGCCTTGACTTGGTCAACCTTTTACTTTGACCAAACACTCAAACTGGACGTCTTATCTTGCTGAGAGTACCAGGAGGTGCGCTAGGTTAGGGCGCACTAGGATATCTAGAAATTAGGTCAATCTCTTCACTTAAGGTGCCTCAACAAGAGGGTTATGGTTTCGTTGTTGCAGCAAAAACTTTGACTACAACTGCAACTGAGAAAATACTTCCAATCTATCTTCCAGCGGTTAGATTGTCTGAAGATAGTGTGGGCCTATAACATGTTAGAAAAGTAGGTTTGCTTGTTTAACCATAGACAATATAGAAATATTGTCACCCAACCATAGGCCGAAGCCACCCCCGAGCACCTTAACCTTGATAGAGAGAATAATTCTAGAAACAAAGCCTAGGTCCAAAAGCCAATAAAGGTAGCGTACCACTCTCTAGAGCTAGCGTACCAAGAAGAAATTCCAAACCATAACCGAGAGAAATTCCAAGCCTAAAACCGAAAATACTAGTTTCAGTAGCTGCAGCTGTAGCTACTCTCCAGACTTGTGCACTTATTAAATTTTTGTAGTTGCGAGCTATGTGCATCCAAATGGGCTCTGGAATCCTATATTCATACTACTCTTCCTTAGTTGTCTAGGCCAACTTCTCTTTCTAGAGGCTAAAACTCAATATTAATTATTTTCTTTAGCCAACTTGTCTTCTAGGGTTATGTTCAATACTTTAGGGTTTCTTCTTCTTATCGAAATATTATACTCTTGTCAGGGTTACACGTGGAGGTTTAATACCTCCCACAAATACCATAATATCAACATGTTCACCCTTACCATCATCCCTTTGCTCCAAAAAATGAAATCGAGAAAATTGTCCACAAATTGTTAGAAGTTGGTGTTACTCGGCATAGTACCAGCCCCATATTCTTCCCATGTAGTTATGGTCCTCAAGAAGGAAGGAACTTGGTGCATGTGTCTTGATTTTCATGTTGTTAACAAACTTACCATCAAGGATAAATTCCCCATTCCCGTCATAGATGACCTTCTGGATGAACTCAGTGGGGCTCAATACTTTACCAAACTTGACCTCTATTTTGGCTACCACCAGATACATATGAAAGAGGAAGACATCCCCAAGACAAAATTTTGCACTCATGAGGGCCACTATGAGTTCTTGGTCATTCCCTTTGGTCTCTGTAATGCCCCTCTACTTTTCAAAGTCTCATGAATCATTTCTTTTGTCCTTTCCTCCATCATTTCGCGTTAGTTTCCTTTGATGATATTATCATCAATAGTAAAATGTGGCCAACCCATCTCACCCATGTAAATGTGATTTTGGCATCTCTGAAGTTGAGTACATGCGTCATATTGTTGGAAATGATGGTGTAAGGGTGGATCCCTAGAAAATTGAATCTATGTAGTATTGGACTCACCCTAAAACTCTTAAAAATCTATGTGGTTTCCTAGGTTTAACGAGCTATTATCGCAAGTTTGTTCAAAATTATGGAAAAATTGTGGCTCCCCTAATGACTCTCCTTAAAAATAATGCTTTCAGTTGGACTCCACCAGCTGACCAATCCTTCCAAGCGTTGAAAAAATCTATGTGCACCACTCTTGTACCGACCCTACCTAATTTCACCAAGACCTTTGTTCTATAATATGATGCATCATGGAGAGAAAGCGGGGCAGTCCTCAGGAAAGATGGAAGACCTTTGGCTTTAACAAGTAAATAGTTTTCCAAGCGACATTTGGGCCAATCGATCTATGAAAAATAAATTATGGTTATTTTGCATGTAGTGGATATATGGCACCCTTATCTATTGGGACAACGCTTCCAAATTAAAACAGATCATCAAAGCCTCAAGTAATTCCTAGAACAATGAATTTCCTCCCCAAAGCAACAAAAATGGGTGACCAAGTTGTTTGGATATGATTATGAGACCATTTACAAAAAAGGGAAAATAAAATGTTGTGGTTGATGCTCTTTCCTGGAAATATGAAGAAGAAGGGTTCATCTTTTCCCTCTCATTCATAGTCACCAACTGGCTTCAGTTTGTTTGCAAGGAATGGTTGCAAGACCCCAAAATATCCAGCCTCATCCAAAAAATGCAACAGGATCCCCAAGATTCTCTAGGGTACTCTTGGCACAATGAAGAGTTTCACTATAAAGGTCGCATATATTTAAGCAAATAGTCGAGCCTTAAACCCAAGGTGCTCTTTGAGTTTCATGCATCTCCTACTGTAGGGCTTTCAAGTTTTACCAAAACTTATGAACAGGTCAAACTCTCTTTCTTCTGAGATGGTATGAAACAGGACGTCTGTACCTTTGTGGCCGAATGTAATATATGTCAACGCAATAAGGGAGAGACTATAAAAATTCTTGGCACGCTCCAACTACTTCTAATTCCACCTACTATTTGCATGAATATTTCTATGGATTTCATTGTGGGCTTAGCAAAATCAAGAAATAAGTCATTCATCATGGTGGTAGTGGATTGTCTCTCCAAATATGCTCATTTTGGTTCTCTTCAACACCCATTCACAACATCTACAGTGGCTCAAATTTTATGGATTGTATCTTCAAACTACATGGAATGCCTAATTCTATTTTTTTGTATCATGATCCAACATTTACCAGTCATTTCTGGAAATAATTATCCAGGCACCAAGGAACCCAATTGCATCTCAACATCTGGAGGTATAAATTCTGAATACGCATTTTTAAAATTTCTACAAAGTGTTATTTTGGTTTTATTTCAGTTTGATATTATCTGTTTCTGGGTTGCTACTTTTTTAGATCTGCGTATTCTCTTTGCCCCATACCCTATGTGATCTCGGAAAATCAGAAACAGATAGGAAAAGGTGCATCTTTTGGGAAAGCTAACCGAGATCTAACCATTGTTGTCATCGAGAAGCGAAATTTTTTTCTTTTGTAAAAAGAGTTTTTTTTTAGCACAACAACAACAACAACAACAATCCTCCTTCTGAACATTACAATATGGTTTGCTAGACCATTTGGTTAAAAGTTGTCTTATTAAGTAAGAGGTCTTGAGTTCAAGTCTCTCTTTTGTTACCTTTTTTGAAAAAGTTCATGCTAAAATTGTAAAGTGTATTTCACTTCACGTATAAAAGTGAATCAATATAAGTAGTTTTAGTATTTTATTTTAAAGTTATTTATTTTGCATGCAACTTTTCTTTTATAAGGTAACTTCATTGTAAAAGTGATCCCCACTTCTCTTTATAAAAGTGGGTCACTTCATAAAGAAGCTTACACTATCACGTGGTCATTTGGTTACCGTTTATGCCTTTTTTTAAAAGGGCATAACTCTCACATCGGAAGTTTGTTTTCAGTGCCGTTTTTTTTAAACCGCAAAAATTTTCAAGCTCTTTCCATCCAGATCATCGCTTTCAGTTTTTAAATCCATATTATCTGCATATTTAATATGGCTTCTACAAGTAATGTTTTTCTTACTAGCAACAACTACTTCCAATGGAAATCTCATATGGAAGATTTATTAAGAAGTAAAGGCTTGTACCAAATTACCTTGGGAAAGGAAAAGCACCCACTGATGATGATAAGAAAGCCAAATGGGATAATAGGAGTGACAAAGCACGTGGACTAATCAGAATGTCCATCTCTCCTAATTTAAGGTACCACATTCAAGGAATTGATGACCCCAAAGAAGCTTGGGAAAAGATTGAATCTGTGTTTGGTAAACTCAATATTATTTGAGCACAACAGTTAGAAACTCAAATACTGACCTTGAGTCCAACTGATTTTTCTTGCCTTGGAGACTATCTATCTAAATTTAAAACACTCAGAATTTTATGTGAAGAATGTGAGATAAAAATGAAGGAAGAGCGTTGCATCTATCTTATTCTTTCTAAGCTAGGAAGTGCATATTTTGTGTTTGTATCTACCTTTTATGCCATGAGAGAGGCTCTAGGGAAATCTTATAAAAAAAATCACTCTTGAGTCCTTTTGTGCTACTTTGATTAGAGATGAAGATAATCTTGTACAACTTGGAGTGATCAACATTGCAGGTACCTCCAACAAAACCCTAGTTGCCCAACAGAAATATTAACCCAAGTATCCCAAGAAGCAACATCCTCGCTACAACAACAAGCAACATAAGGGTCCCAAACCCACTCAGACAGCTTATTCTCTTAATGGTGACAAAGGAGCAAAATATTAAAGTAAGAATACTAACATGCATTACAACTTTTGTGATAAAGATGGTCATGATGAGTCCAAATGTTTTAAGAAGATGGCAGTTTTAGAAGCATCGATAAAGAAGCACAGCATTAGTATTGATTCTAATTCTTCTTCTTCTTCTCATGGACATGCACTTTCTGCTTTTGGTTTCTCATTCAATACAAATTCTACTTCTACTTCTACTTCTGATGAGTGGCTTATTGATTCTGGAGGATCTTATCATATGGATAAGGATAGAGCCATATTTTCCACTCTAAATGAATTTAACACCAAGAAAATATTTGTTGGTGATGATAGATCTCTTAGTGTTGAAGGATCTAGAACAATTCAAGTAGAAAATGGTCATTTCAATGATGTATTATGTGTTCCAAGTCTTTCTTGTAACCTTCTATCAGTATATCAAATCACTCATTCAAGTGAAGGAAAAACCGTAGAGTTTTCACCTCACCAAGTTGTAATCAAGGATCTAAAAGATCCTAAGCATGTTCTTGCAACTGAAATTGTTGATGATATTACCAGGTTGTACAAATTTGACAACTTTGGGTCATCATCTTTTTCATCAGTTTTTGTTGCTCATAGCGATGACTTGAGAAAACTTTGGCATGAGCGGTTTGGTCATCTAAACTATCGCTCATTGCAACAACTATGTAATCAACAGATGGTGATTGTTCTTCCTCTTGTTTCATGCATAGATGGTGTTTGTGTCGTTTGTGTTCTTGACAAACATCATCGGGATAGTTTTGAAAAATGTGCCTCTTGGCATGCCTCAGGTCCTTTGTAGCTTGTTCACAGTGATTTGTGTGGTCCACTTTCTTCTCCTTCTTTTTCTGGGTGCAAGTATTTCTTAACTTTCATTGATGACTTTTCCAGACGTACTTGGGTTTACTTCTTAAAACTTAAGAGTGAAGTTTTTGGCCTATAAGGCCCTTGTAGAAAAACAATCGGGACATCAAATTCAAAGGTTAAGAACAGATAATGGAGGCGAATGTGTGAACAATAATTTTACAAGTTACTGCACTACACAAGGCATCCAAATGCAACACATTGTTCCATATACACCACAACAAAATGGTGTTGCTGAGAGAAAGAACCGCACATTAAAAGAAATGGATAATTGTATGATCCAATCTAAGGGATTAAGTCTAAAGTATTGGGAGGAAGCAATCAACTGTGCAAATTACATAGTCAATCGCACTCCCACAAAGGCTCTTAAAAATATAACACTGGAAGAAGCTTGGACTAAAATTAAACCAGATGTAAGTCACTTCCATGTATTTGGCAGTATAGCATGGGCTCACATTCCTGATGAGAAAAGGAAAGCATTGCAGACTAAAAGTGAGAAGTGTATATTTGTTGGTTATTCTGAAGATGTCAAAGGTTATAGACTTCTTCAACCACATTGTAATGAAATTATTCTTAGAAGAGATGTTAAATTTGATGAAAATATCTTGGAATGTGAGCCTAATTCGACGGTTGTGCCTTCTTCGGCCTGAAATCCATCTTCGACGTTTGTGCCTTCTTCGACCTATGATCCATCTTCGGCGTTTGTGCCTTCTTCTGTTCCTATTCTGGATTCTTCTTCATATGATGACAGTGAGGATGAAAATCCACCTCCACCTGCTCATCTTCCTCCAGATGAGTCCTTTGAACCTGAACCAACACTAGTTCCACCGCTTCCTAGATGGTTTCGTTCAACATGAGAAGCAGTTGGTGGTCTTGTCGGTGACCCTTCAAATCAACGTCGAACACGTTCACAGTTCCAGCGAGCCTCTTCTATTTTGGCTCAATTTTCAGAGACTCCTGATCCAAAGACATTTGCAGAAGCTTCAGGTCATCTAGATTGGGATACAACAATGAATGAAGAGTATCGTTCTTTAATGGAAAATTATACTTGGGATCTTGTACCTCTTCCAAAAGGAAGAAAACTTTTCATATGTAAATGGGTCTATAGAACTAAGTATGCATCATATGGAAGTATTGAAAGACACAAGGCTCGGTTAGTTGCCAAAGGATTTTCCCAAGTTGAAGGAATTGACTATAATGAAACCTTTTCCCCTGTAGCCAAAATAAATTCCATTCGCCTTGTTCTTGTCCTTGTTGTCTCACATAAATGGGAGGTCCATCAGATGGATGTTAAATCTGCCTTCTCTCATGGCAATTTGAAAGAAGAAATCTACATGGAACAACCTCCTGGTTATGTCCATAATGACTCTAGCCTTGTTTGTCGCCTTAAGAAATCTATGTATGGTCTTAAGCAAGCTCCCCGAGCTTGGTATGCCAAAATGGACAACTTTCTTATTGCCATTGGATTCTATAGATGCCATTATGATCCTAATGTCTATACCAAGAAAGTAGGAAGACATCTCATAATCCTTGTCCTTTATGTTGATGACCTTATCCTTATTGGTAGTGACTCAAAACTTTTAAACCATGTGAAAACTGACCTTAAGAAGAAATTTGAAATGACAGACTTAGGCTTTTTGCACTATTTCCTTGGACTCCAAGTTTTGCAAACCAATGAAGGAATTTTTCTTTCTCAGTCTAAATATGATTGTGACCTTCTTCGTTGCTTTCACATGGATGATTGTAAACCATCTCCTTCTCCCTTCTAGTCTAGATTCAAGCTTATTGCCACCTGTACTTCTCCTGAATTTGATGCCACCATGTACCGCCAGTTAGTTGGTAGCCTCTTATACTTGACTCATACCCGTCCTAATATTTCCTTTGTTGTTAGTCTTGTTGCCCGGTATATGCAAACACCCCATGAAAGCCATTGGAAAGCAACTAAAAGGATACTTCGCTATGTTTGTGGTACAGTTCAGTTCAGGATACATTACAGTTCAGGGGGGACTCCTTTATTGGTTGGTTTCACTGATTCAGATTGGGTCGGCGACCCTAATGATCGGAAGTCTACTGCAGGTTATGTTTTCAGCCTTAGTTCAGGACCTGTCACTTGGGCCTGTAAGAAACAACAGGCTATTTCCCTTTCTTCAGCAGAAGAAAAGTACCAAGCAGCAGTAAATGCAAGTCAGGAAGCCTTGTGGCTTCGACATATCCTTTCAGAGTTTGGATTCGAGCAATAGCATCCGACCAATGTTTGGTGTGAAAATCAGAGTGTTGTCAAGTTCGCCAAAGACCCAGTTCAACATCAACGCAGCAAGCACATCGAGCTACACATGCACTTCATCAGAAATCTCATTCGTGATCAAGTTATTGAAGTACTCTTTTTCCCTACAGAAGATCAAGTTGCAGACATTTTCACAAAGTCTCTTACAGAAGCGAAGTTTTCCAAACTTCGATCTATGTTAGGTGTTCAAGAAGTTGTCATTAAGGGGGGATAGGATATAATGCCTCCTTCCGTCTCCTATTCTGTCAACATTGTAAATCCTTCAATCATATCCCAAGTTGTTCTTAAGGGGGGATGTTAGGATATTTAGACACTTAGGAGTTAGTTAAGAACTACTTGGTCTAATGTCTCGTTAGGTAAAAGTGTGTTTCTTTAGTATGCATTAGTATGCATTTGTAGTTAGGAAATTTGACGGTCGCGATATGTTCCCGACATAGAGTGATCCGACGGTTCATATTTTCCTTGATCTTAATGGCCATTGATCTGTGGCTTAACACTGGATTGGTCCATGATCTCTATTTAAAGAGCATGGAGGGTCATTTGCCGATGATCGATTGTGAGAAACTCTCTTGTAAAATCTCTCTGTAATCTCTTTCTTTGCATTAATAAACTGCTCCAAGTGGTCACATTTGTTGGGGCCGTGGATGTTTCCCCGTAGGGGTTTTACCACATGAAAACCTCAGTGTGTTTATATTTGATCTAGTTATGTGAGTGGTTATTGAAGGTGTTCGTCCTCTGTTGGAATACCTTTGTTTTCAAACAGTTCAGTATGATAGAGTGCAAATCCATTCCTACACCAATGGTGATGGATTTGAAGAAAATGAATGATGCTTCTACTAATTCAGGTGATATTGATCCACATTTGTACCAACAACTGGTTGGATCATTGTTGTATCTGGTTAACACCAGACCTGATATATGCTATGCAGTGGATGTACATAGTCAGTTCATGAGTCAGCCGAGACAGAGTCACTGGATAGCAGCGAAGCATGTATTGAGATATCTACGAGGCACAATTGGATATGGCCTGATATATGCCTCTAGTGTAGACTTGAGTTTGCATGGATATGTCAATGTAGATTGGGCAGGGAGCACAGTGGACTGGAAGAGCACGTTTGGTTGTTGTTTTACCTTAGGTTCTACCATGGTTTCCTGGTGCAGCAGGAAACAAAGCTCTGTGGCCTTGAGTACCACAGAATCAGAGTATATAACTTTGAGTGTGGTAGTCCGCGAAGCAGTTTGGCTTCGCAAGCTCCTAACAGATTTATTTGATCATGAGATGGATCCCACCATTAGTCATTGTGATTAACCAGAGTTGTGTGAACCTCTCTAAGAACCATGCATTTCACGATAGATCGAAACACATTGAGATAAAATAACATTATATCAGAGACATGGTGCAAAGGAAAGAAGTACATGTGCAATACCTTCCTACACATGAGAAGATTGCAGATATCTTCACCAAATCGCTTGCCAAGACGAAGTTCGAGTACTTTTGTGAGAGACTTGGCCTAGTGGAGAATGCCTCCCTAGCTGAGAGGGAGTGTTGATGATTACAGTTGCGTGAGACATCCTCCCAGACACAGATTGAGTGATTTGGCCTATGAGAGAGCCCATGAGTTGGGTGTTCCCATGAGATGGGTGTGTTGTTCCTCTCTGAGATGGAGATGGAACGATGTGTGTCCCTGTGTAGGGAAGATGCCCATGATATGGGTGTGTCGTTTGAGATGAAACGATGTGTACCCCTGTGAGGGGTGAAGGATCCCATGTGATGGGTTTACTATTCTCCTCTATGTAGAGAGTTGAGACAATGTGGTACTCCAGATGATTCTCTTGCGAGACTCGGTGAGATAGATATCTGTTGAGTAGGACATCCCTATGGATGAGCACAGGTGGACGTGATCCTAGTGTCTGAGCACTAGTGAGTGTGTGTCCAGATGATTCTCATGTGAGACTCCATGAGATAGAGATCTATTGAGTTGGACGTCCCTATGGCTGAGCACAGGTGGACATGCCCCTAGTGGCTGAGCACTAGTGGGTGTGTGAGATCCCTTGTTATGTTGTCTAAGAGTTAGATTTACCTATAACCCTAATTCTGATGTAAAGGGTACAGGTCAGCCCCACCATAAAGTGAAAGATAATTAATATGGTAATTATTAATTATATTCTGAGTTATTGAGGTCGGCCTTGTTGTGCCAATAGACACCACTTTTGATGTGTCTAGTCTAGTATAAATAAAGGTGATTTCCAAATTGAGGAACCACAACCACATTTGATTTTGGAAATTTCAGCAAGTACAAGTTCTAGGGCTGAAGTACGCACCTCTCTTGGGCGCCAACCTTATTGGTTTTTGAGAGCACCCTTTTTTGTGTTAGGTCTATGGTGTGGGAGGTCTTTCTCTTGAGAATATAGCAAAGGATTGGCTAGGTTTTCTTCCCTTGTTAATAAGGGTTTCCCAGGATATTTCTTGTGTTCTTTTGCATGGTATTTCTTCTTGTGATCTTGGTTATTGCGACAAATTTTTAATGGTGTAGCTGCATTTGTCTATGGTTGAGGTAAATGATAAATTGAAATAAAATTCATGCTTGATCCTAGCCTAATGAAAATTCAACAAATGGTGGTACAACACCTCTTACCATATGGATACTCGCATGACTCCCTTTGAAGCAGTCTATGGATAGAAGCCACCATCGGTTCTTCCATACATGTAAGGTGTCTCCAAGGTTCAGGAGGTTCATCGCAATATTACATCATGCATGGACCATTCGTCATACTCTGAAAGAAAATTTGGTCATGGCTTGAAACCACATGAAGCAATAGGCAGATCAGGGTCATTCTGAACGTCAATGTTTTGAATGGGATCATGTGTTTCTCCGTCTACAACTATACAAGCATACTTCGCTCAAGTCTCAGTAGTATCAGAAACTTTCCCCCAAATTTTATGGTCCTTATACTATTCTCAAATGTGTGGGTCCGTGGCCTATCAGTTAGATTTTCCCAATCACTCAAATCTACATCTTGTTTTTCACCTCTCCTACCTAAAGAAAGTAATTGGCACCAAGTTCCATGCTCAGACCAATCTACCAAAGTTGGATGAAGAAGGTTTCATTTGGTTGCAGCCACAAGCCGTATTGGACCATCGAGAGCATCGTCTCTGTCAATGCACCATACAAGAATTGGTAGTTCAATGGAAGGATACTCCACCAAAAGATGCCACCTAGGAGTTGTCTACTATTTTGTAGCAATTTCCTCATCTTAAGCCTTGAGGACAAGGCTCTTTTTAAGGGGGGGGCATGTTACAAACATAATCTACCTAACCCCTCATGTAGATAGAATAATATATTTTCCATGTAATAAAAGTTGACATTAGTTAATAAGGCCTATTTAATAAATATGAACAAGTCAATGTAAAAATACCTAATAGAAGCTTTTGCTTCTGGAAAGATCTTCCTATGGTATGTTCTTTAGAAGATAGAATTAGAATAAATAAGTGTAGGAGGCATGAGAAAGATTTGTTTTGAGAATTTTTGTAATAGAGTTGTGCTCTATTGGAGGTTGCCCCCTCGAAGAGACAAGTGAACATTCCTTTCTTTGAATAAAGGTATTATTTTTGGTAGTTCTCTTCTCGATATTTGTTGTTCCATTGATAGTTGTTGAATATTCTTGTTACTGCATATTATATTATAAATGGTACCTTACAATATGCAAATCTAGAATAACTATCCCTATTGTTGATTATTTATGTTAAGATGACTATGATTTGGAGCTTCCCAAGATCCATACAAGCATAGAAGTAAAGGTGATTATTGATCAAGATTACTGATTCTATAATTCATATTTAGTATAATGATAGTTAATTTATCTCTCAAACCATGTAAATGCTTACCATAGTGGATGTTAGAGATTAATCCCTAATTCATAGACAAAATGATAATAACAATCTTGTTACCTTCTCCATAGTTTGCTTAAGAATCTCACCTAGGCATCAAGAATGTTGTTCCAAGCATTGAAGGGTCGAAAGATAAGTCTTATGGATCTTGGGCTTGGCATGAGGCACATGAAATGAGATCTCTAGGGAATTCTCAAACGATTTTACCATATCATTAGACATACATCATTGTTGCTAGAAACAACAAGAGGAGACTAAAAGAGTGTGAGAGATAAAGATGCATAGAATCAAGAAAAGGGCAATGGTGAATCTAGAGAATAAAAGATTGAGGATGTGATGACATAAAGAACAAAATGGTCAAAATCAGAATTCTTATTATTGTGATCGCAATTTTAGGTTTTGATATGTTGACAAGGCCCATTTTGTGTAGGGTCACATCTAAACTTAATCAAGAACATACATTTTAGAAATTTTCATTCAGATTAATAGAGTTTTTCTAAAAACATACATTTTAGAAATTTTCACTTAGAATAAAGAGTTTCCTATAGAAAACAAATTCATTAATAAACATTCATGTGAAAGAAAGAAAAACTATGCATTATCTTCACTATGAGCATGCTATGACTTGACCAAGTTTATTTAAGATCTCAATGGATTGTTGAGAGCTTTGCATTCTAATTTCAAGTATTGATTTTGAATTTTGTTCCCATTAAGCATCTAATTAATCAATGGAGTTGTATAAGTGGCCCATAGGCCAATAAATTTGCTCAAACAATAATCAAATATTAAATATTAACACCATAAACATGTCATCACTAATAAGAGAGAGACAACATTACCAATGCAACAAAATAACTATGAATCAACATGTTAGATACCTCTAGAGAGATGGAATATATAGTGAACGTGAAGAAAGTGAAATGACCTAGTTGCCTCAAAGTTCTTTCAATGTCAGATCAAGCCATACATTTGTAGCTAATCTTGCTAATAAGTAGAGAATGTCATTACAATTTACACCCACAAACCGTAAGTAATTATTTTTTTGGTTTTGCAGAGCCAAGAGTAGAGGCAAAGATAACAAAGTAAATAGATTTGTGGCAGAGTGAAAGAGCCAAACATAATATGAATGGTAAATGAGATGTCAATTATCAAATTCACAATGCTCATAACATATTTATTCAAATGCGAATTAAGTTTGAGAAGACGAGGTGTCCAATCTTTTCTAAAAAACTTTCACTAAATAACAGTGAAAATGATGGACACACCAATACTATGGTAGTATTATGTAGCACAAACTATGTGATAAATGTAATGTTGTGAAAAAAAGAACATACTAAAAAATAAATGAGTACCAATAAAAAATAAAAATTGAGATGATTTTAATCTTTACATTTCAAAGATGATGAATAGTGGGAGACAAATTTTTAATCTTGATTGTCAATCACATCCATCCTCATTTAATATGGAAAGTAAAATGACCATTAAGCACTCCTACTAAGAAGTGATAATAATGCTAGGCCTGTCAAAAATACATCCCTTTCTTCAAAATTTTATAATATGTTTGATTCATCGTAAATTAAAAATGAATTAAAAAAATAAAATCTTTTTTAAGCTAAATTTTGAAACACTAGTTTAACTCTTCAAAAATGTTTAGAATATTTCAGTATGTATTATCTTCCTTTTCATATATTCTTTATCTTATTTTAGTGATAAATATATAATTTAATATTATTTGTTATATTAATAAATTAATTTTAAAGTAAAAATAATTTATTTTCATATTCCGAATAGTGTTGGAGGTAAAATGTATCTTAACTTAAGACTTTTAGATCTACCAATCCACCTTGAGATTTATTGGTTCAAGCCAATTGAACTGAACTAATGTACTAAACATTAAAACTCATTAGTCATCGATCTCATGCCCTTGCCAGGTCTTCCCGGGATTCGAACCCACGCCGTACTCACAAAATTTAAAAATCTTCCGCTTGTTACGAAAAGCGAACAGAACCCACGCCGCATTCACAAAATTAAAAATTTTCCAATTCTTGCGAAAAGAAAACAAATGTGGAACCCACGCCGTACTCACAAAATTTAAAAATCTTCTGGTTGTTACGAAAAGCGAACAGAACCCACGCCGCATTCAGAAAATTGAAAATTTTCCAGTTGTTGCAAAAAAAAACAAATGTCAATAATGAATAGGTCCTACCGGGATTCGAACCCAGGTCGCTGGATTCAAAGTCCAGAGTGCTAACCACTACACCATAGAACCCTTTCAACAGCAAATTATAGTTAGTGTCTTACGGTTAAATGCCAAACGCTTGCAGGAGTCGCCGCGATCTCACTACGTGCTTGTTTAACAGAATGAATCCCGAGAAACTCTAAACCGTTCAGAGAAAAGCTTTAAACTGCAAGAAGAAAAGATCGCCTAAATACGGCGAAATATGGTAACAGGCAATTGTACGGTGGTTATAAGACGGGTTCAAGATTGCAATCATCTATACAGTTGGGGGAGTTTACAAAGAATTGCGTTATCTGACTCCAATTTTAACAAGCATAGAAGCCGGTAAACAAGCTGCTAATGCTGAAGTCTAAACAATTTCTTCATCATGGAGACATCTTTTAAGTTGATCCTGAATTTCTTCCATGCGTCCTTGATTTTAAAAGATCCATGCCGCCACAACACAAGCCAAATCATTTCATACTTTCTAAATATTCTAACTATTTCGCCGGCCTCCTACTATCTGTGCAACTTTCGAAATTGCAAGAAATATAAGAAAACAAAAACTTCAAGGGAATCAAAACAGCGAAACATAAATTTCTTCATGTTTCTTTTCCATTTCTTTATGATAACGTTCATCTTTGCTTCTTTAACTATGTAAAAAGTTGCAATGAGAAATTTCAGGACTCTGTTGATTTTTGCTTTAACGTTCAAAGGGCCTTGAAGATCTAAACTTTGCCTGGACTGTCTTCTGCCATTGTAATCTGCGCTGAGATAGAGCTTGGAGTGTCTGAGTACGTGGACATTGAACGCTGTGAAGTAAAAATTGGCGATTCGTTGACGACTATACGAGCTGGCATGATACCGTGGGCATCGGGTGGAGAATGTGCAGGGTTTGAACCGATAACTGATTTTGAAGGACATTCCAGCCATCCGAGAGCCGCCAGATCTCCTTCCATGTCTTCCATTTGTAGATCAAAGTCAAAATTATCAAGATCGGCACTACAACGGTGTGGATTAAAAATTTCCAGAAGCTCAAGCCCTTCCAGCAAAGCTTTCTGTGAAACATAAAGACAGAGGGAAGATCTATTAAATTAAACCGAAAACAAGAGAAAATCAACTATTTGGGCAGAAGACTTTTTCTAAACTGCAAAAAAAATATCGGAGATCAATATCCAGCGGCGGAATATACTTTGGCGTGTCTGCCGCCCGATAGACCGTGAATTCTCAGCACCTGTAAATAATTTAAAAAAAAACTTTTAGCATTTCTTCTCTTTTTTCTTGTGGCAGATACGGGCACAGGAAATATTCACGTCAACATGTTGAAGGGTGTAAGGCGTAATCCAGAGCCAAATATTAACAGGCTTTTAGTTCAGCGTTTATGAAGAATGACTTACCTCTAAGATGTTCTTCCGGGTTAAGAAACGGTGAATTTGACTTGTCCCAGCAGAAGCGGAAACCTGAATTTCCTTATTTTTCTTGATCTCGCGGATGTAATAGTAAATTTGTGCGTAGTTTTCCAACGAAAGGGTGGTATGAGCAACTGCAGCGACATGTGACAGGTGTATCTTCTTCATTGTGGAGAAGAATCGAACTGCTCTCTCAAAAAATTAAAGAATTTTTACTGGTTCATGCGCTTGAACTCTTTTCCTAGGCCTTTTATACCGCGAGAACCCATAAAAATGCTATTTTCCTCGGATTTTCGCTGGTATATTTATGTGATATTTTCCGTGCTTTACTAACAATATTAACAAATGCAGTAGCTACTAGCCATAAGAAGTTTTTGAATTCATCCATAAGTGTGAAATACAACATTGTATTTAGCATCTTGAAAATAATTATGCATAATAGTGAAGTATTACTTATTAAAATTATTTAAAATATATTTATTTTTACTAAATAAAATAAATAAAGTTATATATAAATAAAATAATTTTCTCTTACATATAAAATATTTTATTTTTTTCATCAAATTTATGTTATTACAAATAAAACTATTATAAATGTTATAAGATAGTTAAAAAACAAATATGTGGTAGTATTACACTTTACATTCAATATATGACATCACATGTATTTATTTCAATGACATGAATTTAAATTCTAATGATCTCAATGAATACATGTCTTAGTTATCTAAAATTAAACTCTAAACTTAATTTATCTAAGATTGGGAAAAAAATTGCATTTTGTGTGACTTTTGAGCCACTCGGTATAACTTAAGATTGAAAAAATAACATTTTGTTTTCAATTTGTTTTAAATTGTATCAAAATAACAAAGTGTTTAGCAATTGAATATAACATAAATATTGTTACATTGTGATTATAACCTACTCCTTGAGAGACTTTCCACCTCGTACTATTCTAGGTTGCAGCCTTGGCTCCACAGAAGGTGTTGATTGGAAGCCTCCCCCTAGAGGTCGTAAATCATATCTCTCTATTGCTCAATAATAGGTGAATTCCTAGATCTACTTGGGGAAACAAAAATCGATCATTGGGGACCTTAGAGGTACAACCCCTGCGAGGGGTCATAGATGATGATCATCTCCCTGAATTGTAGGGGATTAGGCAACCCTGCTAAAAAACTGGCTATAAAGCGTCATGTGGATGCCCACTCTCCCTAGATTCTTTTTCTTAAGGAGATGATGTTGGTGGGTGAAAAAGCGGTTCAATTATTGAAGGCTACCTTTCCATGTTGGGATTCTTTATCCCTAAATGTTGACGAACAATCAGGAGGAATTGTCTCGAGCTACAAAATTGATTCCCTAAAACTTTCGTCTACACGGGCTATAAAATTAGGTTTATACCTAGACCTTTTCTCCGAGGAACTTTATATGTCACTCCTAAGCCTCAATGTACATGGGTCGTATTTTGACCGAAAAGCATTATGAGACTCTCTCCTCACAAACCCTCTCATACAGTGTAGCAATACTATTTTAGGGGGAGATTTAAACTTTATGCTGGGGTTCTGTGAGATTTGGGGCCTAGCTACCCACTTAGACACATTATTGGACATTCTCTTAAATAATTTGGAGGCGACATGTCTCATTGACATTCTAACTACAAAATTGCTACCCACCTCTCGGAACAAAAGAATAGGAGAGGCGAGGATTGCTAAGTGTTTGAACATATTCCTTATATCATAATCCTTTTTGGAATCCAGATTAAGACTTCACCAGTGGGTGTCGGTGGAAGGAGATTCAGATCATTGCCCCATCATTCTGGTGATGGACTCCTCCTATCCAAAACCACCTTTCCTTTTAATGATGAATCCTCACTAGTTGGAGGACCCCTATTTCCACCAAGCCATTAAATTTGTATGGAGACCAAATTAGTCAAATGATTGGGCCTCTCCTCCTCTTCTGTTCCATGAAAATTTGAAGCAGTCAAAGGGTGTCATTCTCATTTGGGCAAAGCAGAAAAAGGAAAACGACTCCAAAGTGTTGGAGGAGACAGAATCTTGGATCAAGGATTGCCTCCTGAGGGAGGTTGAATGAAATTTTTCGGATTCCCTCCATACCCATCTAAAATCTCTGGAGGAAAAGCACAAGAAAACTCTTTTGGACATAGAAAATGAATGGAGAATGAAAACTAGGGCACTTAGGCTTCATGCTGAGGATGAAAACACAAAATACTTTCATTGGTTTTTTATCCAAGAGGATCCAGGAACGCTCACAAATATCCAAGAGGATCTGAAGCGCTCCCAAAGGACCAGAAGGACCCATAAATGCTCAAAATTTTATCGTCTCAAATTCTCGATATCTTTCCAGTGACGCAAAAATCACCTCAAATGGATTTCATATGTAAACGTTATGGTTGGTCAAATTTTGGTCAATAGGAAAAGTCAAAGGGAAAAAGTCAAGGGGTGATACATGTCACTACTACAAGGGTGACATGTGGCACATGATCGTACAAGTGACATGGCATGACAGGTTGACAGCTAATTGGGAAGAGCATACATCCAGGTGGATGAATTATGTGTTGAACGTGGCAAGGGATAGGCAATGAGAGGTTGCCACATGGCAGCCTCCCATTGGCCTATATTGGTTAGTGTTTATCAAAAATTTTGTGGAAACCTCTCATTGGCCTATATTGGTTAGTGTTTATCAAAAATTATGGATTCAACGAGGATCAAACCTATGACCTCCATAAGCCTTAACAAAGCCTTCATTGGCAATGCACTACACAAGTGGTTTATACCCATGTATATTGTAATATTTATTTAAATGTGATTAAAGTTTAGTTTGGAGGGAAAAGGGGACGAGGGCTAAGCCCCGAGCCCCTGGTTATTAAGTTATTGCATACAACTTGAACCCTTGACCTCCTATTATATCCAACGACTTACATAACTTCCACTCACAAATATTATGCCACTTCTGGTTAGTTACAACTATCCGACAAATAATAATTAAAGTTGCCCAATGGTTTCAGATGATGGTTAAGGGTCTGTGGCCTATTTAATGGGCGTGAATCTCAAGACTTGCACACATCCCAATGTGCATAGATCCCAAAGTATGCACATATCGTGAGGTATGGTATAATACGAACCACAAAGAAGTGTGTACCGAGATTGCATAAGTTTATGTGTTGCATGGAAAAGTGTGCCATAAAGTATATTGTCCACACCTAGGCAAGTTTATATTCATTGAATTTTTTTTTGTAGGGATCATGAATTTGAAGTCTGTTTTGTGATCAAAGTTCATTTGTAAAATTCTTAGTCCAAATTGTCATTAATGAGCTCTTAGCCCATTGTTTTACATGCCGAAGAGGGTGTAATTGAGCCCGTTCAAAGTTTAGTTGACTTTATAGTCAAATTTCTTAGAATTTCGCAAGGATTTCAATGATGAACTTATTTTCTTGTTTTGAGTAGTGGAATTAAAGAGAGTCCAGTAAATTGGATATTTGTGCATCATATTGTAAAATAATTTGGTATTTTGAGATGATGGAGAATAATCATACTATCTAAAGGGACTTTGAAGATAAAGTGACATATGTCATCCATATATGTAATTTTAGTTCTTTTATTTTCTATTGAGTTATCTCATTATTTTTCAAGGTATTCATTAGTATTAATGAAGTTTATGGGAAAGTAAGCATATTCAAATGTGTTTTTCGAAATAGTCAAGCGATCATTTATATTATGAATCTGGTTGGATGTATATGTGTATTTAAGAGTTATTTTTACATCTAAGTATTTTTGGATCAAGTTGGTATTAGAGTCAGTTTTGACATTTAATTGCAAGTGAATGCTTACAAGGTCCAAATCCAAGAGAGGTGAAGGCAAACTTGAAGTTTTTAATCATGAGATTGAATGTGTATTTCGAAGGAAAGAAATGGAGCATGAAGATGTTCTTTCTGAGGATAATAAGGAGTTTTGAAGGATGTTCCTTGAAATGAAAAATATGGTTAAGGAATTGTGGGAAGACCTAGAAAGATGAAGAGCAAATCCTCATCAAAATGAAGGTGGTCCAATTGAAACAATGGTAAAAGTTGAAGGAGGAGGAGAAGGTGAAGAACCTCGAGGGTCTCCTTCATCCCCATCATCGTCATCATCATAATCATCTTCTTCCAATGGAAGTAAACATTCTTATCATAAAAGGAAATAGAGTTCTAAACAGTGTTCTCGTTCTCATGATCTGCCTTTGTTAAAGTTAGATGTAAAGTTTGATTTGCTTATTTATGATGGAGATTTGAATGTAGAGAAGTTGGATAATTGGGTCAAACAAATTGAAGTGTATTGCAGGGTACAAAAAATCATACAGGATACTTCAAGGATAGAGTTGGCTACTTTTCACCTGAGTGGAACAACTTTGATATGGTGGGAGAGTCAGACACAAGTTGATCTTATTCAACATGGTAAAATCATTTTTTCATGGATTGAATTTGTTGTTGCATTAAGAAAGCAATTTTATCCATTAGCTTATATGCAAACATCAATGATTTCTTGGCAACATCTAAGACAAGGAAAAGGGAAAAATGTTCAAGCTTATACATAGGAATTCAGGGGGGGGGCATTATCTTTGGGAATTCCATTACATGCTCCTAAGACTCTTCTAAAGTATATTGGTGGTATGCACTCATATCTTCGCCATACTATGTTGATGTTTAATCCTACTAATATTGATGAAGTATCAGTACAAGCTACTCATCTTGAAGCCAACAAATGAAAACATGTTATTGAGGATGTGTCGTAGAAACCACATTAATTCGAGGAGCAGTCGAAGGGAAAAGATAAGAGTAAGAAGAAAACTACAATGAAGAAGGATGAAGAGAAGAATCCTACATGTTCTCACTGTGAGAAGAAAGGACACTATGAGAAGCATTGTTGGAAGTTGCATCCAGAATTGAAACCGAAGTGGGTTGAGCCTAGGAAGGGTAAAAACAATACCATGACCACAGTTCAATACCTTGGATCAGATTCAGAGGATGAAACTAAGGTTACAACTATGGGAATCAAAGGAAAATCTACTATTGCAAGTTTCATTTCGCACACTTCTTCTGCAAAGTCTAAAGTAATCCCTGATGGAAGGCAAAGAAATGATCTATTACATTTACGAGTTATCTCAAAGCACACTAAGATCAATACACTTGTTGATAGTGGATCACAAGTGAATCATATTTCAGAGGAAGTTGTTCAGAATTTGGGATTGGAAAATAGGCCTCACCCGAGACCGTATTCTTTGGGTTGGATTTTTGATAATGATCATGTACAGGTAACTAAGCAATGCAAGTTATAGTTTGTGATCACATCCAGTTTCATTGATGAGG
Organism: Picea mariana; assembly: GCA_032191745.1. Taxonomy (NCBI): domain Eukaryota; kingdom Viridiplantae; phylum Streptophyta; class Pinopsida; order Pinales; family Pinaceae; genus Picea; species Picea mariana. The sequence goes on from JASDQU010103736.1 coordinate 127,577, forward strand.
TAGAGTTAGATGTGGTTCCACTTGACATTTGTGGGGTGGTTTTGGGAAGTCCATACTTGTATGACAGAAAGGCCATTTTCTACAGGGGACAAAACAAGTATCATCTTTTTAAGGATGGGATTGAGTTCATTGTGAGATCTCATCAGATGAAGATTAATTTGACAATTGTCACTACAGAGCACATGATAGCTAATGCTAGTATATAGGATCCATATTTACAACCTACGGTTGAAAGTAAAACAGGTCCCTTGGTTGATATTGTTCTTGTTAATAAGGGAAAATATGTTGACGGTGCATTCTCTTTCACATCTGTATATTCATTTTTGTTGATCAGTTTATTACTAATCAATGGAATATGGTTGACTATTGCAACAATGAATGGAAAAGTTTGTGAATTTAAGGGAATGGTTAGCTTGGTCAACATTGTTGTTTCAGTCTTCGTTATCATTATGGTGAGTCAGGTGATCGTTATCCAAGAAGGGAATTTGGACGATATTGGACAAGTGAGGCGAAGCACTCTCACTTCAATTCTGAATAATCCATACTTTTGAAGGTCCAAAAGTTCTTCGGTTGGAAGGTGTTATCCAGGAGGATCTAGGAACGCTCACAGAGATCCAAGAAGATATGAAACACTCACATAGGAACATAAGGACCCAGAAATGCTCAAAATTAGATCATCCCAAATTCTCTCGAAAATTCCATCAATGTGTGGAGATCGATGATATCTTTCCAATGGCACAAACATTGCCTCAAACGAAGTTTGTATGCAAAAGTTATGGCTGGTCAAAATTTGGTCAACAGGTAAACTCAAAGGGAAAAAGTAAAGGGGTGACATGTGTCACCACTGAAAAGGTGACATGAGGCACATGATCGTATGGGTGACGTAGCACATGATTGTATAGGTGATGTGGCATGACAGGTTAACAGTTGATTGGGTAGAGTGTACATCTAGGTGAACGAATTATGTGTTGACATGTGGCAAGGAATAGTCAATGAGAGGTTGTCACGTGGCATCCTCCCATTGGCCTATATTGGTTAGTGTTTATAGAAAATTATGGAGTCAACGGGGGTCGAATCTGTGACCTCCATAAGCCTTAACAAAGCCTCCATTGACAATGTGCTACACAAGTGGTTCATACCCATGTATATTGTAATATTTATTTAAAAGTGATTAAAGTTTACGTTGGAGGGAAAAGGGGTCGAGGGATAAGCCCCCAAACCCTAGTTATTAAGTTATTTCATACGAACATACTGCAACAATTTTTATTTATTTATTTATTTTGGGGAGGTAACGAACTATATACTATGTATATATGGTTATAATCATATATATAGCCAACAAAACAATATACCATATATATAGGAGTCTGTATGGCTTGAACCTCGGACCTCATATTATATCCAACAACTTACATAACTTCTGCTAGCCAATATTCTTCCACTTCCGGTTAGTTACAACTATCCAACAAACAATAATTAAAGTTGCCCAATGGTTTTGGATGGTGGTGAAGGGTCTACGGCCTATTTAATGGACACGGATCCTAAGACTTGCACACATCCCAATGTGTATGAATCCCAAGGTATGCAGAGATCCTGAGGTACAGTACAGTATGGACTGCATAGAAGTGTGTGTTGAGATTGCATAAGTTTATGTGTCGCATGGAAAATAGTGTCATAAAGTATATTGTCCACACCTAGGCAAGTTTATACTCGTTGGATTGGTTTTTTCGCAAGGATAATGAATTTGAAGTTTTATTTGTGATCAAAGGTCATTTTTAAAAGTCTTAGTCCAAATTTTCATTAATGAGCTCTTAGCGCATTGTTTTACGTGCCGAAGAGGGTGTGATTGAGTTTGTTCAGAATTTAGTCGACTTTATAGGCAAATTTCTCATAATTTTGCAAGGATTTCAATGGTGAACTCATTTTCTTGTTTTGAGTAGTGGAATTAAAGAGTCCATTAAATTGGATTTTTGTGCACCATATTGTAATATAATTTGGTATTTTGAGATGATGGAGAACAATCATACTATCTAAAGGGACTTTGAAGATGAAGTGGCATATGTTATCCATACATGTAATTTGAGTTATTTTATTTTATGTTGTGTTATCTCATTATTATTCAAGTTATTGATAAGTATTAATGAAGTTTATGGACAAATAAACATATTCACATGTGTTTTTGCAAATAGTGAAACGATCATTTATATTCCAAATATGGTAGGAAGTTTATGTGTATTTAAGAGTTATTTTTACACCTAAGGATTTTCGGATCAATTTTCCAATCACATGAAAGATGTGAATACCATATGGGCCATTTCTAGACTAGACGATTCTCAAGCCACTTCTTTTAAGGACTTGATTGTTGAAGGAACAAACCACTTCAAATATTTATTCTAGGAGTCTTCTAAGGCCACTATCAATCACATTCTTCAGGTTGCCTCACTATTCCCCAAATTTATCCATTGGGAAAAAAATGATCACTTGATAGTGGAAGCCTCCAAAGAAGAGATGTTGAGAGTCCTTCATAACTTCCAAAAAGGGAAAATCCCAAGCCAGGATGGGCTACCGATTAAGTTCTATATAGAATGTTTTGATTTTATAGGGGATGATCTCCTAAAAGTTATAGAGTATTCCATATATTTGGGCCATATCCTTGCCTCTTTCAACATTACATTCATTTCTCTCATTTCAAAATCAGGCAATCCCTCCACCTTTGATTTGTTTCAACCTATCTCCTTGTGTAACTCAATCTTCAAAATCATTGCAAAAATCATTGCCCTCCATCTTAAAGAAATCCTTTTTGAAAACATATTACCTAAACAATTTGGATTTCTCAGAGGGAGAAAAATACATGAAGCTATTGGGGTAACCCAGGAAGGCCTCCACACTACCCAGAACCGCCATCAGAAAACAATTTTCTACAAGGTGGACCTCTCTAAGGCCTTTGATAGATTTAGTTGGTTATACATCAAACTACTTCTTATTCATTTGGGGTTTTGTCTTGAATTTGTCACATGGGTTCTAAATTGTATTAGCACTACCTATTTTTCTATTCTTATTAATGGAGCTACCACACCTTTCTTATTGTGAAGAGGGGTCTACGACAGGACTTTCCACACTCTCCCCTTCTTTTCCTTCTGGTGGTCGAAGTTCTCAGCTTACTTATTCATGATGCCAAGAGCACAAATGTTTTCAAAGGAATCAATATCAGCCAAAATTGTTTATTATCCCTCTTACTCTTTATTGATGGTATCTTGATTTTATCTAAACGAAATTTGTGCCATATGGAACACTTGGAATCTATCCTTCAAACCTTTGGATTGGGAACCAGAATGGTTATTAACAAGCGAAAATCCTCCATTTTCTAGTGGGGTTTATAAGATGATGAATATGCGGCTACATCCAATCTCATGTCTCTTCAGCTTGAATCTATTGGGGAAGGATTCAAATATCTATGCTTCACATTACAACAAAACAAGTATTAAAAATCAAACTGGAATTGGTTGTTGGCCAAAATAGAAAAGTGTATGCATATCTAGTGGAACGGGTGGCTATTTAGAGCTGCCAGATTGGTGTTAGTCAAATCTATGATAGAACCGAGTTCGATCTACTAGGCATATTTAGCATGGATCCCAGTTGGAATTCTAGATAAAATAAGGAAACTCTCCCTTTTTTTTCTATGGGCTAGTGAGGAGGACAAAATACCTTTTGCTCTTGCATCTTGGAAAATAATTATTTCCCCAAAGGCCATGGGAGGATTGGGATTAAAAATCTCCATTGGTTCTCAAGATCCTTAGCTACCAAGTGTGCTTGGCATCTGATCGAACGATCGAGACTCTGGAAAAGAGTCATGAGGAGAAAATATACTTGTCTAATCTCAATTTCTTATTGGATCTGATCCCCTACAAAATCCTCCAAGAATGGTTCAATTATTTGGAAATCCATCATCCAAGCCTTCTTGATCATTGGTCAAGGATTGCGCTGAAAAATTGGAGATGGATCGCAGGTGTTGATCGGAAAGGACCCATGGATTGGTATCCAACATAGTCATATTCTCCACAATCCTTTGATTGCTAGACTAAATCATGAGGGGCTATTCCACCTAAACCAAATATATCACAGGGATTATGTTCAAGGTACTCAATTTTGGGCCACTTCCATCGAACTACAAATAGAAGGGGATCAATTCATGGCATGGGAAAACTACACTCGTGTGTTACAACACTCTACTACCCTTTCATATCTTCTTGACTAGATAGTCTAGGCTCATATTCCTTGATAGAATTATTCACCAAAACAAGGCTATCTCTTTTTTGCACAATGGGTACTAAAACTTCAAGAGCCCTGCTGGGGAAAAACCATGGAAACTAAATTTCCCTCCAAAGGAAAAATTGTTCATGTGGTTTTTGCTTAAAAATAAAGCTTCGACATGGGACAATCTACAAAATAGGTCCTTTCATGGGCCTAGTAAATGTGTCATGTGATTTCAAGTGGATGAATTAACGGAACACATTTTCTTACACTCTACCTTCACAAAATATGTCTGGGAGGAGATCTGATCTCTTGTAGACCCATCTCTTTTTTGGGAAATACCCTCAATCAAGCAATGTCTATCCTCCTATCTATCAGCATGTCATAAAATCCAACACAAAGTGTCTCCACTTATTGTGGCCTGGGGTATCTCGTTAGACATTAACCACTCCATATTTGAAAACAAGGATCCATCCCTACTCAAAATTGTAATTCAAAGCCAGGCCATCATGGAGGATTTCTCCACCTCCCAATCCACTTTGCCAAGGCCTCCTCGTTTAGACACACACATTCAAACTGACATCCACTAGGAATTTTTTGATGGAGTTTTCCAATGGACTCCACCTCATGGGGTTGCATGAGGGATCTTGTACCTCTCTTCATATCACTATATTTCCTTCTATGTTGGTCTTGGTCCAGCCACAAACAATATGGAAAAAATCATGGCACTTAAAATTCTTCTTCACATATCTAGATAACACAATATTGTTTAGATGCATACATACATACATACATGCATACATACATACATACATACATACATACATACATACATACATACATACATACATATATATATATATATATATATATATATATATATATGACTCAAATATTGTTATCAATTGGATGAATGACACCTCTATGTATATTTTAACCTTGTACAATTATTTACTACAAACAGATTTTCAATAAAAGAATAGAAAAAATACAATGGAAAATACACACATTACACATAGATTTTTCCCCAGGAAAGCCCAACCGGGAAAACCAACATATTCTATATTCATTTACATCATACATTGTTTACAATACAATATACATATAGGATCTTGTAGCATCCAAAACCCTAATCCAATAACTCAAATTAGTAAACAACCCTAATTCCTTAACCGAAAATAGAAAACCATTGGCGAAAACCATGTGCTGAAAAAACCGCCCAAAAATGGACGCAAAAAACTGCAAAGAAGATAACACATACACTAGTTCTAACCATACAAAGAATATAACACATACCAAACACTCTAGTCCACATATACACACTGCAACCACTCTTCAGTAATATTCAACAATTGGTTACTTCTTTCACTTACATTTCTTATGATCATGTTTACAGGGGCAAGAACATTGTTGTTGACCATGTCTCCAAAGTTGGCATGGTCCTCGACTCCGACACATTGAAGATTACATGTCAGGGAGACAGCCAAGAGGAACATCTTCATGATCCTTTGCTCTAATTGACTATATTTCCTTTTGTTAATGCTTCTTATCTGAAACTTGAATATTGTAAACCTTTTTTTTTAGAATGCATTCCTGATATATATGGTATTGTAGTATCACAAACGACTATTTGTAAAAAAAATTGGACATTATATGATACTATACTGCTAGTACATGTTATTTCTCTAAAAAAGATAGCAATTCTCTGGACAACACTTTTTGGCTAAATCGCCCACAGGAATGCAGATATAAATTGTATTTTCTTAATAAAATCTACAGGATTTTTTTCCTCGAGAAAAAAATTCTAAATTTTAAATAAATCTTATACATATTAAAAATTAAAATATTATAAAAACAATTATTGATATTTATGGACATGATTATATTTTACAATATACTATATAAAATGCATCTTACTTGAGAGGATAATATGCAAATAGTGTTGCATGTCCAAGGAAATTATTCATGTTATAACATTAATGATTGTTTGTAGAACAAATCAAAACTATGTAAGAATGCATATGAATCAGAGTTAGGAAATACAAATTACTGATCCGATATCACATATCCCTCCTAAAAAATTCTTAATTTGTTTGATATCCTCTAGTGGAAAGATAGCAGAAAGAAGCACAACATGCATATTTTCGACTCTGCTAGGTCCTTGAATTGGAAGTTGGCTATCAGCAATCCATCCTATCATTCTCAGTAGAAATCTTAGCACATCAACCATAGTGTACATAATACGAGCATCATATACCAAATTCTTTGAAATTTTTTATCTACTTTAATGTTCAATAAATTGGATTTAATTCTACACTTAGAAGTAGGAAAGGAGGGTGGGAGATGAGGATTGTCGACTCTCCTAAAAATACAAAACAACGTGGAAATTAAAGAAATCCTATATTCAAGGGAATAATGGATCTTAAAAACTATGGTTTCTCCACCCTTTCTCCTTTATTTATTTAGTAAGTGGTGCTCCCACAAAGGACGTGATTGATCAAGAGGAGTGATGCTCAGTTTACATATATACTCATCGATTATGGCATTGTATGATTCTTGTACAGGTGGAAATTTCTGCAATAATGTGTGATCATCAGTGTTCATTGTTGTTCTCTGTCACTGCAACACTCCCTAATAATCATCCTTTTGTAAAATAAATCATATTAACATCACAAAAGTGAAAGTGGACTTTCAAGGTCAAATGTTTTTTCTTGCTTGAGGATGTGTAGGACTTCAACATACACTCATGTATTGCCATCTAAACTATTCCACCAAATATATATACACTTCACATTGTAAAAGACTAGAATAATGATTGAATTGGATTCGACCATAAGTAGAATCTCATCCATACACCATTCTGATTCGGCATAGCCTGTAGAAAAAATGGTGATATGAACAGCGGAGAAATTAATAGCATTTTCTATATAAAAATTTATTTTGTGTTCTTTCTACAAACTTATCCTTGTCAAAAAAGACTCAAACAGTGGTTCTCAGTGTAGTAACCAGTGATCCAATACATAATATCAATGTCTCCAGGTGCAGTGAAGAGTCAGCAACTACTATAACTGTAAATTCTATTACAAATTTTGTTACAAGATCGTTCAAAAAAAATACATAGTAGCATTGCACTTCACATCTAATATATGGCATCACATGTATTTATTCCACTAACATGAAATTGATGACCTCAATAAATAGACTCCATAGTAATCTAAGATTAAAAATCCAAACTTAGGTTATCTAATATTGGAAAACAAATTACATTGTGTGAGATCGACGATTAAAATCGGTAGACTTTGGAATATGAAGGCATTCCCTTCAGGTGCAGTAAATTCCACAAGTATGGGAATTTGGGGGTGGATTGTACCCTCACAAATTTTAGGAAAAAATGGGACTGAAAAGTGATAGTGGAGCAAAACCCTCACGCGGTCTTTGGTATGGTGCACCCTTTTGTTTAGCCCAGCACAGGGGAATTGTATACATCCACATAGAACATTGAACCAGTGGAGCGACCATTTCATCCATCCATGGATGTTGTAGTCTCCTCATCCCCTCCTTTAGCTTCAGGTATTACTCAAATGGTCCCTGGCCCTCATCTTCTCACTTCTATTAGAATTTTGGATATTTTAGACTCTAGTTTTTCCCTCCCCTCCCGACTTTCTCTTGTTGAACCCTCGACTATTTCTCCTATTTTTGTGGTCTTTCCTCTCCCCACCCCCTCGCTCCCCCCTTACAGACACTCATGTCTTACCTTCCCCGTCAACCCTACCCATCCCAGAGCCTTCCACCAAGTCGTTGGAGGCATATCCCCCTGCCACCTTTTGGGCCAAAATACAACCTTCATTCTAAATAAAAATCACATAAATTCATGGGTTGTGACTCCTCGGGAGACCTACCACATGTTTCTATTCTAGGTTGTGGCCTTGGCTTCATGGAAGGTGTTGATTGGAAGCCTCCCCCTACAGGTTGCAAATCATATCTCTCTCTTTCTCAACAACAGGTGAATTCCTAGATCTACTTTGGGAAACAAAAATCGATCATTGGGGCCCTTAGAGATACAACCCCTGTGAGGGGTCATAGATGATGATTCTCTCCCTCAATTGTAAGGGCTTAACCAACCCTGCTAAAAAATTGTCTATAAAGTGTCTAGTAGACACCCACTCTCCCTATATTCTTTTTAGTCAGGAGATGATGTTGGTAGGTGAAAAAGTGATTCAATTATGGAAGGCCACCTTTCAATGCTGGGATTTTTTTATCCCTAGATGTAGACAGACGATCAAGAGGAATTGTTTCAGGATGGAAAATTGGTTCCCTAGAACTTTCATCTACACAGGCTATAAAACGAACAGAGTTATGGGAATCTCTCCTCACAAACCCTCTCATACAATATAGGAATAATATTTTAGGGGGATATTTAAACTTTATGTTGGGGTTCTATGAGATTTCGGGCTAAGGTGCCCACTTGGACACATTATCAGACATTCTCTTAAATTGTTTGGAGGAGGTAGGTCTCATTGAAATTCTACCTACAAAATTGCTACCCACCTGGTGGAGCAACATAATAGGGGAGGCGAGGATTTTTAAGTGTCTGGACATATTACTTATATCATAATCCTTTTTGGAATCCATATTAAGACTTCGTCATTGGGTGTCAGTGGGAGGAGATTCAAATCATTGCCCCATCATTTTGGAGATGGAATCCTCCTATCCAAAACCACCTTTCCCTTTTAAGATGAATCCTCACTGGTTCGAGGATCCCTCTTTTCACCAAGCCATTAAAGATGTATGGAGACCAAATCAATCAAATGATCGGGCCTCTCCTCCTCTTCAGTTCCAAGAAAATTTGAAGCAATCAAAGGGTGCCATTCTCATTTGGGAAAAGCAGAAAAAGGAAAAGGACTCCAAATTACTGGAGGAAACAAAATCAAAAATCAAGGATTTCTTCCTACTGGAGGTTGAATGAAATTTTTCAGATGTCCTTCATACCCATCTAAAAGCTCTTGAGGAAAATTGCAAGAAAATTATTTTGGACACAAAAAAGGAATGGGGAATGAAAATTAGGGCACTCAAGTGATCTAGATTTTATGAGAAGAATGAAATGACTACAGATTATTACCAAATGCTTAACACAGAATAACAGAGATACAATAAAATTGGTTTTCTATTCAATAAGGAAATAAGTTGAAACTATAAAATGCAACGGAAAACAAGCTTGCTAGAATGGTGGCGGCTTATCTCTAAGGAGAGATGTGACGGCTGCGCTCATTCGCAAGAAGATGATTATAATGAGGCTCTCAAGGCCTTTTTACAATAAACAGGATTTTCAAAAACCCTAAACATCTAAAAACCTAACCCTAGGACATGAAGCGTCAAAAGTCATGTGGGCCCTGTTTGGGTAAGTCAGTACATCAACTTCTCGGGGTCGTAAATTTTGCATACGATCTTCGTTTTAGGCATATGATAGCCCATTGGAAAGATCTATCCAAGGAATACAATAGTTGCACAAAATTTCATCATGATAAACATACCCCAAAAAATGTCGTTTAGGGCCTCAAAACGGCTCCAGAAGTTCAGGACCCGAAAAACTACTAAAAAGAATAAATTATCAAAATTGCGAGAAAGTTGTTTTGAGCCAGTTGGAAAAGGTGGGTGGCCACTGATATCCACATGGACCAATCCTCCATCCTTAGGAAGCAATGGTCTCCATTGCATTGAGTTCCCCCATCAGATGAGGAAATTACTGTTGAATTTGGCCCTGGGTGAGCCACTTGCCTTGGTGCAGGAGCTGCCCTGCTTTGACGACTTGATAAAGTTGGATCCTTTGTTTTTGAGTGCCCTTCATCTGTGTGTCCACAATCTGATCATTGGATGCCTGTTGTATGTAGTCGGGGTTGAGCTCTGTTGGTTTCAGCTATTCTGCTACATCCGAGGTGTCCAATAATGGTGGGAAATAAGGTCGAAGGAGGTCCATGTTGAACACTGGGTACAGGCCAAGGAAAGGAGGAATGTTGAACGCAAAATCATTATCCCCCACAGCCTTGGTGATGGTGTACGGCCCATAACGGAGTGGGCGAAGCTTCATATGGGGTCCTTTAAGGCGTTCTTTCTACAAGTGCAACCAAACTTTGTCACCCACCTGAAACTTATGTGGAACCCGATGTTGATCATGGCGTTTCTTGTACTTATCACTGGACTTTTGTAGGATATCTTGAACCTGTTGGAGGATGTGTTGGATCCTCTCAATGAACCGGGTGGCTTTGTCAACCTCAGTTGGAGAAGGAGAGGAGTCGATCGAGGTGACCACAAGGGGAAGTGCAACATCTATGGGACCCAATGGTTGGAATCCCAACCCCACCTAAAAGGGGTTGTGGCCGGTTGAGCTATGAAGGGCTCGGTTGTAGCTATGCTAGACATACGGAAGACTCTCATCCCATGTGTGAGGGTGCTTGGAATTATACATGTGCAGGATGTTGGAGCCGCCCTTGTTTTATTATAACCCTTCATAATTTTCAGTCTTTGATACTTGAAATCTAAAGATGGCCTTTTGATTTCCCCCCCGGAACTTTTAAAAAATCCTACAACCTTGTCGAATAAGAGCAATGCTTTTTCTCCCCTTAAAACAAGTCCACTTTTGTAATAACATTCGATCTTTTTTCTTTATTTCGGGATCTCGTAGGTCGGATACTTTAATCCTTGAATTCACACGTCCCGAGTCACGAAACGGCAAACTCATGTTAAATTTTCACTCAAGACAGTAACCAGGGTAAAGTTTTTAACTCAGCGATTACACGACATCGGGGTTTCGCGCCTCGGCGTTCGTCAAACCCAAATTTTCTTTTTTACAGCCCCGAGAGCCGAGAACGCGAGGTACTTTGTGATAACCCTGGTCAAGGATTAAAAGTAAAAAAGCCAACCATGGTTAAGTCTGTTCTCGGCGTCTCGTCACTCGACACTATCTTTTCGAAAGTTACAGCGTCTAAAATCCCGACTCACGAAGTCGCGACGTAATTATAGCAAGATTAATTAGTCGCCTAATCTAATATTTTCTTCCTCTAATTGAGCCTTAATTGTCACCATCTCGCGGTTTCGCGACTCGGTATACTAACTTCCCAAAAACTTGTCTTCGAAGTTTCGAGTTGCGATATAGCGAATAAAGTGATTAGGCATTTAATGATGCTCCAAATCACGATTACTGTTAATTAAGCCAAAATCGGTCGTCGCAGTCTCGCAAGTTGAAAACTCAAAATGTTGAAAGGAAATCCACGATGCAACGAAAAGCAAAAAAATTATTAACGTTGCTAAGTTTGAAAATTTTAAAATGAAGCAAGATATGTCACGTGCATCGAGGCTTGCACATTTCCCGAGGTAACTATTTGCTTTCCATACTTCGACTAACTGTCAAACCGCCAAAATTTATGACATTAATGGGAAGATAAGGTAAATCTGTGAATAAGATCGGATTTTTTACGACATGAGTTATTTCTAATTTCGAATTGACAGGGTTGTTCTGAAAGGTACCGTTTTTTCAAATATATGCAGGAGCTACGTTTCATTATTCATTTTTCATAAGCATACAGAGCTCATCATTTCTGAGTTAACTATTTTCTGCATGTATACGCAGTTCTACCAAAGGAGAGCTAAAACGCAAACTGCTGCCATGGCTCCGCGGAAAGCAGCAAAGGAAAATGTTGAAGTCACGAGACAGGGCTAAGACAATGTCTTCGATACTTCACCCTGAAGTGTCGAATCAATCCCCGACTAGTCGTATGTGTCCAATGTTCTGCAAGCAGAATTAGTAGATTACTCAAACGACTCCAACGACAACAAAAGGGGCGATTTACACACCAAGTACAAGATAATCGTCCAGTCCGAGATGCACAGAATAACAACCAGGCCATGGTTGCTTCTGTATTACGACATGATCCAGTGGGCGTTGGACCACGTAGACTTACCTACCAGGAAAATCATGAAAAGCCAGCGAGTTACTATCGGAACTTTTAGGCTTGAGCATTTACAAAGCATGTACAAGATACCTTCTACGTATGAATATACATATGGTGTCGATTTCTTGGAGGAATTCAAAGAGAAAGAGTGCATCCAGTACGAAAAAACCATGCCTGGTTTGATCAAAGATTGGGTTTCGCGTGCCGCGAAATTCAGAGCAAGTGACCAGGGCGTTTATTCTATCTCTTCTTTGGAGCGACAGTATAAATATGTGGCCATGATGACATGTCGGCTGTTTGGGAGAGAAGACACATCGCATTTCTATATCGCATGGGTGCCTCTCATGTTTCGGGTCGCAGAAGGTTGCTCGTTCAATTGGGCAAAGATGCTCTCAGACAGTTTGGCCAACAGGGTCACAGAGTATCGAGAGAAAAAGGCAAATGGGAAACCGTCAGCATTTTACATGTCAGCATATATCATGGACGCGATATGTTCCATGACACCTTTCCCCTTGATGAGTTGGGCTTGGAATCCAACCCAAGAAAAACCCGTGCATGAGTATCATGACAAATTATGGGAAAATAAAGCAGGAAAGTTTCCATATGAGATTTTCAATTGGGTGATGGTGCCCCTGCACATCACCATTTTTGGTTACCCGCCACCTCGCATATCGGACAGCATTGCAACAGGTCTGAGTGGGCATCGCGGATTGGTATGTAGAGGCTGAGTTTTTGTATTTCAGAGTTTTCGGGGTTGCTGTTCCCCCTCATGCGATGCCTTTATTCATCCCCGATAAACTGGCTTGCCGAGAGGTTGCATGGCAAACGGTAATTGTAGGAGTGAGCAAAGAACTCAAGGGTTACTCAAAGAAGGTATGGCCTTCTTTTCCCATTCGAATGAATTCATATTCTTTATTAGATTTCGGGCATGCCAAAGCCGAGGCTGCTGCCCTGGAGGACCTAAAGTTGGTCTCCATTGAAATTAAGAAACATGATCCACAGAAGGTTGTGAGCAATCATTTGGCTCATTGTGGGCTCAAAAGATTCGAACATGAAAATTCTCCCTCGGATGACATTTTCCGAGGGGTAAGATCTTATGAAGAAGTGCTAGCCCGGATCCAATCGTTAACACCCGAAGACATAGCATATGTATTAAAATTCCAGGAACATAGACGAAGATGTCTCCCCACTGTGTTGGGAGGTTCGGCCATTGCCGAAACAAAAGAGAAGGATGTTGAAGATTCTATAGATGTAATGTCTATCCCTGGACAACAGCAGGAAGGGGAGCAAATGAGTAACCCCGAAACAAAAGAGAAGACTCCGAACCCTCCAAGCAAACAGAGTTCGGAGGCTGAGGAAAAGACTCCGGACCCTCCAAGCAAGCAGATATCAAAGACTGAAAGAGAAACTCTAGGTACACCAAAGGAGCGGAACCCTGTCGATACTCCAAAGGAATCGGCAAAGCAAATAGGAAAGCCCATCACCTCGGTCACACCCTTGCAGTCGGCACAGGGAAATGTTAGCGAGGGATGGATATTTGATGAAGAACTGAGGCCTATAGGAGCAGAGGAACTCCCTCCAAATGAGTTCTTTTTTGATAAAAAGAGAAAAGCTGTAGTGAAAGGAGAGTTTTATCAAGAGGGAGAGTCCACTGCGAAAAAATACAAAATCATGACAGATGGCAAGAACAAGAAAAGTGACCAGCTTGCCACTGAAATCGCTGGAAAACTGGGGGCATATGCTTCGGTGAATCAATTCTTGGTTGGGCAGATGAATAACCAAATGAAAAGGAAAAATTGCCTCATCAGGACCCTCGAGGCTAGATTGGCTATAGCCACAGAGAATGCTAAAGGCCAGGCCAACATGGAGATGGAACAGGCTAAATTCGCTGACAAAAATGAAACAGAAGCGATCAAATCCAAGCTGGAGCAAGCACACCTAGTGATCTGAGATGGTCGGATACAGGCGGGTCAGCAGAGGACTATGATCACAGAGCTGCAGGCTCAGTTAGAGGTCACTGAAAGCAGGGTGATCGATGTTGAGGGGTTTAAATCCCGAGCGATCGATATTCGGAGTAGGATCTCTTCTGTACAACAGAGTCTACTTGACAAAGTGGGAGTGATTTGAGAGGATTGCCTGTTGATGCATCGGATTTCCGAGAATCTGACTGTCAGAGAAATGAATGCAGAAGCCGCTCAGGTCACTTTTCAGGAGGCGGTGATAGCTACTAACAACAGATTTTGGCAGGTTCTCCCAGACTCACCATCTCAGAACAAACTAGAGGTAACATTCTGTTAAAGGATTGGGAACATAATATTACCTTAAGCAAGGAACAGGCCCAAAAAGTAACCAGTTCATTAGAAGAAGCCTTCAATGCTATAGATGGCGAGTTGTTGGGTATGGAGAGTGGAGGTGACTCAGAAACATTAAGGAAAATGAATGTAGAACAGATCTCGCTCGATCTAAAAGAGAAGAATGAGAGAGATTCGATGGATATCTCTAAGATGGACAGGGTGGACATGGCTCAAGTTGACAAACACTTAATTCAACCTAGCGCACAACTAAGTGCCCTTGACATCGTTGATGCACAAATGGGGGACAAGCTGTCGCAGTTAGCCCGAGAATGCTATTTCACTGAGGCCAACTGTCAAGCGGAACCTTCGCAGCTCATATCTCAGTTTGTGGAAAAATGTATCACATGCACCGAATCCGCGCAAAGACGAGCACCTGGCACTATTTGAAAATAGAGTAGGAGAAAGGGAGTGATTTCGCTCCTCTCGGTTGTAACTAAATTTGTGAAACCGTTGAGTTTCTAGCTGATCTGTAAAGTTGTATAAATATATCACAGAAATAAAAAGAAAAGGCTGGACCTTTTTGGTGTCGATTGTAATAGAGTTTTTGCATTCGAAGAAGTTAATATAAGAAAATTTGGAGATTCTCGATTCCATCCAGACTGTGTTACAAGTTTGTTTCTTTGTAATTCATGTTTCATTCCATTACATTATTCATAATTGATGTGCTTCGTTATACTTTAGTACGACCACTACTATAACGAAAGGATTTCGGTTTTTCTGCAATTGTTTATTGTCTTTCCTCTGCACCAGCTATCAGCAGGAGTAAGACCAATCTGCATTTTCAGAATTCTATATTAGTCTTTGCTATGTTAGTTATTTCCTTACTAATTTCCTCTTCTGTTTATATGTGAGTTTTATTTTTAACAGGAACCTTGCATTATATGCAGCTAAATGTATTTCTCTCATCTCACACTTTTTATTAAAATATAATACAGTTATGGGAAAGAGCCTTCAAATTGCATTTCTATTTTGTTCCTAAAACATAAAATTCTCTTTAATTCGACTCATTGAGACAGCATTTAATCAATCTTTAAATCCGTTCATATTCTTACTTTTCCTCCATGACTGTCCCTGCAGCAACACAACCTAATATCGAACCCAGACTGTCGAACCAAACTCATATTGCCCTAAACCTTTTTGACACAATCCTTAAAACTGCAAATAACCAGGACGAACTCGAACGTTCATGGGCAGCCATTGAACAAGATATAAATAATCAGGAACAGTTGGAAGGTAGACAACGCCAACGTAGAAATCTTCCCTAGTTTCCTTTTCCGAAGGTGATATTACCCTCATACCCATCTTTCATCTACTTTCGGATGCCTTGACACTGTACTTTTAAGCCTTAAGTACAGACTCAGGAACAACATCTTTCTAGCGCCGTTGCCGGGGAGCGAAGTTACGAAATCTTTTCCCTAAGAAAACGATATTTATTTCGTTGAAAGTGCTACTCCTTGATAGTGAACATAGAGTGCACACAATTTTAAGGCTTTTTAAATATTTCACTTGGCAACTCCACGGAAAAAATAAACTGGCATTGGGTAGAAGAAATACCAGACAGAACCCAGATGGTAAGTTGTTTTCACCAGTTACTGATCCCGAAAAAATTTTAAAAATTAAAAACCCACTTTTAAAGACTAAATGCCATTCAGAACCTTCTACTTCACGCAGTCCTCAGTTTGATACCAAAAAATTGATGTCAAACTGCTTTGAAGTTAGGAGCAAGATTCATTCGACTTTCTCATCTGTACACAAGAGACAAGGTCCTCTAGAAGGTTCGTCAACTGTTGACATACCAACCTTTCTTCGACAGAACTTCCCGGTCTCGCCTGATTCCAAAGAGTGTGTTACACACTCATTTCCTACACCGAAATCGATGGAAACCGCCGGAGGAGGTGGTGGAGGTCAAGGGCATGTCCCTCCTCCCAGAGTATTCGCAAAAGTAGCAGCGAGATACGCTCCCCTGGTTTTGTCGATCCCCCTTCATGATCTGCCTGAAAAATACATCAAAAATCTTCCAAAGTTCACTGGGGAGGGAGATCTAACCGCAGCTGAGCATATTAATTTCTTTGACCAATTCGCGGACGTCTATGGTATTGAGCACGAAGATGTCTATTCGAGACTCCTTGTCCAGACCTTTGAAGGATAGGTCCGAACTTGGTTTCGGAACTTACCCACAGCTTCTATTCCTACATATGACGCTTTGGAAGATGCTTTCCTCAGACAATGGGGAGAGCGAAAAGATCACCTATATTATCTTACCGAGTTTGGGTCCCTAAAGAAAAAGAATTCAGAAACAGTTATGGAATTTATTCTGAGATTCAACAAACTATATACTAAGATTCTAGCCACGGTTAAACCCTCTGAACCCTCAGCCAAAGTAACCTTCGCGGGAGATTTCGAGCCAGATTTTGCACTACTTTTGAGAGAAAGAAGAGGAGACACCCTAAATAGGATGCAAGACGATGTTGTCGAAATAGAATCTAATATGATGGCTTCAGGAAAATTAAAGACTAAAGTAGAAACAGTCAATCGCGAAAATAGATGCTATAGAGAACCAGTGGGTCCTTCAGGGTCAAATAGATACACTGACGATAGAGTAGATGATATGGCCCGAGTGATTAAAGAACTGTCCAACAAAATCTCTAGGATGGAATTGGACCAGGATAAAGCTGATTCTTCTAATAAAAAGAACTTCAGAAGAAACCCAAATCCCCAAAATCAACAGAGACAAATAAAGAATGAGGATCAAAAAATACAAGTTCCATTAAAGAACGAAAATTTTATAGGAGCAAACGACCTCCAAGATTTCGGAGATTCAGAAGATGAAGTCGCTAATTTCGGTGATGACTGCTCATAGCCATATCTTACTCGTGAAGATTATGAAAATACTTTGAACACCCCACAACCGTCTAATGAGGATGAAGTGGGTGATCACACTGATCCCGGTGCATCTCAACCAGAAGAAGAGATGATAATGGCCTAGTTTCAACCAAAGTACAACCTAAGATCTAAAAATAAACCTACATCAACAGGTCAACCTAAGAAAATCCTTCAGAAAGGTCAAGCTTATGAACCTCCCTTGGAAGAGACCTTGTTACCCAGCAACAAAACCAAGGTAGAAAACACTCAAGAGTCTGAGGTAAAAAAAATTGAAACTCAAACACAAGAAACCGAACCAGTAGATAAAGTTGCGTCTTCGACTAGGATCACGAGTGATAAAGCGATCCAGACAAGTAAGTCAGAAAGAAAAAATTCAGAAGTCTTTACCAAAGAAATGGACAAAGTAAACATGTCTTTCAGTTTGGAAAATGAGTTAAACAAAATTAAGATACCGATTCCTTTGGTAGAATTAGCAAAAAATCCCGCTTATCGGAAACAAATCGCCAAAGCGATGGGTGTATGTGAGCTAGAGAGTCAATCTGACGTTATAAACCTGGAAGATGACAGAACTAATATCACCTTTGGTCCTCATTTTTAAGGGTCCAAAGACAACATCACTCCCTTTTATATCACTCTGAATGTATATGATCATTTGCTGCATAATTGTATGTTAGACTCAGGGGCTTCTCATAATGTTATGCCCAAGATTATAATGGACAAGTTGGGTCTTCAGATTACAAGACCTTATGGAAATCTGTACTCTTTCGATTCGAGAAAGGTTAAATGTTTGGGAATGATAAAAGATCTGGTAGCTACCCTGGCCCAGGTTCCGGTCAAGAGTATCCTAATGGATGTGGTTATCGCAGATATTCCCCCCAAATATGGCATGTTGCTATCTAGATCATGGGGAGCCAAGTTGGGGGGTTCTCTACAGTTGGACATGACATATGCCACAATCCCTGTGTTCGGTGCTCAGTTCACTCGGTTGTACAGAGAAACAATATTAGCGTATACAGTCAGTGACCCTCAAAACCCAAATAATTTTCCCATTTACGTTGCAGACCAAGACCTGGGGAATTGCATTTTGTCCTTTGATGATGTTTTGGAGGGAGGTCCAGAGGAAATTGATATGAAGCAAGAAGAGACAAGTCACTTGACAGAAGATCTGAAACTCAAACACAAGAAACCGAACCAGTAGATAAAGTTGCGTCTTCGACTAGGATCACAAGTGATAAAGCGATCCAGACAAGTAAGTCGGAAAGAAAAAATTCAGAATTCTTTACCAAAGAAACGGACAAAGTAAACACGTCTTTCAGTTTGGAAAATGAGTTAAACAAAATTAAGATATTGATTCCTTTGGTAGAATTAGCAAAAAATCTCGCTTATCGGAAACAAATCGCCAAAGCGATGGGTGTATGTGAGCTAGAAAGTCAATCTGACGTTATAAACCTGGAAGATGACAGACCTAATATCACCTTTGGTCCTCATTTTGAAGGGTCCAAAGACAACATCACTCCCTTTTATATCACTCTGAATGTATATGATCATTTGCTGCATAATTGTATGTTAGACTCAGGGGCTTCTCATAATGTTATGCCCAATATTATAATGGACAAGTTGGGTCTTCAGATTACAAGACCTTATGGAAATCTGTACTCTTTCGATTCGAGAAAGGTTAAATGTCTGGGAATGAAAAAAGATCTGGTAGCTACCCTGGCCCAGGTTCTGGTCAAGAGTATCCTGATGGATGTGGTTATCGCAGATATTCCACCCAAATATGGCATGTTGCTATCTAGATCATGGGGAGCCAAGTTGGGGGGTTCTCTACAGTTGGACATGACATATGCCACAATCCCTATGTTCGGTGGTCAGTTCACTCGGTTGTACAGAGAAACAAGATTAGCGTATACAGTCAGTGACCCTCAAAACCCAAATAATTTTCCCATTTACATTGCAGACCAAGACCTGGGGAATTGCATTTTGTCCTTTGATGATGTTTTGGAGGGAGGTCTAGAGGAACTCGATATGAAGAAAGAAGAGACAAGTCACTTGATGGAAGATCTGTGTAACACCGGAGTTTGGAAAATGTACTTTGATGGAGCCCTATGCTCTGAAGGGGCAGGTGCGGGAGTGCTTTTAGTGGCTCCCGAAGTTGCATTCATTGTTCCTTTCTCTTACCGACTCCAGTGGGACATAGATTACACTAACAACGTATGCGAATATGAAGCATTGATTTTAGGATTAGAGGCTACGAAAAGGCTAAATATAAATAACCTGGAAGTTTATGGTGATGCAGAGCTAATTGTTAAACAAATAAACCGACAGTACCTGGCAAAGCATCCCAGACTAAGAACATACAGAAATTGTGCATGGGATTTGATGGAAAACTTTTTCTCATCTGTAAAGGTCCATTTTATCCCTCGCACAGAGAACCTACATGCTGACGCATTGGCCAAGGCAGCTTCAACCTTTTCTCCTCCCACGACCGTCAAACTGAAGTATCACATTGAAATCAGATACAAACCCTCTATACCCGACAATATACGGCACTGGTAGGTGTTTGAAGATGATGAAAAAATCGAGAGATTTCTTGTAGCAGTAGGTGAGTTCTCCGAAACGCATCCAGACCAAGAGAATCAAAATGACCCGATGTGGATTATGCAAGAGGGGGAAGACCCTGAAACCTTCCGAGAAAAAATAGCGGATCATCGTATGTTGGTCCTTAAAAACAACCAAATTCCGAAAGGCTTAATTCCTTTAGAAAGGCTTTTCGATCAGAACGATATACCTGTGAAATCCACTTTGCAGCCCCAACCAGAAGAGGTGGAAGACCGCGATATAGGAACTAAGAAAGAGTCCAGGATAGTAAAGATATCTAAGTTCCTCCCTCCCAAAGTAAAAGTCCAGTACACAGACCTACTCAGACAGTACAAAGATGTTTTCGTCTGGTCCTATGATGAGCTTAGAACTTATGACACTTCCATAATCGAGCACAAGATACCTTTGAAACCCGGGGTCAAGCCGTTTAGGCAAAAGCTTAGACAAATTAACCCCATTTTGTTACCCATGATTGAAAAGGAAGTTAAGAAGCTTTTAGAAGCTAAAATAATAGTACCTCTGAGGTACTCAGACTGGGTGGCAAATTTGGTCCCGGTCAGAAAAAAGAACGGAGAAATCAGACTGTGTGTGGATTTCCGAAACTTGAACAAGTCTTCTTTAAAGGATAATTATCCACTCCCCAAAATGGACCACGTCCTAGAAAAGGTAGTAGGAGCAAATCGAATGTCTATGATAGATGGGTTCTCTGGGTACAACCAAATCGCCATGAACGAGCAAGATAGAGAAAAAACTGCTTTCACCACACCATGGGGTACGTTCATGTATGACAAAATGCCATTTGGTTTGATGAATGCAGGAGCTACATTCCAGCGCTCTATGGACATTGCTTTCGTAGGAGAAAGAGACAAGTTCATAGTCATCTACCTCGACGATTTGATGGTTTTCTCTAAAACAGATGAAGAACATTTGAGCCATCTAAAACAGACTTTCGAAAAATGCCGCAGGTACGGTTTGTCTTTGAATCCGAAGAAATCACATTTCGCTATGCGGGAAGGTAAGCTTCTAGGGCATATCGTATCTAAGGATGGGATCAGGATTGATCCTAAGAGGATTGAAGCGATAGAAACTATAAATATTCCCAGAAATGTTAAAGAAATTCAATCTTTCTTAGGTACAATAAATGTTTTACGAAGGTTTATTCCCAATTTTGCTGAGATTGTCAAATTGATCACAGGAATGTTGAAGAAAGATAGCGGAGTAAGTTGGACGACCAAGGAAAAAGCATCGTTTGCGCATATCAAAAAAGTCATCAGCGAGGCACTTGTGCTAGCAATCCCAGATTACTTGAAAGAGTTCCTTATTTTCTCGTTCGCTTCTGAACATACTATCGTCGCGGTGCTCCTGCAAAAAGATGATGAAGGGTTCGAATGGTCGATCGCATTTTTTAGCAAGAGCCTTAGAGACGCCAAACTAAAGTATGATATAATAGAAAAATAGGCGTACGCAATGGTGAAAGCACTAAAAGAATTCAGAACCTATGTACTGCATTCAAAAATTATCGCATACGTGCCAACCAGTGCTGTGAAAGATTTATTGGTACAGCCAGATAGTGACAGAAAACGAGGGCGTTGGCTCGCTAAAATACAGGAATTCGATCTGGAAATCAAGCCAACTAAATTGATAAAGGGGCAAGGTCTGGCCAAGCTATTGGCTGAGTCGAATCTTAGATCCCTTGATATTAATTGCCTCCAAGGGGAAGACGGAGACGCACACCTGCACGAGCCGGATGACCAGACAGATTCAAGCAAGTTCGAAGAAAAGTTCATATCGTCAGGCTGGTATAAAGACATAGTGTTCTACTTGTTAAACTT
Organism: Picea mariana; assembly: GCA_032191745.1. Taxonomy (NCBI): domain Eukaryota; kingdom Viridiplantae; phylum Streptophyta; class Pinopsida; order Pinales; family Pinaceae; genus Picea; species Picea mariana. The sequence goes on from JASDQU010103736.1 coordinate 149,441, forward strand.
GAAATGTCCAAATGGACTATCACCAGCCAAATGTAGGACTTTAAAACTCCATGCTGTAAAATATTGTATCGCTGAAAATCAGCTATACTGGAAGGATCCACTCGGGTTCCTACTAGTTTGTTTGGTTGAGTCGGAAACTCCACGGGTTATAGAGGAATTTCATGAAGGAGTCTGTGGGGGACATCACGCATGGAGATCCACAGCATACAAGATCTTGAGGGCCGGATACTATTGGCCGAAACTATTTTCAGACGTCAGTGCCAAAGTGCGTGCCTGCAATCCGTGTCAAATATTCGTTGGTAAACAGAAACTCCCTGCACTGCCACTCGTTCCAGTCAAAACTAAAGCTCCATTTCAACAATGGGGTCTAGACTTTATAGGGGAAATTAATCCCCACTCCAGTGCTCAGCATAAATGGATTCTAACAGCTACGGATTATTTTACTAAGTGGGTGGAATCTATTCCAACCAAAAGAGCAACAGACTCAGTGGTAATCGATTTTTTGGAGGACAATATCTTGTCAAGATTCGGCTGTCCCCGAAAGATTGTTACTGACAATGCCTAGGCCTTCAATTCCATGGCTATGATCAGCTTCTGTCAGAAGTACAATATCATTCTCGGCCATTCCACTGCTTATTACCCCCAGGGAAATGGGTTGGTCGAATCATCCAACAAGAGCCTGGTAAACATAATCAAGAAGGTACTGGATGAAAATAAAAGTTCATGGCATGTGCACTTGAAGTACTCATTGTGGGCAAACCGCATCAGCACTAAAAGGTCTATCGGCATTTCACCGTTTCAAATGGTCTATGGCACAGATGTTGTTCTACCTATAAACCTAGTGTTACCAGTGATGAAGTTATGGAAGGATCAAAACGAAGAACTAAATCATGTAACCAGGAGAATTAATCAGTTGATCGAGGTTCAACAGCATAGAGTGGAAGTCGATGATAAAAGGCAGAAGTACCAAGATGATATGAAAGCATTGTTCGACCTCAAAACAAAAGACAGAGAATTCCTCCCAGGTGACTTAGTATTAAGGTGGGATGCGAGAAGGGAAGAAGCTGCCAAGCATGGCAAGTTTGACCACCTTTGGTATGGACCATTCAGGGTCTCGGATCTAGAAGGGAAAAATTCTTTTCTTCTGGAAAATATAGATGGAGAAGTCCCCAGCGCCCCTGTCAATGGGCACTATCTGAAACATTACATGACATAGCAGTCCAAAAAAAAAATTGTAAATAAATAAATTTCAGGTTTTGTGCATATGAATAATTTCATTTGAACATTTACTTTTAATTTCCGGTTTTTTTTTTGTTCCTAAACTCTCGACACATTTCTAATAAGATTCATATTTTCTTTGTACAGGATTCCAGCTACAGACGAAATTAGCAGGAAAAGTAATTTGCAGGTCGGTGTCAGAAATAGAGCAACATAAAACAGGTGATACCTAAAAATAATTTCATAGTGCACCAAGAAAGTGAAAAGAAAAGATAAAGGTGAGCTTTCGAAATACACCGATTATAAAATATGGTTTTAAGTAAACCAAGGTAACGTTTTTCAAATTACAGTGTCGGCTAAAACGTTAGATAGCAAGATTATTGTTGGTTGGATAATTTTCGAGTCAAAGTAATTTGAATGAATACACTAAATCTAAAAATAGTCAGTCAGAATAGTTGTCCCCAAAAATATCTATAAACGACAGTCTTGAACTGTTTTGACCTTTTGTGTGCTCAGTCACTAAACCGCTGCCTTAGATCCTGTCCATCTCTGGGTCTAACTTTTAGCAAATCTTTATCTTTCCGAGTCATTGTGAAGAGATATAAGTTTTTCGTTTTAAACCTTGGGGTTTTCGAAACAGATCTTGATAGGAAAGATGGTCTTCACAACTACTTGACCTCTTTCTAAATGAAGGAACGTTTAGAGCGATCTTAACTTTCCTAGGTTTTTTAACAGCGTCGGAAGAATCAAAGCTTGCTCAAATGGGATGCCCCTTAAAAAAATATAATTTCCTTTTTTCCTAAGAATGAAGGTGTTGTGAAGGTCAAGGGAAGCTTGGTACCAAGTAATGAAAATGAGTTGACAGACCTCTGATAAAAAATATTACACAGATATCAGCTCTGATACAAACTGATTGCCCCCATCTTCGTGCTCAAAAAGTAAATTATAAGACAGGTGGTGAAAGGAAATTCAGAAATGATTTCCCCCACCTAGTCTAGGAAGATGATGAAAGGAAATTCAGAAATGATTGCCCTTGTCTCACCATTTAAATGCATAAATATTTTCCGAAGTGGTGAAAGGAAATTCAGTAAAAGGGGCCAGACAACTTCACTGGGGTACTGAACAGGCTCGCTGGTAGTGAAGCAATGTCTGAGATATATGTAAGGTTGTTATACATGAATATCACTCTACTCTAGTAACCAATGCTTTCTAAAAACCTGATCAACACCCCAAATTCAAACGGGACTTCCCCATTTAAAAATGTATAATCTCATCCAGTTGATGCAAGCCGAGAGACTCAAGAACTATTAAATCTCCTAGGGTTGTTTAGACTGTCTTGAAACTTACCCAAAGTTAGTAGTAGGAAAGGGAAAATTGTGAAAGGGAATACAACTATGTTTGGAAAGAGTATTTGATTTTGAAAAAACTCCTCGAGGTAAAAAACGAAGTATTTTCCCCCCTTCAATCCTTTTCTTTGGAATTTTTCCGCAGGCTTGAGCTTCTAACTCCATTTACCCAATATTGGCACATGGTCTACTGTTCTTCTCGCCTCACAGGAAGGCGTGATCCCTAGTTGGAGCCTATGTTGGAGCCGCCCTTGTTTTATTATAACCCTTCATAATTTTCAGTCTTTGATACTTGAAATCTAAAGATGGCCTTTTGATTTCCCCCCCGAAACTTTGAAAAAATCCTACAACCTTGTCGAATAAGAAGCAATGCTTTTTCTCCCCTTAAAACAAGTCCACTTTTGTAATAACGTTCGATCTTTTTTCTTTATTTCAGGATCTCGCAGGTCGGATACTTTAATCCTTGAATTCACACGTCCCGAGTCACGAAACGGTGAACTCATGTTAAATTTTCACTCAAGACAGTAACCAGGGTAAAGTTTTTAACTCAGCGATTACACGACGTCGGGGTTTCGTGCCTCGGCGTTCGTCAAACCCAAATTTTCTTTTTTACAGCCCCGAGAGCCGAGAACGCAAGGTACTTTGTGATAACCCTAGTCAAAGATTAAAAGTAAAAAAGCCAACCATGGTTAAGTTTGTTCTCGGCGTCTCGTCACTCGGCACTATCTTTTCGAAAGTTACAGCATCTAAAATCCCAACTCATGAAGTCGCGACGTAATTATAGCGAGATTAATTAGTCTCCTAATCTAAGATTTTATTCCTCTAATTGAGTCGTAATTGTCGCCATCTCGCGGTTTCGCGACTCGGTATACTAAATTCCCAAAAACTTGTCTTCGAAGTTCCGAGTCGCGATATAGCGAATAAAGTGATTAGGCATTTAATGATGCTCCAAATCATGATTACTGTTAATTAATCCAAAATCGGTCCTCGCAGTCTCGCAAGTTGAAAACTCAAAATGTTGAAAGGAAATCCACAATGCAGCGAAAAGCAAAAAAATTATTAACGTTGCTAAGTTTGAAAATTTTAAAATGAAGCAAGATATGTCACGCGCATCGAGGCTTGCACATTTCCCGAGGTAACTATTTGCTTTCCATACTCCGACTGACTGTCAAACCGCCAAAATTTATGACATTAATGGGAAGATAAGGTAAATCTGTGAATAAGATCGGATTTTTTACGACATGAGTTATTTCTAATTTTGAATTGACAGGCTTGTTCTGAAAGGTACCGTTTTTTCAAATATATGCAGGAGCTATGCTTCATTATTCATTTTTCATAAGCATACGGAGCTCATCATTTCTGAGTTAACTATTTTCTGCATGTATACGCAGTTCTACCAAAGGAGAGCTAAAATGAAAACTGCTGCCATGGCTCTGTGGAAAGCAGCAAAGGCAAATGTTGAAGTCACGGGACAGGGCTAAGACAATGTCTCCGATACTTCACCCCAAAGTGTCGAATCAATTCCTGACTGGTCGTATGTGTCCAATGTTCTGCAAGCAGAATTAGTAGATTACTCAGACGACTCTGATGGCAAAGAAAGGGACGATTTACACTCCAAGTACAAGATAATCGTCCAGTCCGAGATGCACAGAATAGCAACCAGGCCACAGTTGCTTCTGTATTACGACATGATCCGGTGGGCATTGGACCACGTAGACTTACCTACCAGGACAATCATGAACAGCCAGCGAGTTACTATCGGAACTTTTAGGCCCGAGCATTTACAAAGCATGTACAAGCTACCTTCTACGTCTGAATATACATATGGTGCCGATTTTTTGGAGGAATTCAAAGAGAAAGAGTGCATCCAGTACAAAAAAACCATGCTCGGTTTGATCAAATATTGGGTTTCACGTGCCGTGAAATTCAAAGTAAGCGACCAGGGCGTTTATTCTATCTCTTCTTTGGAGCGACAGTATAAATATGTGGCCATGATGACATGCCGGTTGTTTGGGTGAGAAGACACATCGCATTTCTACATCGCATGGGTGCCTCTCATGTTTTGGGTCGCAGAAGGTTGCTCGTTCAATTGGGAAAAGATGCTCTCAAACAGTTTGGCCAACAGGGTCACAGAGTATCGGGAGAAAAAGGCAAATGGGAAACCGTCAGTGTTTTACATGTCAGCATATATCATGGACGCGATATGTTCCATGACACCTTTCTCCTTGATGAGTTGGGCTTGGAATCCAACCCAAGAAAAACCCGTGCATGAGTATCATGACCAATTATGGGAAAATAAAGCAGGAAAGTTTCCATATGAGATTTTCAATTGGGTGATGGTGCCCCTGCACATCACCATTTTTGGTTACCCACCACATTGCATATCGGACAACATTGCAACAGGTCTGAGTGGCATCGCGGATTGGTATGTAGAGGCTGAGTTTTCGTATTTCAGAGTTTTCGAGGCTTCTGTTCCCCCTCATGCGCTGCCTTTTTTTATCCCCGATAAACTGGCTTGCCGAGAGGTTGCATGGAAAACGGTAATTGTAGGAGTGAGCAAAGAACTCAAGGGTTACTCAAAGAAGGTATGGCCTTCTTTTCCCATTCGAATGAATTCATATTCTTTATTATATTTCAGGCATGCCAAAGCCGAGGCTGCTGCCCTGGAGGACCTAAAGTTGGTCTCCATTGAAATTAAGAAACATGATCCACAGAAGGTTGTGAGCAATCATTTGGCTCATTGTGGGCTCAAAATATTCAAACATGAAAATTCTCCCACAGATGACATTTTCCAAGGGGCAAGATCTTATGAAGAAGTGCTAGCATGGATCCAATCGTTAACACTCGAAGACACAGCATATGTATTAAAATTCCAGGAACATAGACGAAGATGTCTCCCCGCTGTGTTGGGAGGTTCAGCCATTGCCGAAACAAAATAGAAGGATGCTGAAGATTCTGCAGATGTAATGTCTATCCCTGGACAACAGCAGGAAGGGGAGCAAATGAGTAACCCCGAAACAAAAGAGAAGACTCCGGACCCTCCAAGAAAACAGAGTTTGGAGGCTGAGGAAAAGACTCTGGACCCTCCAAGCAAGCAGATATCGGAGACTGAAAGAGAAACTCCAGGTACACCAAAGGAGCAGAACCCTGTCGATACTCCAAAGGAATCGGCAAAGAAAATAGGAAAGCCCATCACCTCGGTCACACCCTTGCAGTCGGCACAGGGAGATGTTAGCGAGGGATGGATATTTGATGAAGAACTGAGGCCTATAAGAGCAGAGGAACTCCCTCCAAATGAGTTCTTTTTTGATAAAAAGAGAAAAGTTGTAGTGAAAGGAGAGTTTTATCAAGAGGGAGAGTCCACTGCGAAAAAATACAAAATCATGACAGATGGCAAGAACAAGAAAAGTGACCAGCTTGCCACTGAAATCGCTGGAACACTGGGGGCATACGCTTCGGCGAATCAATTCTCAGTTGGGCAGATGAATAACCAACTGAAAAGGAAAAATCGTCTCATCAGGACCCTCGAGGCTATATTGGCTACAGATACAGAGAATGCTAAAGGCCAGGCCAACATGGAGATGGAACAAGCTAGATTGGCTGACAAAAATAAAATAGAAGCGCTCAAAGCCAAGCTGGAGCAAGCACACCTAGTGATCTGAGATGGTCGGATACAGGCGGGTCAACAGAGGACTATGATCACAAAGCTGGAAGCTCAGTTAGAGGCTGCTGAAAGCAAGGTGATCGATTTTGAGGGGTTTAAATCCCAAGCGATCGATATTCAGAGCACGATCTCTTCTGTACAATAGAGTCTGCTAGACAAAGTGGGAGTGATTCGAGAGGATTGCCTGTTGATGCATCGAATTTCTGAGAATCTGACTTTCAGAGAAAGTAATGTAGAAGCCGCTCGTGTCGCTTTTCAGGASGCGTTGATAGCTACTAACAACAGATTTTCAGCAGGTTCTCCCAGACTCACCATCTCAGAACAAACTAGAGGTAAGATTCTGTTAAAGGATTGGGAACATAATATTACCTTAAGCAAGGAATAGGCCCAAAAAGTAACCAGTTCATTAGAAGAAGCCTTCAATGCTATAGATGGTGAGTTTTTGGGTATGGAGAGTGGAGGTGACTCAGAAACATTAAGGCAAATGAATGTAGAACAGATCTCGCTCGATCTGAAAGAGAAGAATGAGAGAGATTCGGCGGATATCTCTAAGATGGACAGGGTGGACATGGCTCAAGTTGACAAACACTTAATTCAACCTAGCGCACAACTAAGTGCCCTTGACATCGTTGATGCACAAATGGGGGACAAGCTGCCGCAGTTAGCCCGAGAATGCTATTTCGTCGAGGCCAGGTGTCAAGCGGAACCTTCGCAGCTCGTATCTCAGTTTGTGGAAAAATGTATCACATGCACCGAATCCGCGCAAAGACGAGCACCTGGCACTATTTGAAAATAGAGTAGGATAAAGGGAGTGATTTCACTCCTCTCAGTTGTAACTGAATTTGTGAAATCGTTGAGTTTCTAACTGATCTGTAAAGTTGTATAAATATATCACAGAAAGAAAAAGAAAAGGCTGGACCTTTTTGGTGTCGATTGTAATAGAGTTTTTGCATTCGAAGAAGTTAATATAAGCAAATTTGGAGATTCTCGATTCCGTCCAGACTGTGTTACAAGTTTGTTTCTTTGTAATTCATGTTTCATTCCATTACATTATTCATAATTGATGTGCTTCGTTATACTTTAGTACGACCACTACTATAACAAAATTATTTCGGTTTTTCTGCAATTACTTATTGTCTTTCCTCTGCACCAACTATCAGCGGGTGTAAGACCAATCTGCATTTTCAGAATTCTATATTAGTCTTTGCTATGTCAGTTATTTCCTTACTAATTTCCTCTTCTGTTTATATGTGAGTTTTCTTTTTAACAGGAACCTTGCATTATATGCAGCTAAATGTATTTCTCTCATCTCACACTTTTTATTAAAATATAATACAGTTACGGGAAAGAGCCTTCAAATTGCATTTCTATTTTGTTCCTAAAACGTAAAATTCTCTTTTATTCGACTCATTGAGACAACATTTAATCAATCTTTAAATCCATTCATATTCTTACTTTTCCTCCATGACTGTCCCTGCAGCAACACAACCTAATATCGAACCCGAACTGTCGAACCAAACTCATATTTCCCTAAACCTTTTTGACACAATCCTTAAAACTGCAAATAACCGGGACGAACTCGAACGTTCATGGGCAGCCATTGAACAAGATATAAATAATCAGGAACAGTTGGAAGGTAGACAACGCCAACGTAGAAATCTTCCCTAGTTTCCTTTTCCGAAGGTGATATTACCCTCATACCCATCTTTCATCTGCTTTCGGATGCCTTGACACTGTACTTTTAATCCTTAAGTACAGACTCAGGAACAACACAGGATATGCATGATCATTCGATTTACGACCTCGGTTTGGCCATCTGTCTGGGGGTGGAAGGTCATGGATTTGGTGAGCTTGGTGTCCAATAGTGACCAGAGGATCGACCAGAATGTGCTGAAAAATTGACTGTCCCAATCTGAGACAATAGTTTGTGGGATTCCAAAATGTACCCAGACCCGTTCAAAGAAGAGCTTGGCAGTGGCTTCTGCTATGATGCTTTTCTTGCAAGCTACCAAAATTGCCATCTTAGAAAAGTGGTCAACAACCACAAAAACACAGTCATTTCCCCGCTTGGTGGACGGGAGGCCCAACATGTAATCCATTAAGATGGATTCCCATGGCTTGTCAGGAGTAGGAAGAGGGGTGTACAGGCCCTATTTCTTAGTGGTTGGTTTGGCAATAGCACAAGCAGTGCAAGACCTGATATACTTGTTGACCTCCTGTCAAAGTTTCAGCCAGTAGAAATGGTTTTATAGCATTGCCACTATCTTTTCGATGATGAAGTGTCCTCCCAACCGGCTGTAGTGGGCTTCCCAGATCAACTTCACTCATTCACTTGATGGAACACATATATGGCCTAGTAGACACAACAACCCATCCTAAAGATGGAAATTATCGAAAACTGCCTTTGCACCCAACATTTGGTAGGTGGTGGCGAAGTTCAGGTTTGTCTCATAGAGTTAGGGCCATCCAAAGTTCTCATGGCCATAGGAGTCTAACACGTTGGGGAGCTTCACAACTGGTGGTCCGCTGAGGAAATCAACGACGCGGTTGGTGCTTCATGTTTTATACTTGATGTTGAGGTGGAATTGTTGCAAGTATGTGGACCACTTTTGATGGAGGTCCTTCTGCAATTTTCCTTCTGTCTGCATGAACTGCAATGGCTTATGATTAGTGTGGATGAGTGTCTCCCTCCAAAGAATGTAATGTCTCCACTGGCGGCAGGCTTGCACAGTGGATTCATTTATTTTTCGTAAGTAGGGTACTTACGGACAACATCTGATAGTGTCACACTATGATAGGCCATGGGGTGGCCGTGTTGTGTGAGAACGGCACCCACAACATAGTCTGAAGCATCAGTCTCAATCTCAAAAAGTTGTTGCAGGTCTGGTAGTGAAAGTACTAGGGATGAGCACAAGCGTTGCTTCAAATCATCGAACACTTGTTGTTGGGGCCGGCCCCACGCAAATTTTACCTTACCACCACCCCTAGTTATTTGGATGAGGGCCCATGCAATATTGGAGAATCCCAACACAAACCTGCGGTAAAAATTGGCAAGGCCCAAGAAGCTCTGAATCTCAGTGAGTGTGGTTGGGGCTGGCCAGTCACGAATGACTTGGATCTTGGCTAGATCCACATGTATGCCATATTGATCAATGATGTAGCCTAGGTAATGGACCCTGTCCATGTCGAAGGAGCATTTTTCCAAGTTGGTGTATAGCTTGTGTTGCCGCAGGGTGTGCAGAACTTGTTGAATATGCTGCAATTGTTCGGCCCAAGTATTGTTGTAAATGAGAATGTCATCCAAATACACCACTACAAAAGTATTGGTGAATGGTTGCAGGATATTGTCCATCATCCTCATGAAAGTGTCTGGAGAATTTGTCAGACCAAAGGGCATGACCAACCATTCAAAAAGGCCTTCCTTTGACTTGAAGGCGGTATTCCATACATCAGTCAGTTCTATCGGGACCTGGTGGTAGCCAGACTTCAGATCAATCTTACTGAAGTATTTGGCCCCCATGAGTTTATCAAGGAGGTCGTTGATTCGTGGAATCAGGTACCGGTTTCTGACTGTGATTTTATTCAGAGCCCGATAATCAATGCAAAGTCGCCAGGTTCCATCTTTCTTCTATACCAGCACGATTGGGCTTCCGCAAAGTGATGAGCTGGGATGGATGTGCCCCTTGTGGAGCAATTCTTGGATCTGTCGCTTGATCTCTTCATTCTCTAATAGAGAGTGGCAATAGACTGGCCCATTAGGATGTGGTGCGTCGGGGGTCAGATCGATGGGGTTCTTGACCTGGCAGTGTAGAGGTACCTCGGTAGGTGAGGAGAAGATATCCGAGTATTCTTCCATGGCCTTGTCTACTTGCTTCTGCTATGTGAAGCGGTTGGTCGCAGAGACCCTAGATGTGGCTGTGATTTTTCTCTCATTCTGAGAGAAAATCACGAAGAAGACAAACTTCCCCATCTGAGAGATGACCTTCCTGCATTGCTTAGCAGAGATCAAGGAAATAGCACTAGGTGGGACAACCTCGGGTATCTTGTACAATTTCATGTTCAAAGTAATAATAACACTACGAGGCCTAGACTCATATACAGCATGATGTTTCCATAAATAAGGTTGCCCCAAAAGAACATCACAAACTTCGAGAGGATCAACATCACACAATACCTTGTCTTTGAAGGGCTTAATGTCATACGACAGTTGACACTGTTGGCTGAAGCGGAGATCGCTTCCTTGGCAGATCCATCCAATGGTGTAGGGTTGTGGGTGTGACATTGTCAGCAGGGCTAGCCGCTTGACGACCTCTGCTGAGATGTGGTTCTTCTGGCTACCACTATCAACGATGAACTGCAGCGGGGTGCCTTTTACCCACATCTGTGAATGGAAGAGGCGCTCTCCTTCTTCTGGCTCATCTGGTTCACCATGCTGGAGCTTGGTGGTAGCAACAGTGGCACTGGGTTCCGCATCAATGATCTGTCTTCCCCTTTCTGGTTCTAAATCAGAGTCAGAACCTTCATTTGATTCAGAGGCTTTCACTTCGTCCACCAGAGTCTTCTTTGAGTGATAGTCAGCAGTGTTATGCCAAGGGCTCTTATGGAAGTCGCACCACTTCTCGGTATCTTTCTTTGTCTTTCCAGTGTCCTTATTTGCTTGCGGCTTGGACTGGTTTTCCTGATATTGTCCATCTTTTCTCTGTCCTTTGTTCTCTGGGTTGGGGCCTCCCTTTCTTGGATTTTGTTGTGAGGGGTTCCCTGACCCAAATTTCCACGTCTTTTGTTTGAGCTTCTACTCGATTTTGACAGCATATCAGTAGGCCGCACCCAAGGATGAGGTGTATAGAAATTCCATTTCGGTCTACATGTATCTATGCAGAGCATCGCGATACTTGATCACCAGATTTCACTCTGAATCTTTGATGCCCAGCTTGGTGCGCAAGGTATGGAAGATATTTGTGAAATCTGGAACTGCTTGGTCTATTTCTTGCCGCAGTGTGGTCCATTTGGTATACAAGTCATCATAACTTCCGACAGGGTAGTATTGTTCTTTAATATCATCCTTGAAGGATTCCTAGATGGCTGTGACTGTAAATAATGAGGTTTTCTCTGTTTCCTTTTGCTCACAGAAAGTTTCCCACCAATCTTTGACATGGGGAGCAGCTTTGAGGAGTGCAAAAGTAATCTTTTCTCTATTCGAAAAGTTATGGATAGAAAAATACCCTTCTAGTAGATTCAACCACTTGTCTACAACATCTGCGTCTATCTGACCTTCAAATATAGGAATATCTAAGTTTATTTGTACCTTGAAGGAGGCGGTGCCTCCACTCGAAGAAGATGTGTCGTCTGTTGGTAGTCTCCGAAGGATTTACGCGAAATTATCCATCATCTCATTCCTCTGTCGCGTGAGGGCTTCCTCAATTAACAGTTTGAAAGGATCTCATGTCCCGTCATATTTATTTTCTCCTTCCATGGGAGGTCGCTTAGGTGTGTGAGATATTTTTTTCTCAAGAGAAACAAACTTGAGACCTAACTCTTTGTACTCCGACCTCGTTGGGGACATGCATTAAGATGACAAGGAGAAGATCGCTCTGATACTACTAATCTAGATTTTATAAGCAGAATGAAATGGCTACAGATTATTACCAGATGCTTAACACAGAATAACAGAGATACAGTAAAATTGGTCTTCTATTCAATAAGGAAATAAGCTGAAACTATAAAATGCAGCGGAAAACAATCTTGTTGGAATGGTGGCAGCTTATCTCTGAGAAGAGATGTCACGACTGCACTCATTCGCAAGAAGATGATTACAATGAGGCTCTCAAGGCCTTTTTACAATAATTAGAAGTTTCAAAAACCCTAAACATCCAAAAACCTAACCCTAGGAGATGAAGCACCAAAAGTCATGTGGGCCCCGTTTGGGTAAGTCAATATATCAACTTCCCGGGGTCATAACTTTTGCATATGATCTTTGTTTTAGGCATATGATAGCCCATTGGAAATATCTATCCGAGGACTATAAAGATGACCTACTTTGACGAGTCGATAAACCTAGATCCTTTGTTGTCGAGTGCCCTTCATCTAAAACAATGGTTTGTGGGATTCCAAAATGTACCGAGACCCGTTCAAAGAAGAGATTGGCAATGGCTTATGTTGTGATGCTCTTCTTGCAAGCAACAAGAATCGCCATCTTAGAAAAGCAATCAACAACCACAAAAGCATAGTCATTTCCCCACTTGGTGGATGAGAGGCCAGACATGTAGTCCATTGATATAGATTCCCATGGCCTATCAGGAGTAGGAAGAGGGGTGTACAGGCCCTGTTTCTTAGTGGTTGGTTTGGCAATAGCGCAGGTAGTGCAAGACCTGATATACTTGCTGACCTCCTGTCAAAGTTTCGGCCAATAGAAATGGTTTTGTAGCATTGCCACTATATTTTCGACGCTGAAGTGTCCTGCCACCTGGTTGTAGTGGGCTTCCCAGATCAACTTCGCTCACTCACTTGATGAAACACATATATCGCCCAGTAGACACAACAACCCATCCTGAAGATGGAAATTATCGACAACTACCTTTGCACCCAACATTTGGTAGGTGGTGGCAAAGTCCGGGTCTGTCTCATAGAGTTGGGGGCATCCAAAGGTCTCATGGTCGCAGGAGTCTAGCACGGTGTTGAGTGCCGCGACTGGTGGTTTTTTGCGGCAATCAACGATGCGGTTGGTGCTTCCTATTTTATACTTGATGTTAAAGTGGAATTGTTGAAAGTATGTGGACCACTTTTCATGGCAGTCATTCTACAATTTTCCTTCTGTCTGCATTAACTGTAGTGGCTTATGATCAGTGTGGATGACTGTCTCCCTCCAAAGAATGTAATGTCTCCACTAGCGGCAAGCTTGCACAATGGAGTACATTTCTTTGTCATAAGTAGGGTACTTATGGACAACATATGATAATGTCACACTATGATAGGCCACGGGGTGGCCATGCTGCATGCGAACGACACCCACAGCATAGTTTGAAGCATCATTCTCAATCTCAAAGGGTTGTTGCAGGTCTGGTAGTGAAAGTACTGGGGATGAGCACAAGCGCTTCTTCAAATCATCAAACGCTTGTTGTTGGGGCCAACCCCATGCAAATTTTGCCTTACCACCACCCCAGGTTATTTGGTTGAGGGCCCATGCAATATTGGAGAATCCCAACACAAACCTGCGGTAGAAATTGGCAAGGCCCAAGAAGCTCCAAATCTCAGTGACTGTGGTTGGGGCTAGCCAGTCACGGATGACTTAGATCTTGGTTATATCCACATGTACGTCGTGTTGATCAGTGATGTAGCCTAGGTAATGGACCATGTCCATGCCGAAGGATCATTTTTCCAAGTTTGCATATAGCTTGTGCTACCACAGGGTGTGCAGAACCTGTTGAATATGTTGCAAGTGTTCGGCCCAAGTCTTGCTGTAAATGAGAATGTCATCCAGATACACCACTACAAAAGTATTGGTGAATGGTCGCAGGATATCGTCCATCATCCTCATGAAAGTGGCTGGAGCATTTTTCAAACCAAAGGGCATGACCAAACATTCAAAAAGGCCTTCCTTTGACTTGAAGGCGGTCTTCCATACATCAGTCTGTTTTATCGAGACCAGGTGGTAGCCAGACCTTAGATCAATCTTACTGAAGTATTTGGCCCCCATGAGTTGATCAAGGAGGTCTTCAATTCGGGGAATCGGGTACTAGTTTCTGACTGTGGTTTTATTCCGAGCCCGATAATCAATACAAAGTCACCAGGTTCCATCTTTCTTCTGTACCAGCATGATTGGTTTCCCGCAAGGTGATGAGCTGGGACGGATGTGCCCCTTGTGGATCAATTCTTGGATCTGTCGCTTGATCTCCTCATTCTCTAATAGAGAGCAGCGATAGACTGGCACATTGGGAAGCGATGCATCGGGGGTTAGATCTATGGGGTGCTTGACCTGGCAGTGCAGAGGTACCCCAGTAGATGAGGAGAAGATATCTGAGTATTCTTCCATGACCTTATCTACTTGATTCTGATGGGTGGAGAGGTCGGCCACAGAGACCCTGGATGTGGCTATGATTTTTCTCTCATTCTGAGAGTGAATCATGAAGTAGACAAACTTCCCCGTCTAAGAGATGACCTTCCTGCATTGCTTAGCAGAGATCAAGGAAATAGCACTAGGTGGGACAACCTCGGGTATCCTATACAATTTCCTGTTCAAAGTAATAATAACACTATAAGGCCTAGACTCATATACAACATGGCATTTCCATAAATAAGGTTGGCCCAAAAGAACATCACAAACTTTGAGAGCAGCAACATCACACAATACCTCATCTTTGAAGGGCTTGATGTTGTACGTTAGTTGACACTGTTGGCTGAAGCAGAGCTTCCTTGGCGAAGCCATCCAATGGTGTAGGGTTTTTGGTGTGATGTTTTCGACAGGGACAGCCGCTTGACGACCTCTGCTGAGATGAGGTTCTTCTAGCTACCACTATCAACGATGAAGTGCAGCGGGGTGTCTTTTACACACATCTGTGAATGGAAGAGGTGCTCTCCTTCTTCTGGCTCGTCTGGTTCACCATGTTGGAGCTTGGTGGTAGCAACGGTGGCACTAGGTTTCGTGTCAATGATCCATCTTCCCATTTCTGGTTCTGAATTAGAGTTAGAACCCACATCTGATTCAAAGGCTTTCACTTTGGCCACCAGCGTCTGCTTTGAGCGGCAGTCAGCAGTGTTATGCCAAGGGCTCTTAAGGAAGTCGCACCACTTCCTGATATCTTTCTTTGTCTTTCTGGTGTCCTTCTTTGCTTGCGGCTTGGACTAGTTGTCTTGATATTGTCCATCTTTTCTCTATCCTTTGTTCTATGGGTTGGGGCCGCCCTTTCTTGGATTTTGTTGTGAGGGGTTCTCCGACCCAAATTGCCACGTCTTTTGTTTGAGCTTCTACTTGATTTTGACGGCATATCGGTAGGCCGCGCCCAAGGATGAGATGTCCAGCAATTCCCTTTCAGTCTAGATGTATCTATGCAGAGCACTGCGATACTTGAGCACTAGATGTTGCTCTGAATCTTTGATACCCAGCTTGGTGCGCAAGGTATGGAAAATATTTGTGAAATCTCGCACTGCTTGGCTCTTTCTTGCCACAGTGTGGTCCATTTGGTATACAAGTCATCATAACTTCTGAAAGGGTAGTATTGTTCCTTAATAGCATCCCTAAAGGATTCCTAGGTGGTTGTGACTGTAAATAATGAGGGTTCCTTTGTTTCCTTTTGCTCACAGAAAGTTTCCCACCAATCTTTGACATGGGGAGCGACTTTGAGGAGTTTAAAAGTAATCTTTTCTCTATTCGAAAAGTTATGGACAAAAAAATACCCTTCTAGTAGACTCAACCACTTGTCTACAGCATCTACGTCCATCTGACCTTCAAATATAGGAATATCTAAGTTTATTTGTACCTTGAAGGGGGTGGTGCCTCCACTTGAAGAAGATGCGTCGCATGTTCGTAGTCGCTGAAGGATTTGCACAAAATTATCCATCATCTCATTCCTCTGTTGCGTGAGGGATTCCTCAATCAACAGTTTGAAAGGATCTCATGTCCCGTAATCTTTCTTTTCTCCTTCCATGGGAGTTCAGTTGGGTGTGCGAGAGCATTTTTCCTCAAGAGAAACAAGCTCAAGACGTAACTCTTTGTACTCCGACCTCGTTGGGGACATGCATTAAGACGACAAGGAGCAGATCACTCTGATACCACTGATCCCCATTTTATGAGCAGAACAAAATGACTAAAAATTATTACCATATGCTTAACATAGAATAACAAAGATATAGTAAAACTTGTTTTCTATTCAATAAGGAAATAAGTTGAAACTGTAAAATGCAATGGAAAACAAGCTTGTTGGAATGGTGGCGGCTTATCTCTGACGAGAGATGTGACGGTTGTGCTCATTCGCAAGAAGATGATTACAATGAGGCTCTCAAGGCCTTTTTACAATAAGTAGGAGTTTCAAAAACCCTAAACATCCAAAAACCTAACCCTAGGAGATGAAGCGCCAAAATTCATGTGGGCCCCGTTTGGGTAAGTCAATACATCAACTTCCCGGGGTCGTAACTTTTGCATACGATCTTCGTTTTAGGCATATCATAGCCCATTAGAAAGATCTATCCGAGGACTACAACAGTTTTACAAACTTTTATGGTGATCATGTATTTTGACTGCAACATACCCAAAAAAAATGTCGTTTAGGGCCTCAAAACGGCTCTAGAAGTTCAGGACCCAAAAAACTGCTAAAAATAGTAAATTATCAAAATTGCGAGAAAGTTGTTTTGAGCCAGATGGAAAAGGTGGGTGGCCACCGATATCTACCTAAATCAATCCTCCATCCTTAGGAAGAAATGGTCTCCATTTCATTGAGTTCCCCCATCAGATGAGGAAATTTCTGTTGAATTTGGCCCCAGGTGAGCCACTTGCCTTGGTGCAGGAGCTGCCCTGCTTTGACGACTCGATAAAGTTGGATCTTTTGTTGTCAAGCACCCTTCATCTATGTGTCCACAATATGATCATTGGATGCCTGTTGTATGGATTCAGGGTTGAGCTCTATTGGTTTCAGTTGTTTTGCTACGTCTGAGGCATCCAATAATGGTGGGAAATAAGGCCGAAGGAGGTCCACGTTGAACACTGGGTGCAAGCCAAGGAAAGTTGGAATTTTGAGTGCAAAATCATTATCCCCCACAGCCTTGGTGATGGTGTACGGCCCATAATGGAGTGGTGAAGCTTCCGATGGGGTCCTGTAATTCATTATTTCTGCAAGTGCAACCAAACTTTGTCGCCCACCTGAAACTTAAGTGGAACATGATGTTGATCATGGCACTTCTTGTACTTGTCATTGGACTTCTGTAGGATATCCTGAACCTGTTGGAGGATGTATTGGATCCTCTCAATGAATCAGGTGGCTTTGTTAGCCTCGGTTGGAGAAGGAGAGGAGTCGGTTGAGGTGACCTCAAGGGGAAGTGCAACATCTATGGGACGCAATGGTTGGAATCCCAACCCCACCTGAAAGGGGTTGTGGTCGGTTGAGATATGAAGGGATCGATTGTAGCTATGCTGGACATAGGGAAGACTCACATCCCATGTGCGAGGGTGCTTGGAATTATACATGCGTAGGATATACATGATCATTTGATTTACGACCTCGGTTTGGCCATTTATCTAGGGGTGGAAGGTCGTGGATTTGGTGAGCTTCGTGTCTAGCAGTGACCAGAGGCTCGACCAAAATGTGCTAAGAAATGAACTATCCCGATCTAAGACAATGGTTTGTGGGATTCCAAAATGTACCCAAACCCATTCAAAGAAGAGCTTGGCAGTGGATTCTGCTATGATGCTCTTCTTGCAAGCAACCAGAATCGCCATCTTAGAAAAGCGATCAACAACCACAAAATCACAGTCAGTTCCCCACTTGTTGGATGGGAGGCCCGACATGTAGTCCATTGAGATGGATTCCCATGGCCTGTCAGGAGTAGGAAGAGTGTTTTATAGGCCCTATTTCTTAGTGGTTGGTTTGGCAATAGAATAGGCAATGCAAGACCTAATATACTTGTTGACCTCTTGTCGAAGTTTCGGCCAATAGAAATAGTTTTGTAGCATTGCCATTGTCTTTTCAATGCTGAAGTGTCCTGCGAACTGGCTGTAGTGGGCTTCCCAGATCAACTTCGCTTGCTCACTTTATGGAACACATATATGGCCCAGTCAACACAACAACCCATCCTGAAGATGGAAATTATCAACAACTACCTTTGCACCCAACATTTGGTAGGTGGTGGCAAAGTCCGGGTCTATCTCATAGAGTTGGGGCCATCCAAAGGTCTCATGGCCGCAGGAGTCTAGCACGATAGTGAGTGCCATGACTGGTGGTCTGATGAGGCAATCAATGATGTGGTTGGTGCTTCCTGTTTTATACTTGATGTTGAGGTGGAATTGCTCCAAGTATGTGGACCACTTTTGATGGCGGTCATTCTGCAATTGTCCTTGTGTCTGCATGAACTGCAGTGGCTTATGATCAGTGTGGATGATTGTCTCCCTCCCAAGAATGTAATGTCTCCACTGGTGGCATGCTTGGAAAATGGAGTACATTTCTTTGTCATAAGTAAGGTACTTACATACAACATCTGATAGTGTCACACTATGACAGACCACAGGGTGGCCGTGCTGCGTGAGAATGGCACCCGTAACATAGTCTGAAGCATCAGTCTCAATCTCAAAGGGTTTTTGCAGGTCTGGTAGTGAAAGTACTGGGGCTGAGCACAAGAATTGCTTCAAATCATCGAAGGCTTGTTATTGGGGCTGGCCCCACACAAATTTTTCCTTACCAACACCCCTGGTTATTTGGCTGAGGGCCCATGCAGTATGGGAGAATCCAAACACAAACCTACGGTAGAAATTGTCAAGGCCCAAGAAGCTTCGAAGCTCAGTGAGTGTGGTTGGGACTGGACAGTCACAGATGACCTGGATCTTGGCTAGATCCACATGTACACCATGTTGATCAATGATGTAGCCTAGGTAATGGACCCTGTCCATGCCAAAGGAGCATTTTTCCAAGTTGGTGTATAGCTTGTGCTGTCGCAGGGTGTGCAGAAATTGTTGAATATGTTGCAAGTGTTCGGCCCAAGTCTTGTTGTAAATGAGAATTTCATCCAGATACACCACTATAAAAGTATTGGTAAATGGTCGCAGGATATCATCCATCATCCTCATGAAAGTGGTTGGATCATTTGCCAGACCAAAGGGCATGACCGACCATTCAAAAAGGCCTTCCTTTAACTTGAAGGCGGTCTTCCATACATCAGTTTGTTCTATTGGGACCTGGTGGTAGCCAGACTTCAGATCAATCTTGCTGAAGTATTTGGCCCCCATGATTTGATCAAGGAGGTCATCGATTCGGGGAATCGGGTACCAGTTTCTAACTGTGATTTTATTTAGAGACCGATAATCAATGCAAAGTTGCCAGGTTCCATCTTTCTTCTGTACCAGCACGATTGGGCTCCCACAAGGTGATGAGTTGGGATGGATGTGCCCCTTGTGGAGAAATTCTTGGATCTTTTGCTTGATCTCCTCATTCTCTAATAGAGAGTGGTGATAGACTGGCCCATTGGGAAGTGGTGTGCAGGGGGTCAGATCGATAGGTACTTGACCTGGCAGTGCAGAGGTACCCCGATAGGTGAGGAGAAGATATCTACGTATTCTTCCACGACCTTATCTACTTGCTTTTGTTGTGTGGAGAGGTCGGTCGTAGAGAACCTGGATATGGCTATGATTTTTCTCTCATTTTGAGAGTGAATCATGAAGAAGACAAACTTCCCCATTTGAGAGATGGACTTCCTGCATTGCTTAGCAGAGATCAAGGAAATAGCACTAGGTGGGACAGCCTCGGGTATCCTGTACAATTTCCTATTCAAAGTAATAATAACACTATGAGGCCTAGACTCATATATAGCATGACATTTCCATAAATAAGGTTGGCCCAAAAGAACATCACAAACTTCGAGAGGAGCAACATCACACAATACCTCATCTTTGAAGGGAATGATGTCGTATGATAGTCAACACTATTGGCTGACGCAGAGATCGCTTCCTTGGCGGAGCCATCCAATGGTGTAGGGTTGTGGGTGCGACGTTGTCGGCACAGCCAGCCACTTGACGACCTCTGTTGAGATGAGGTTCTTCTGGCTACCACTATTAATGATGAAGTGCACTGAGGTGCCTTTTACCCACATCTGTGAATGGAAGAGGCGCTCTCCTTCTTCTGGCTCATTTGGTTCACCATGTTGGAGCTTGGTGGTAGCAACGGTGGCACTGGGTTCTGCGTCAATGATCTGTCTTCCCCTTTCTGGTTCTGAATTAGAGTCAGAACCCACATCTGATTCAGAGTCTTTCACTTCGGCCTCGAGTGTCTTCTTTGAGCGACAGTCTACAGTGTTATGCCAAGGGCTCTTATGGAAGTTGCACCACTTCCCGGTATCTTTCTTTGTCTTTCCAGTGGCCTTCTTTGCTTCCATCTTGGACTGGTTGTCCTGATACTATCCATATTTTCTCTGTCCTTTGTTCTGTGGGTTGGGGATGCCCTTTCCTGGCTTTTGTTGTGAGGGGTTCTCCGACCCAAATTGACGCGTCTTTTGTTTGAGCTTCTGCTCGATTTTGACGTCATAGCTGTAGGCCGCACCCAAGGATGAGATGTCCAAAAATTCCATTTCGGTCTGGATGTATCTATGTAGAGAACTGAGATACTTGAGCACCATATGTCACTCAGAATCTTTGATACCCAGCTTGGTGCGCAAGGTATGGAAGATATTTGTGAAATCTGGCACTGCTTGGTCTCTTTCTTGTTGCAGTGTGGTCCATTTGGTATACAAGTCATCATAACTTCTGACAGGGTAGTATTGTTCCTTAATAGCATCCCTGAAGGATTCCCAGGTGCCCATGATTGTAAATAATGAGGGTTCCTCTATTTCCTTTTGCTCACAGAAAGTTTCCCACCAATCTTTGAATGGGGAGTGGCTTTGAGAAGTGCAAAAGTAATCTTTTCTCTATTCGAAAAGTTATGGACAGAAAAATACCCTTCTAGTAGATTCAACCACTTGTCTACAGCATCTGTGTCTATCTGACCTTCAAATATAGGAATATCGAATTTTATTTGTACCTTGAAGGGGGTGTTGCCTCCGCTCAAAGAAGATGTGTCACCTGCTGGTAGTCGCCAAAGGATTATCGTGAAATTATACATCATCTCATTCCTTTGTTGCGTGAGGGATTCCTCAATCAACAGTTTGAAAGGATCTCCTGTCCCATCATCTTTCTTTTCTCCTTCCATGGGAGGTCTCTTAAGTGTGAGAGAGCTTTTTTCCTCAAGAGAAACAAGCTTGAGACCTAACTCTTTGTACTCCGACCTCGTTGGGGACATGCATTAAGACGACAAGGAGCAGACCGCTCTGATACCACAGATCTAGAATTTATGAGAAAAATGAAATGACTACATATTATTACTAGATGCGTAACACATAATAACAAAGATACAGTAAAACTAGTCTTCTATTCAATAAGGAAATAAGCTAAAACTGCAAAATGCAGCGTAAAACAAGCTTGTTGGAATGGTGGCAGCTTATCTCTGAGCAGAGATGTGATGGTTGCGCTCATTCAGAAGAAGATGATTAAAATGAGGCTCTCAAGGCCTTTTTATAATAAACAGGAGTTTCAAAAACCCTAAAAATCCAAAAACCTAACCCTAGGAGATGAAGCGCCAAAAGTCATGTGGGCCCCATTTGGGTCAGTCAGTACATCAACTTCATGGGGTCGTAACTTTTGCATACAATCTTCGTTTTAGGTATATGATAGCCCATTAGAAATATCTATCTAAGGACTACAACAGTTGCACAAAATTCCGTGATGATAAATGTTTGCGACCACAACATACCCCAAAAAACGTCATTTAGGGCCTCAAAATGGCTCCGGAAGTTCAGGACCCAAAAAACTGCTAAAAATAGTATATTATCAAAATTGCGAGAAAGTTGTTTTGAGCCAGCTGGAAAAGGTGGGTGGCCATCGATATCCACCTGGATCAATCCTTCATCCTTAGGAAGCAATGGTCTCCATTGCATTGAGTTCCCCCATCAGATGAGGACATGTCTGCTGAATTTGACCCCAGGTAAGCCACTTGCCTTGGTACAGGAGCTACCCTACTTTGATGACTCGATAAAGCTGGATCCATTGTTGTCGAGTTCCCTTCATCTATGTGTCCACAATCTGATCATTAGATGCTTGTTGTATGCAGTCGAGGTTGAGCTCTGTTGGTTTCAGTTGTTTTTCTACGTCTGAGGAGTCCAATAATGGTGGGAAATAAGGTCGAAGGAGGTCCACGTTGAACACTAGGTGCAGGCCAAGGAAAGGAGGAATGTTGAGCACAAAAGATTTATCCCCCACGACCTTGGTGATGGTGTACGACCCATATTGGAGTGTTCAAAGCTTCTAATGGGGTCATGTAAGGCTTTCTTTCTGCAAGTGCAACCAAAGTTTGTCGCCCACCTGAAACTTATGTGGAACCCGATGTGGATCATGGCGTTGTTTGTACTTGTCATTGGACTTCTAGAGGATATCCTGAACCTGTTGGCGGATGTGTTGGATCCTCTCAATGAACTGGGTGGCTTTGTCAGCCTCAGTTAGAGAAGGATAGGAGTTGGTCGAGGTGACCGCAAGGAGAAGTGCAACATCTATGGGACCCAATGGTTGGAATCCCAACCCCACCTGAAAGGGGCTGTGGTCGGTTGAGCTATGCAGGGCTCAGTTGTAGCTATGTTGGACATAGGGAAGACTCTCATCCCATGTGCGAGGGTGCTTGGAATTATACATGCATAGGATATGCACGATCATTCGATTTATGACCTTAGTTTGGCCATCTGTCTGGGGGTGGAAGGTCGTGGATTTGGTGAGCTTGGTATCCAGCAGTGACCAGAGGCTCGACCAGAATGTGCTGAGAAATCGACTGTCCCAATCTGAGACAATGGTTTGTGGGATTCTAAAATGTACCTAGACCCATTCAAAGAAGAGCTTGGCAGTGGCTTCTGCTGTGATGCTCTTCTTGAATTAAACCAGAATCGCCATCTTAGAAAAGCGATCAACAACCAAAAAAGCACAGCCATTTCCCCGCTTGTTGGATGGGAGGCCCGACATGTAATCCATTGAGATGGATTCCCATGGCCGGTCATGAGTAGGAAAAGGGGTGTACAGGCCCTGTTTCTTAGTGGTTTGTTTGGAAATAGCGTAGGCAGTGCAAGGCCTGATATACTTGCTGACCTCCTGTCGAAGTTTCGGCCAGTAGAAATGGTTTTCTAGCATTGCCACTATCTTTTCGATGACGAAGTGTCCTGCCACCTGGCTGTAGTGGGATTCCCATATCAGCTTCACTCGCTCACTTGATGGAACATGTATATGGCCCAGTTGACACAACAACCCAACCTAAATATGGAAATTATCGACAACTGCCTTTTCACCCAACATTTGGTAGGTGGTGGCGAAGTCTGAGTTTGTCTCATAGAATTGGGTCCATCCAAAGGTCTCATGGCCGCAAGAGTCTAGCACGGTGGTGAGTGCCACGACTGGTGGTCTGTTGAGGCAATCAACGACACGGTTGGTGCTTCCTATTTTATACTTGATGTTGAGGTGGAATTGTTGTAAGTATGTGGACCAATTTTGATGGCGGTCATTCTACAATTTTCCTTGTGACTGCATGAACTACAGTGGCTTATGATCAGTGTGGATGAATGTCTCCCTCTCAAGAATGTAATGTCTCCACTGGCGGCAGGCTTGCAAAATGGAGTACATTTCTTTGTCTTGAGTAGGGTACTTACGGACAACATCTAATAGTGTCACACTATTATAGGGCACGGGCTATCCATGTTGCGTGACAACAGCACCCACAGCATAGTCTGAAGCATCACTCTCAATCTCAAAGGGTTGTTCTAGGTGTGGTAGTGAAAGTACTGGGGCTGAGCACAAGCGCTGCTTCAAATCATTGAACGCTTTTTGTTGGGGTCGTCCCCATGCAAATTTTTCCTTACCACCACCCTTGGTTATTTGGCCGAGGGCCCATGAAATATGGGAGAATCCTAACACAAACCTGCAGTAGAAATTGGCAAGGCCCAAGAAGCTTCGAAGCTCAGTGAGTTTGGTTGGGGTTGGCTAATCATGGATGACTTGGATCTTGGTTGGATCCACATGTACGCCATGTTGAACAATGATGTAGCCTAGGTAATGGACGTTGTCCATGTCAAAGGAGCATTTTTCCAAGTTGGCGTATAGCTTGTGCGGCCGCAGGGTGTGCAAAACCTGTTGAATATGCTGCAAGTGTTCAACCCAAGTCTTGTTGTAAATGAGAATGTCATCCAGATACACCACTACAAAAGTATTGGTGAATGGTCGCAGGATATCGTCCATCATCCTCATGAAAGTGGTTGGAGCATTTGTCAGACCAAAGGGCATGACCAACCATTCAAAAAGGCCTTCCTTTGACTTGAATTCGGTCTTCCATACATCAATCTGTTCTATCGGGACCTGGTGGTAGCCAGACTTCAGATCAATCTTACTGAATTATTTGGCCCCCATGAGTTGATCAAGGAGGTCGTTGATTCAGGGAATCGGGTACCAATTTCTGACTGTGATTTTATTCAGAGCCCGATAATCAATGCAAAGTTGTCAGATTCCATCTTTCTTCTGTACCATCACGAATGGGCTCCTGCAAGGTGATGATCTGGGATGGATGTGCCCCTTGTGGAGAAATTCTTGGATCTGTCGCTTGATCTCCTCATTCTCTAATAGAGAGCGGCAATAGGCTAACCCATTGGCCAGCGGTGTGTCGGGGGTCAGATCGATAGGTTGCTTGACCTGGCAGTGCAGAGGCACCCTGGTAGGTGAGGAGAAGATATCTAATTATTCTTCCACGACCTTATCTAGTTGCTTCTGCTGTGTGGAGAGGTTGGCCGCAAAGGCCCTGGATGTGGTTGTGATTTTTCTCTCATTATGAGAGCGAATCATGAAGAAGACAAACTTCCCTGTCTGAGAGATGACCTTCCTTCATTGCTTAATAGAGATCAAGGAAATAGCACTAGGTGGGACAACCTCGGGTATCCTATACAATTTCCTGTTCAAAGTAATAATAACACTACGAGGCCTAGACTCATATATAGCATGACGTTTCCATAAATAAGGTTGGCCCAAAAGAACATTACAAACTTTGAGAGGAGCAACATCACACAATACTTCGTCTTTGAAGGGCTTGATGTTGTATGACAGTCGACACTGTTGGCTAACGTGTAGATCGCTTCCTTCAGTAGTACATATGATGAAATTTGCGACGGTTTTTTGTTGATATTGCCACACATATTCGTCGCAATTTCCACGAAAGCCGAGTTTTTTTTCATCATAATAATTTCATCGCTCTATCGATGATCTAGGTGTGCGTGGAAACATTGACAAAATTATCTCTCCATGTGTCACCAGAGTCAAGTTCGTTTAACCCTTTGCATCGTCGCAATTCCGATGAAATATCGTCGTAAGTACAACGAACAACTGTGGCAATTACAACGAAATATCGTCACAATTGCGACACAAAGTTTTGACAAGTCAAAAACTTACGACGCAAATGTTGTATGTGCGACGAAAAACCGTGGCAACTTGCGACGAATACCCGTGGCAATAGCGACGACATTGATTCATCAAGACCAAATTTACGACGAAGATGTTGTATGTGCGACGAAAAACTGTGGCAACTTGCGACGAAAGTTTGTCTCTATTGCCACGGTGGTCAAAATGCAATTTTTCTTCCAATGAACTATCGTCGAAATTGCGACGATGGCATTACATTTTAAAAAACAAATTACATGAGATATGGTATTACCATATTACGTTGTAATATGGTATACCATATTACAATGTAATATGATATTTCCATATTACAATGTAATATGGTAATGCCATATTACAATGTAATATGGTAATGCCATATTACATTGTAATATGGAATACCATATTACATTGTAATATGGTATACCATATTACAATGTAATATGGGATTACCATATTACATTGTAATATGGTAATGCCATATTAACCCACA